>VXBU01006350.1:710411-985310 GCA_013400315.1 Bombycilla garrulus
AATATAAAAAAAATTAAAAAAAGCAGAAATATCTTTGTGGCGGTAAATGGGAACTGGGTCAGGTGTAATTCATGAATTAAGTGAAGTCAGCAGACAGCCCAGCTGAAACTTGTCATGGGATATACAAGATAGCAACAGGAAAGTAATAGTGTGAATAAGAAGCTTGTATTGACTTCACCTGATCCCAATTCTTAACGACAGCTGCCACCTGTCCCTCTCTCTAAAGGGGATTTGCAGTGCTCAGTGCAATGCAAGAGAGAAATGTTAGAGAAGGTTTTAAAAAGCAAATATTTCTGGAGCAATATTCTGGCCGCACAGGTACAATTCCTTTCAACAACTACTACTAAAGTGCATGGTAGGTACTTCAGTGTTATCCCTCTAGAATAAATAGTACGGCAGTGAAATAAAATTCTGATTCAAGAGAAATGCTCTTGAAGAACTAAAAGGAGGAAGCTTCAGTTTTTGTACCTATATTGTTATTTATTCTGGAAATCTGAGTTTTATGTACTCTCCTTTTCCATGTAACAGAATGAATTAAAATTCATTCCTTAAAGGAACAATTTTATGTAATTTGCCTGTCCAAATACCTAAGAAAGATGTGAAATCTTTTATAAAATTGTTTTTCTTACATTTACCAAAATTGCAACTATTCTTAGACCTGCTCAAATCACTATTGCACAGCTAAGATTCACATGAGAACAAATGCAAGAACAGAACTCTTCTGCAAACGTTGAACAAACAGAAAGGAACCCTTGAGCTCCAGACAGGGCCCTTTGGATGATCTCTTGCATGTGCTTCACATTCAGAGACCTAAGGAAATTTTCTTATGTCCATTGCCTACAGTTAGGCTTTTGTCTGCTGCCAGCCCCTCTGGAGCCATCTGAGCCCCTGGCTGAGCAGTCCCATCCCGTCTGCCTTGGAGCCCTTGATGAACTCACACCAGCTTGCCCACATCTCATATTGAGGGAGCCCAAACCCAGACACTGTATGTCTCCATGGTCTCTCAAGTGTGGAGCAGAGGGGGATAATCCCACCCCTGTGTGGATGGACTGTGCTCCTGCTGCCTCATATCTGCTGGTTCCTGCATGGCTCGTGGTGCTCCAGGGCACCAGTACATCCCACAGAGCTCCTCCCCAGCCACCCCACCTGCCCACAGCCTGCCAGGGTTATATTTACTCCCCTGAGGCAGGAACCTGCATTGTGTGGGAGCTTAAGTCATGTGATATATTGCAAAGCCAAGTTGCTCCTAAGTGACAGCAATTCGCTATTTCCTTAGGGATTTCCAATGAGAGGAATGATTGATTGCAGGCATATGCTTTTAAGGGGGATATGCAATTATGTAAAAATCAGATGGGGGTCTTGGTTTTTACTGACCACAGAAAGGTTTGCAGAAAAAAAACCAGTATGGTTCATGAAACTTTTTAATTAAAGGGTGCCTCCTCATGGTTGCATTAATCTTCTAACCTGCAAGCTCTTCTTGAGCAGAGCAGCTGAAGTGAAGAGCAGTATCCACAATGCAGTGTTTGCAGCTTAGACTTTTGTATTTAACATACAGTCTTCCACCCACTGTGTTTTCTATGAACGCTAAACTGTTTCAGCAGGACTGAATTTTCACCTCATAGCTATTGACACTCTGATGGTTTTTGGTTGTTCAGAGGTGATTTTGCATGCAAATGTAAGTCTGTACCTGAGAAACTGTTACTTCCATTACTTGTGTCATAGAGAAAGAACCTCAAAACATCATTTTGTCCTAACTTAACACCTGCATTTCTTCTGGGACAGAAAATTCCGTGCTGTCCCCTTACACAGACTTCATTTTGAGGATGTGGTAAAGTCCCAGAAGTAAACAAGCATGGAAAATGCATATTACAGCTACTGGAAGGAATAAGGACTTAAGGATCAAGACCTGGATTCAGTGATCAAGAGTTCTCATTACAGGGTAAAAAAAGGACAGATCTGTGAAAAGGGAAAAAAAAGAAGGAAAAGGATGAAAACAAGGGTAGTTATGTATGCTGTAATTCTCTCCAGACTAGTCCTCGTGCTATTCACATCTGATCTTAATGTGATTAAAGCAGCAGACACTCACTAGAAGAACAGAGGAGAAAGAAAAGCTCTGCTGTGATGTTTGCTTTTCAGTAACTTGAGATTTTGAATTCACATTAAGAACTCTGGTTTCTAGTAATTTCTCTGGCACAGTGCAGAACCTGGTGCTGTGTGGGAGAATAAAGTTGCAAAACCAATCAATTTTATTTCCTCATTAAAAGAATAAATGATTATGCAATGATTCTTTAAACCAGGCCATGGATCAGATTGTAGAAAACTAATACTGCAGTCAAGCATACACTATCACCACAGTTACCATGGTGATCCACTAAGCAGCTCCCATTTGGCCGGAAAGTCGTTGTCATTCACATGAAACATGCCGTAACATCAGGTTCTAGAAATACTTCATATTGATCCACAGGCAATATTTTTATTATTAATTGAAAATACTTTGGTCAGTAACACACAAAACATTGTTTTTTATGGAAGTAAGACCATATCAAAATGTGCAATGCTAGTGCACTTCTGTGTGGGAAGCTGGTCCCTTTTTCACAGGTATCTATCTATAGCTTGCTTTCCATGTATGGAAAATAATTGTCAGCTTGCATCTTTGCCGACTGAGAACTCATAATGCCTTGCTGGCTGCTAGGTCAGGTATCACTGAGGTGACATTCAATACATAAAAACAGAGCTCATCATCATTTTAATTTTAAATTGGAGATTGTGCAGTTCCCTACTGGTTATCTGTACAGTTTAATTTAAAAATTAAACATTAGAACTCCCCACTCAACATCACGCCACTCTGCTGTGCTACTTGAGGAAATCCTGTTTCTATGGCAACTGCAAGAGACTTATTCAAAACCACTGATGTCACCCACATACAATATATACAAACCACTGAAGCACTGATATATTTCATTATATTATCTGGAACAGTAATGACATAGTTGTCAGTTACGGTCACAGTGAGTATTTTAGTCATTGAAATAAACATATACAGAGGGAAGGATATAGATATATTTCCTAAAATATATAGAAGTAGAAAAGCTTCAGAAAGCACAGATTTATTTACCAATGCCATTTTAATAACACTTTAAAAGGAAATATCACTTCTTTGGACATTTGCCAAATTCCACTGGTGGCTATGAAAGTGCTTGAGGACCATCCAGTCCAAGCCATCAACTACATCAGCTGAAGCCAAAATGACCAGTTTTGATCTGTGGAGTGCCTCAGTACGATGCTTTCAGTTCTTCCGGAGTTTTAAGAAGTGTTTACAGGACACCTGACCTCTGCCCTCTGGAGGGTAAGGGTCTGCTGGTGGCTCCTGTCCATGACTGAGATCTGGATTTGAGGCCAGAGCAGGATTTAAGGAACCATAGAGTAGTTTAAGTTGGGAAAGGTCTATAAGGGCATTGAATCTAGCCATTAGCCCAGCACTGCCAGGGTCACTACATCTACAGGTCTTTCAAACACCTCCAGGAATGCTGACTGCACCACACCCTTGGGAAGCCTGTTTCAGCAGACAACACTTCTGATGAATAAATTTTTTTCTAATATCCAAGCTAAACCTCTCCTAGCACAGTTTACAGTTAAAGGCCATTTCCTCTTGCCATACCTCTTGCTGTTTGGGATAAAAGATCGACCCCATCTCACTACAACCCACTTTCAGGTAGCAATAAGGTCTCACTCCTGCCTTTTCTCCCAGGTAAATAACTCCATTCCTTGTAAGACTTGTGCTCCAGTTCTGTTGCCCTTCTCTGGACTCACTCCATCACCTCAGTGTCTTTTCTGTAGTGAGGGGCCCAAAACTGGATACTGGATTTGAGGTGCAGCCCCACCAGCACCAAGTAAAGGGAGACCACCACTGGTCTGGTACTATTAGCCACTCTGCATCCACAGCCTTTCCCTCATCCAGTGAGTCACCCTGTCACAGAAGGAAATCAGTTTTGTCAAACAGAACCTGCCTTTCACAAACCCAGGCTGGCTGAGCCTGATCCCCCAGTCATTGTACATGTGACACATGATGGCACCCAGGATAATCTGTTCCATGGCCTTCCCCAGCACTGAGGCCAAGCTGGCAGGTCTGTAGTTGCCCAGATCCTCCTTCCTACCTTTGTTGTAGGCAAGCATCCAGTCATCAGGGACTTCTGGTTAGCCAGGACCAATGGTAAATAATTCATGACTAAGTCTTCAGCCATTGTGCACAAGGTGGTAAGAGACAGGCAGAAGAGCAGAGCTGATGTGTCATTAGACTGTAGAAGCCAATGCAGAGCAATTCCCGGCCACCATCTCTGAGCCAGCAAAGAGATGGTGATGATGGGGACGTTCAGAGACTGACAGACCTACCATTTAGAGCAACTCCTCTTATAACTCTCATCTACACAGCCTACCTTAGAAAAGAATTGTGCATGAGAAACATTTTGACAATTAACTGGAAGAAACAAATGCTTACAGCCTGTAAAACTCAGGCCATAGAGCCGAGAGATTTTTCAAAGCTTTAGACCCTTTCAGTCTTCTTGTGACAAGCAAGACACATCAGAGATCATTTCTCCTCCTGAAAATGAGAACCCAGAGGCTATTGATCTTCCTGCACAACATTTTCCAGAGAAACTAGAAAAGGAAAAATTGTAAAGGTTTCACCTTTGATATATTTTCTCAGGTCTAGCTGTAGCCAATGAAGAATTTCCATCTTTTATAACGAGACAGTGGCCTTAGCACATTCACACTCTTATGACTGAACCTAGGATGTAAGTTCAAGCACTGCTCTGAGAAGATTTCTTTTAAAATTTTGACCACAGTCACACAGCATCACAGAATCACAGAATAAGCTGAGTAGTCATAGGAAAATAGATCAGACCTTGTTTTCCCCTTGCAGCAGCTCCAAAGTTGTTGCTTTAGCAGCTCACCAGTACAAAGATTCCCAAATGAAAGTTTTGTAGTAATGATACAATTACAAATTTAATTTCAGACCATGGGCTATAAAAATGAATCCTAGAAAAAAAGGTGCTTTTCCATGTTATTATATTCTGTTTCTTGTGGTTTTTCATCCTGCTATTACAGGGAGCAATAGCATCTAAATCTTTCTTTGACAAGAGAGTAGGGAATTTCCTGCATCAACAAAAATTATATCTTGACTAGCAATTCTCTTTGAGTAAATTGTTGAGTGAAGCTACAATCCAAAGAGATGTTTAGAAATTCATCCACTAAACACTGGCTGTGGCTTCTTTTATTCCCTTTCTCATCTTACAGAAACTTGCAAGTAATCCTTAAAAAAGAATTCTTTCCTGAAAGAAACACATCAAATCCTAAAAATAAAATCTATAATCAAGTTATAGTACTGAGTATCCTAACTCTGCCAATGACACCCTTGACCTCGAGCATTTATGTTTAGTTGTTCTCACTTTCTCTCCTCTTTTATATATTGGCATTTTTTCTTGGAAGTCTTTTCACTTTGCTGAATTCTGGATGTGACTTAAAATATCTGTACACAAGAGAGAAAATAGTTTACGGCATGGAACTGCTTTTGAGAACAATCCCAGAAGTCAGGCTGTATGCAGTGCTACAACATTTGCTGAAGGACCTTTTAATAAAGAGCAAATATTTATACACATGCTCTCCTCTGCTGTTGCCCAGCATGAAGTACCTGCAGTATCTCAAATGTGATATGAACAGTTAGAGTTACTCTCGCCAAAGGGATTAAAAGCTGTAAACATAGCAAAACCAGAGCCAACCAACCTGCAGAGACTGATTCCTGTGGAATCCACATGTGTATAAAATATTTTGCAGAATAGAAGAAGTGCAAGAATGTCTTAATTCTATATACACAGCTGACCTTGAGAGATAATGACAAGATAATAAACATGGAGCCATTTTGTCGTTGTTATACTGGCTTGCAGAGGTTTGTGTTTTGGGTTTTGTTTTTGGTTTTGTTTTGTTTTTTTCTTTCACTGGCTGGTTTTCACTATCCTATTGAGGGGAAGAAATGCCAAGGAAGTAAAACATATTTTTCAGAACATAGCTAGTATATTACATGGAAAATATGGCCAGGGGAACAACACATGCAACAAATCTCAGGACAGATTAAAGAAAGTGAAGTTGTTGCTGATACACTAAACTTTTCTGCATTTAATTTTTAACAAGAAAGAGATTCTCATAGTATTAAAAATGAAAAAGAGGAAAGGGATTGTTTTACATCATGGCTAGAAACTCCGGAACTCAAAATTTGTGAGGTTCCTAATAAGATGTTAGGATGCGTGATTTTAGCTTCTGTGAGAGGTAAGACACAGATAATTTGAGAAATACCTCCAAATAAAAGCGAAATGGTTAAAGCTACAGTAGCTTCAGAGACTGAGCAAACACATGAGATTATCCACACAGCAGGACAGAAACAATAGCCACTAATGCCCAGGCTGTGGTGCAAGGATACCCAAACCCTGCAAGCTCCAGTGCATCTGTCTGTCACTCGGACAGAGGCAACACAAAGAAAACCAAAAAATACAAATTTTAGTGAATTCAGTGGTAGAGTTTAAGGATTTATAGCAAAGGGGAGGGTACCTGTATAACAACTTTATTATGCACACAAGTGTTCAACATGGACGCAGCAAGGCGTGCTGCCATCTCTACAGCTCTGTGTTAAATTAGTGACCTCTTCCATTTCAGCTGCATTGTGGAGCCAGCTGCAATGTGATGCTAGCACTGTAGCAGGCAGAAGAAATTAATCCAGGTGCTAACGATACACAAAAAGCCATTTTAATGCAGTTGGGAAGAAAACAAACCAAATCAGCCAGATATGTTGAGGCTTGGCGTTTGCATAGTTTTGCTGCAACAGGTATGAAAATCAAAAGCAAAAGGCTATTAACCTCAGGAACTGGAGGAAAGAATTCACTTTATAAGGAAAGAGCTGAAGGATGAAGCAGAAAGCACACATGGCTAGACAGATAAATGTTTGAAGCGGCACTGCAAACATTTTTGGCAGGGCAGCAGGTTAGCCTTTACAGCATGTAATTCACCTTCTGTTGCTGTCCCGCACACAGTTTTCACTACTTATATATATATTGCATGCAGCTGGGTGTACAGTAAAAATGCCTTCCTTCAACATTTAAATAATCTGAATAAAATCTGTGTTCTCAGTTACATTGAAATAAATAGGAAATAATATGACAAAAAAAATTATAGTTATTCCAGCTTTATCTTGCTGTCAGACACTTGAGGATGAATGAGAGTAAGATGAATTTTCCTGTCATCAAGGAAAAGCCCAAGCCTTTAGAAAGAGCTCACTAATCTTTTCTCTGTTAGGTATGTAAAGTAAAGATTATTTATGTGCACAGATTCATCCTAGTCAGAACTGATTGAGTTCTAAGCTATTTCACTAATTTTGTATGTCAAATTTTCCTGCACTTTCAGGGGTCAAATTGGCACAACCAGGAGCAGAAGCTGGCCCAGCAGGTAATGTGGACTGATATTGATGACATCCTAATTTGGCCTCCTTGCACTACAGCTACATTGCAGCTGCTTGAATGCTCTACCTCTTGAATAATTGCAGGCCCAGATAGTCTCTTCTTGGCTAATTCATATGCTCTTTTTCCCATTGGCTTCAAAAGTACCAATAAAATCTTGTCTCCACTGTGCAAAACTGCACAGTTTAGAGCCTGGCGTGCTGCCAGGGCAGAGGAGACGCATTAGCTGGGCTGCAGCATCAACCCAATACTGCTCTGCTGCTCCTGGCCCAGCCTCACCTCTCCAGAGATCATGGCTCTGCACCCCACAGACAGCCAATCCTGCTTAGAGCAGCATGAGATCACCACTGCTGGGGTTCCTGCTCCAATCTCCCCAGGAGGAAGCTCAAGATTGTTGCTTTCATCATATCCAGTTTCAGCCAGGGTAGTGTCTGTACTGATTTAAATCTTGTGTATATTTGTTTTCATGTAATGGCACCAGTGTATTTTCTGTCTTCCATTAAGTATAATTGCCAGATGAATTAATGTATGACAATATGATAGTTTGGCTTTGAAGCCTAGGCTGTGGCAGTCCTCATATGCATTTAATCTTCAGCACTCTGTAAAGTACAATAATAATAGTTAGGAATGGCTCTTTTTGCCACAGAGGCCTGTCTTCAAGAGTCTGTTTTTATCCTAGTGTGGGATTGGAAAAAATATGGGATGTTTTTTGTTAGTTGTAACATTAACTTATTTAAAGCTAGTGTCAGTCTTCCTTCCACGGCTATTTGTTTTGTGTGCTTCATAAATAAATCAAAACTTTGATGGACCCCTTTACTGTCTGAAAACCAGGTTGCCGTCTCAGTGCACATCTAGTCAAACTATGATGTGTTAGGGAAAGCATAGCACTACTGACACTTGCTAGATTTTCAATGGAAACACTGAGTCCATCACACTTACCTACATGCATGGCTTTTGTGCTTAGGGAATGGCTTCTGGCTCCAATCCCCACTTTGCCTCAAACAGAGGTGGATCTCTTACCAACTTTGGTGAGCCCAATTGCATCTAAGTGATGGCTGTATCTCATCCCACCAGAGGCTTTGAAATCAGGACTGAAATTGCCAGACCCAGAGAGGGACACCAACTTTCCTTAGTGGGTGTGGACCCTTATGCTTCTCAGGGGAGTTTGCTGCTACTGTGGTTGTTACCTATTTGCATTTGTCACTCCATAAAATGTTGAAATATGTTGGGGTTTCTTAACCCTCAAAGAAACCCAGCACTCCCTAAAACAATACATTTCCTTGCTTTAGCTGTATAAGACTGTGAGCCCCTGATGGAACAATAACACATTTGGCTACATAACAAATGACAGTGATTTGTTAAAATCAATATAAACACTGAAGACTAAGACATTTATACAAGCACTTTGATTGACTTAAAATCATTTGCCTCAAGTTTTTCCTTCCATTGCCTAGGAGAATACTGCAAAAACAAGGAATTTAACTGGCTTTGTACTCCATTAGACCATGTCATGTGCAAGGGTTGAGTATCCACTATGGTGATTGTAAGAGTGTGAGGAGAACTGACAAAGATTGTCTTCATATTGCTTGAGATACTATCTGGAGTGCAATTTGAATGGCAAAGAAAAAAAAAAAGACATAGCCAAGAGCACGCTCTTTTCTCCCTATAATCGTACTATTTCCTATCACTTGGCTGCATTTAGCTACATGTTCTATTTTTACTGAGATGCCTTATAATTGAAACTCACATTCTTCTCTGTAATTTTGAAATGTGACTACTATTGCAGTGAATGAGACATAGCAGTATATGCTCAACCATCCATCCCAGCTGCATCAGAGCCCATGGACAGTGATGACACAAGGATGTTTTGGGGAACTCAGAAAACGCAGAGCACAGCTGGGTCATCCATCTAAAGCACATTTCAGTCCAGGATCCAAGAATGACTGCAAACATAACTATGTGATTGCTATGAGTAAAGCCAGTATTTAAAGTATTTTCACTGGTTCTTTAGCCATGTATTTGTGAGTGTTTTATCAAAATGCTAAGCTGGCGGTTTTCCAAACATGTAGTAAACATACCGTTTTCAGTTGCTTTTTCAACTTCCAGCTGGAATTTTGGCCACAGTCTTCCTGGGGGAAATGAAACTAAGGAGCCAGGGTTATATAAACATCTCAGGTGTCAGATGCACACAGATTTGCAGGTGAGGACTTGTGAGGGACCACAGGGTATCCAAAACATCCATTTGGAGCTTGCAAAGACAGCACAGGATTCATCAGAGACCCACACCCTCTTTGTGCGTTAGACGGACTTCAGGATATGCATCTCACACAGCTTTGAACTGACCTCCAGTGACTATCAGACAAAGTGAGTTGGTATGAAATAGCACCTGACAGCTGTTTTTTTCCTCAGTGGAGGATCCCCAGCTATTAACAAGCAGAGCTGTAAAACTAATACCAAATACAGCTGGGTAACCACAGAGGGAATACAGAGTTCTTGATGGCCTAGAAGAGTAAAGAAATCAAAACCTCTACATCTCCTTTTTATTGAGGGGTTTTAGGAGAGGCTGAAGACCTCCTCCTCTTCAACTTTACTCTGTGAGGAATTCAGCATCTTTGACTACCAACAGTTTGGAGCTATCCTAAGATGCAGCAATTCCCATGTGATTCACTGAGTCATCACCAGGGTGGAGGCAGGAGATGCTGTGCCAAGGCAGCACACAGCAGTTAGGGGTGAGGCAGCCTCCAGGCAGGCATTCCCCTAGAAAGTCAGACCTTTGAGCTTCTCTGAAGCATATGTAGCAATTTCCTGTGCTACTCGGTTTGTGCTTCGCTGTTTTTTTTAAGTGAGTGACAACCATCCACCCCATTCCCCTAATTCTGCTTTTTCAGCAGCTCATCCTTTCCAGCTGCACTTCACTTGCAGAGACTGAAGATGGAAGGTACTAATTTGCTGGGCATCTTGTTTACAATTTCACTGCAGAAATGCCATTCTACTGTAAATTGATTCTGAGGGTGGTTTGTTGTTTTAACTATCACCCATGTGCAGTGATGCTTCAAGCCATCTATTAGAACAGAAAAACTCTGACATAGATAATTAGCTGTAGTCTGCATGGCTACTACTTTGTACAACACTTGGGAAAAGAGCATAAAACAGCAGCAATCAGTGATTCTCTGTGATTATGAACTATTTCTTACTAGGTGTGACTCTATTCCACTTAAATATTTTTAGAGAAAAAAATTATTGTGATAATGAAGATGGTTTGTTTTCTGTGTACATGAAGAGTATTATTTTCTTTTTAAGCCACTGTTGTCAGCCTGACTGGCTTTGATTTTGCAGCTAATGTGGGTCACAGTGTTTGTCTTTTCTTTTCAACAGTGCTGTCTTTATTTACACAGTTAATCTCTGTTTTCAAACTACTTAATTATTTTGGAAAGCTTACATTCTACCATGCATATATTTCCCACACTGCTTCAGCTTTGAAGAAGGCACAAGAGAGGCATCAGACTTGGCCTGCCAAAGACAATGACTAGGGGTACTCAGGAAATCCTCTGGCATATATCCCTCCTATTGCCACATCCCCAAGTATGACAGTGCTGAGGTACCTGGAGGCAAAAGGAATTCTGAGGCTCTGATCCAGCTCCAGATTCAGCCACGCAAATATAGGCATTGACAATGCTACCTAAATATCAGAGTGTACTTTTGAAACACCCACAACAGGTTACCCACAACAATTGCATTGTGTTAGGTATTATGAAGCAGTGGGTGGCATTTAGAAGCCAGATAGGACACCCCAGATCTCAAATGGCTATGGATGTTCTATACCTCTACCAGCTCTTTAATGAGGCTTAGATGTCTTACACCACACAGTGCCCTAGACAGTAAATATACTTAGATATTAGAATCTCAAAACCATTGAAATTTGCTAGTGAGGAAACAGATAAAAAAGGCATTGATAAAAGCTCAGTGCAAAGATGACACAAATTTATGGAAGGAAAGAAGGAAGGAAGGAAGGAAGGAAGGAAGGAAGGAAGGAAGGAAGGATCCATCAAACATATATGGAAGAGTGAGAGTTCACAAAGTCATCTCCAAAGAAACTTGGTAAGGCCCCATGACAAACTGCAGAGCCACATGGAAGTACTAGACACTGTCCCAGCATTGGCATCAGCAAGTCATTTTAGCATCATAATGAACCAAATCTGCTACTGGACACCAGGTGAAAGAACTCTGCACCATGATACATCTTTTCATTTAGAATACTCCCAAAAAACTCCCTGCATAAAGTTTTATGATGTCACAATCTAAGACATAAATGGAAGTTACTAAATCTTTTATT
Organism: Bombycilla garrulus; assembly: GCA_013400315.1. Classification (NCBI taxonomy): domain Eukaryota; kingdom Metazoa; phylum Chordata; class Aves; order Passeriformes; family Bombycillidae; genus Bombycilla; species Bombycilla garrulus. The sequence continues at coordinate 722,244 of VXBU01006350.1, forward strand.
TCTTAGTTTTAGCAATATTTTGAAATATTGACTGAGTTCTTGCATCAATTCTGCCCTTAAGCTTGATGAATTTTCAATTGCAGTTGTAGAAATCCAGACAGGCCTTGATGAAATAAAGATGAATAAGAATTCAGTACATACATCCCTTTATTTCTGCTTTACTAAACTTTCCATTAATGTTCAAGTGCATGTCATAAAAAATCCTCTAGAATTTCAATGATTTCTACATAAGTTGGGGAATAAAAGAAATAATTATAAATTATTACAAATATCGCACTCAATATAGAAAATTCAGCCCCTCAGAAAAAAAGAGAAAGATTGGAAAGAGAAGTCTTACACATTATAGCCAGACCTGAGGCCATGAGCTGACCAACAGTTTCAGTGTGGTCCATATCCAAAAATTCCTTGTAAGGAAGTTTCTATCTCCTGAGAACTTTAGCTTTTGCTTTCACAGCAAAAACTAACAGGTTTTGAAGTATGAGATCTTTATATTCTGTTCTGGTTTACTCTTCTTAGATGGTAGAAGGAAGCTCTGACTGAGCACTGTTAAGGACTTGGTCATTATGCATGTAAATTGCTGACTGTTCTGGCCACCATCCACAGAAGCACTTAAACACATGCCTAAGTTTTGCATTAATAATGTTGTGTGCTCTGGTTACATGCAACATGCCCTAGAAATAGTAAGACACTTTAAACCCAAGTCCCTGAGCTGCAGCTAGAGAATAATCACCACAGCTCCAGACAGGAGGTTATAAAAGTAATTTAAGCATTTTTTAATGCCACTTATTCCAGAGATTATTCTTAAAGAAAGCAAAAAAAGCTGCAGGAGTGGAACCATAGTAAACCCAGGTAAACTTCCTTTTTCCATCATTGTCTTCAGCAACTGATAATAGCTGAAGAACAGGAATGCCTTGGGAGAATAGAAATGTTCTGTTCAACCCAAACCTTCTTCTGTATGGCAAATGCCTGTCTAAAACCAGACTCTTTAAGGCCACTTTGCAGCTACCTAACTAAAGAGATTTCTCTTTCTTGAGCTCACTACTCACCCAGGTATACTTCAGTACTTGCAGTGTCCTTTAGGCATGCACTCCACAACAGTCTTCTGCTCAACCCTTCCTCTGTCTTTAGACATAGCTCTTCACCCCTTGACAACTCAATCCCAGCAGTACAGAGGACGCCCTATTGGTTTCTGTGAAAGAAAGAATGATGCTGCAAGGCTGGCAACACATTGAGCTAAGCCATACATGTACACCAGAGGAAAAATATTCATGCCTTTGTCCAGCCCTTGATTCTGTTGAAATGAAAAAAAAAAACTTTTTCTTTCACTTTCCCTGCTTCCCTATGAATCTCACAAACAATTTCATGCAAGTACTGTCTCAGTCAAATACCAAAAGAAATAAAATGAACTCTATGCATGAAAGAAGAGGATCTTTTTTTAGTTTGAGGGAACTGTGTGATTGTAATTAATATTAGTTTTGAGCAACACAGAAAAGCCTCATGGCCATATAGGCTGAAAAGTAATATTTTTCACTTCTTTGATATTTTCCCAATGAGAAGAAGGTGGCCAGAGGAGGAAAAATATGTTTTACATTTCAAGGTAGTTTTCTTTTTTTTATTTGAAATAATAATTTAAAAGCAGTATGGTATGCTAGTAGCTTGCTTCTCAGATACTCAGACCCTGAACAATATTGTTTGTAAAGGCACAAATGTATAGGATGACCACATGGATAGTGAGAGATTTAGTACCTCCTCACCTGCAAAATGCTGTTAGAAATTTCTCAGATCGACAGCTTTTTAACATCTGCATCTACAAGGTCTTTTATCTACAGGCCATGATGACTGTACTGGGATGAAATTATGTGTAAAAATAGCTTAATTTTGTCGGAAACACTAAGGTAAATTCACTCTCATTTTCCTACCCTAAGAGACTATGTTGTTTCATAACTTAATCCTCATTTTTATCCAAACTTAAGTTATGGATTCAGCTGGTGCAAGCTTTTCAAAGGGGAATTGTGGCCTGCATCCAGCTTAGTAAAATTCTGACATTTCTATCAGAGAGCTAAACTAGTACAGGAAACCAAACGTCTTCAATGCAGATAGATACTGCATTAAGCACTGAGAGGAGCTAAAGCCAATCAAAATGTTTTCACAAACACTTAAACTTAGGCCTCACCATAGTATGGGCACCAGCTGTAAAATACAGTATATGGGAAGGGGATGGAGAGGACAGGGTGGTAGTTAATTCCAAAAACCTCTTGATTTGGGATAAAGGCCATGAAAGAGCAAATTTAATTAATTGTGGAAAACACAATTAAGATCCCTCGATTGAACTGAACTGCTTTTTCCAAGATACTAAAATAGGAAAATTAATTGTAGATAAGCCTTATCAGCTGTTGTCTGAGCCTCTGGCTTGAAAATTATATAAAAAATGGGGGAATAGAGACTCAAGGCAGATGAAAGAAGCCAAGCATGACCTCTAGTATTGAGGGTTAGTAGTAGAAGTAGTAACAGATACATCCACCTTACCTATCAGAGAAATGTGTCAGAGCCATTTGCAGACAAAAGTGCAAATTAGGTAACTGGGCCACGCAAAGTTCTGTGTTATTAATGTTTCTGTGTTGATACTTTTCAGTTTTCTTTATGGGGATGCTATAAAGTGAAGCAGATGCTTTGCATGGTCATTGTCATTAAGAAGCACTGGCAGACACAGAGTCCAGTTCCTTTCCTTTGAGAAACATTCTTCAAAATTTTCATTCATCAGTATAAGTGATGGACATTTGTATCACTACTTTAAGTCATTAATATGTTTTAGTAATGCAAATACATTTATTCTTTTCTTAACACTTTAAAATGACAACTGAAAAATTGTCACTTCTAGAATGTAATGCAAGCTAGTCAGTCAGGCATGATTGACCAATAGCTTCTTTTAGTGAAAGATATATTCTGATAGGACTAACTACTGAAGGAAAGAGTAACTAAAACTTGGCCTATATGCAGGTGTAAAAAGGCTGTGTAAATTACTTGATAAAGTAAATAGTGTTTGATGCTTGGCAGGAAATTAATTTCCACACAGGCACATGCTATCACAGTGTAATGATATGACAGCCCCTGGAGAGCATCCAGTTAATTACTGTATAGTTCTGTGCCTTGTAGGTTTTTTTTCTCTACTGTAAATTATGGACACGAGGTGGAAATCCACACTTGAGCAGCTATAAGAATTATCCATGCAAAACAAATGTAAAAATCCTTCATACAGAGATGAAAATGTTCGGGCATCAAGAAATGCAGAATTTCAAATCCTGAACTCAGAGCAGTACAATTGTTAAGATAATTCCTTGATGTTAGCATAACAATTAAAAATTAGATTTTCAGGTTGGGAAGCCTCTTGCCTTTGGAGCAAAGTTGAACTGTACTTCTTTTGTGCCAGGAGGCCACTACACACTGCGTTCTGCTCAAGTGCAATGTAAGAGGCAGCCTCTCCTGCCCCAATTTAGTGCAGGTCCTGTGCAGAGCTAGGAGCTGGACTCAATGATCCTCCTTTGAGTCCCTTCCAGCTCAGAGTGTTCGAAGATTCTACTCTATGCACATTCAGAAAAGCACATTCTGGAGCTGGGCTTGTGAAAGCTGGGAGGCTTCAGCTGATGTCAGGAGTAAGCCCTGAGATGGGGTGAAAGAAGCTGAGTAGAGACAGGGGCTTGATAATCTTCTTTGCCCTGGGATGTAACTCATATAATGAGTTCTATATGATCTATAATGAGCATAACATTTGATTTGTGCATTCCTATCAAATTTGTATGGAGGCATTTAAGATGGAGTCCTTGCCAGACACCAGCCCATCAGACATGTTTTTCAGCAAGCAGGAAAAATATTTCTTCAACCAGATATTTTATTAAAACCACTCCTTCACATGCAGCAACTTCAGTTGCCACTTCTGATTTTGGTTTGTTCCTTCCAGACGTCACAGCAGAAATGTACATCAAGAGGTCAAGAAGAGGAAAGGAAAGAGCCTTGTGCAAGAAATGTGATACAAATCAAAGTGCTCCCCTGTGAAATGCAACCATAAAAGGAAGCACAAAGATAGGGAAGGTAAAAACAAGATGAAATAGGAACCTGTATATATCTTCCTATCCTAATGAGGCTTCATTCTTCCTCACCAGTTAAAGTAATCTCATCAAGTGAAAATTTGTTTGTCTAAGATTACCTTTTTCTGCCTTGTATTGGTTCTGCTTTCTTTCAGTTTTCTTTATGTAATACAAAAATTTTAGTAGCTTGAAAGGAGTTTTCTGACAAAAGCTGGGATATGGGGTATGATAGAGTAAGTGCAGCACAGGGAATTCTTTAGAAAACATTTATTTATTATTTACTAAAATAGAAAACATTTTTAAAAGTAATTATGCCAAGAGAGTAATAAAATGAAATATAAAATAAGTAGTGGAGAATGAAAAGATATATAAAAACAAAATAAAGAAAATCTTGCCTGTACATTTGTTTTTGCCTGAAGGCCTGAGGAATCTATTAAATTGGTCATATAAATCAACACATGTAGCCTGAGTAATAGATTCATCCTGATTGTGTTAGGCAGCTCTCAGCTGTCAACCAAATGAAATGGTGCAGCTCCCCACTCCTTCCTGCAACACTCAGGGATGCACAGCTGCAGCACTGCCTTGGAGGCAGCTGGAGGATGCCCAAGGCAATGTGTCTTGGCACAGTGCAAATAGAACATAGCTAGCAGCCCCATTTCCAGGTGACAAGAATATACTCAGCTCTCTATGGAGCCTGAAATTTGGAGCTTTGCAGAAGTGTGCTTGGTGCATGGAAGCAAGCACAGCACCTTTTCTCGTTTATTTGGACAGACTAATCTTGGTGATGACAAGCATGCCAGGTGAATCAGCTTTGCCTGAAGGACCCTCAGATCCAGTTCCTTGTGCTGATGCCACAAGCAATTAAAGGCAAGTAAAAAATTACACTCATATTCATAGATCTATTAATTCCTTCTTTCTATGTGCATCCTCTGTCATAATTCCACTTTCTTTCCCTTTTTTTCTAGCACAAATTACTTTGGCATCTTCCTTTCTACACCCACCAAGTCAGATAATTACATTGTTTTTTACACAAGGGTCAGCTTTGCAGGAAAATCTGAACAGGAGACAGCCTTTGGTACTGGGATGTGGGCAAAAAGTCTCTGTAGGTGATTTTACAGCTATTCATGAAAATGGAAAACATTAATTTCTCACATGAAATTTTCTGCCTGGTGGAAGTTAACATGAAATCACAGACAAAACCAACATGCTTGCTTAGGTTAACTGAAAAAGCTGAAATTCAGACCTGACATTGATCTCAATCTCTCAACTACTAAGTCCAGGACTTTCAGAAGAGTAACTCCAATACAGCTCTCTGGAGGGATCTCAATCGATGTTCTCCTAACATTTGTGTATCCTGACAGAGAGCAATGGGAGGCCTATCAGGCCCTAGCCTTATAGCAAGGAGTCAATTTCCAAGCTTTTCAATTCAATAACATATTAATTCTGGAAGCTCAAAAGTCTATTAAAAAAAAAGAGAGAGCAATTAAATATTTTCTATTAGATTATTTAGTTTTTTCTTAAAACTAGGTCAGCAGCTACCACTTGCTTTTACTGACATAGCATACTGATTTTTTAATCACTGCAAGAGAACTGTGGCACATAAGATTTTGTTATAGCTATGAACCAGTGTCTTTAAAAATAGAACATAGAACTAAAATAAAAGACAAGTGAGAATTTAAATTAATCGTGAGTCAAGAAAACCAGTTAATCTAAAAGGCACCTAAGGAGAACTGGAATTTAAGTCCCCAGGAGGAAAATCTAGATCCAAATAAAAATGCCCCATCCAAAAATATTAATCCTCTTCTTTCCTTAGAGGGTTTTGAAGTCATTAGATATCTTGCCTCCTGATCCAAATTGTCTCTACATCTTGCTTGACTAAAAATGCCCCAGAGACAGTAGCTGTCAAGCACTTGGCTCCTGCTAAACCGCTTGAGGAACCAGACAAAAATCCCCCTGTTACTTGATGTCTGTGTTCCCATATTCCCACAAGGCCTCTTCTGAGACTGGGTTTTCCTTGACCTGGTCTGCACACAAACCTATAGCAAGAACCTCACAGAACCTCATCCAGCAAGGATTGTGTCTGCTCCTGGGCTAATGTAGAAGAGATAATTCAAAGTGTATGGGCTCTGAGAGCAGAGCAGGGACACAGCAGTACCATCAGAGACTCTCCATTTTTTCCTGAGACTGACCCTGTATTTCCCCCATGACAGGCTGGATGCCACCGGGGGATGCCACAGGCTGGATGCAATATCATGTTTCAGGCATCCTAGTCCTTTCCTGAATCCAAGACAAGGCCTTTGCTGAAAAGATCATATGGTATAAAGCAATAAACTGTTGCTATCTTTGAGCATATAGCAAGGCCCCCGTGGAGAGAAAATGCTTAGTCATGTACTTACCCTACTTCCTAAGACCCTCTGTTATCTCCCTGTAACACTATTGGCTACATTCCAGATGTCCTAAGACTATAGGTCAAAACACCAAGACCTCAGACTATTGGCTAGTTATCCCAATCCTACCTAATCCTATAAAAACCCCTACTTCTGCCCACTTCGGCAGAAGACGCCGTTCCTGGACCCCTTCACAGAACCCCCAATAAAGACCTCGTGGAATTGCGCCGCTCGGGTCTTCTCGTCTCTTTTCCCCTGGGCTAGCAAAGCGACTACCTGGCAAGCTGCGAGCTGATTAATCACCAAAGAGCTGAACCGCCTGATAGCCTCAGGCTGATTGCCAGGATAGTTCGCGGCCAGGCTCGTCTGCCGAAGCAGGACGAAAGCCGCTCCTTAGGACCGGAGACCGGGAACCCTCGCTATCCGGACGATCTAAAACGGCACCGGGGGCTTTGTCTGCCACCCAGGCTGGCCACCCGGGCAGGGCGGGCAGCTCCCCCGGTTCAACCGTTTTAATAAACAATGCATCAAAAAGCAAGGTGGAGTGACTCACATGAGATTACAGTGCAGAATAGTCATCAAACCTGTACTAAACACTTCTCACCTGACACTCAGCCCAGTATGCTTGGCATACATTTAGCAGGGAGTCAGGGTTTCTGTAGATCAGCCATCTATACTTATGAACTTATATATGCACAGTCCTACTTAATGAGACATATTCTGGTCCTCACAACATCCTCCAGACTCCTCATCCACCAGAAAACCAGCCTGTATGGCACAGGCTTTCTTAAGTAATCAGCATGGCATGTTGATTGTTGCTTTACAACATGGTAGTAAATGGACAATTTGACACCTGGCTTCAAGGAATTCTTGAAAATTTGCTTTTCACAGGTATTGCCAATAAAACAGCTTAAATCTTTAGCAGAAGAAATAAACATGAATGTGTAGATGAATAAAACCAAATTGGATTATTTTAAAATTAAGTATCTTTGAGCAGAATACTCAAATAACTGGTTTTGCTTGTTTGTCCATTGTCAATACTTCGCACGTTACCATTTCTTCAGGAAGTCAATAGAGTGCAGAAAGGGATATAAACAGACTGTCAAATTCAATGTATGCAGGCCAAAGGAGCATAAAAATATTTCTTTTTGCCACACTCACACAAACCTTTTCACTATTCTAAATGTCATTGATGCTGTACTGAGAAATTATTCAATATACTGGAACATCCTATTTCATGCTGTGTGACTTCTGGTGTGTGGTATTTTTACTATAGATTAGTACCTTGGAAAACTGACTGGAGTTGTGTAGTTTATTAGCACAACTCCATTCAACACTGTGTGCTTAAAAAAGACCAGCTACTGCATTATCGAGGTATTGATTACTGCATAAGAAGCCAAATCACCCTCTATTTACATAACATTGGCAGATAAGTATATGATGGGCCACCACGTAACAGGTCTCCAATCAATCCAGCAATTATTACTCAATAGGAGAGGAGACCTTCAGAAGGCAAATCGATGTCATGGCTGTACACCTCTGTCCATGAGCAGTAAGGACCAGGCTATCAACAGTGGGGATCACTGGTTCATTAAAACATCTTTAGCATCTGTTTTTTTGGCTTATGGGGATTAGGGAGATCTGTGGACTCCTGACAATCCTTTTTTGGAGCACAATTCCTTTTTGAAGGGACATCTTTTTTTGGTTGAAGGAAGCCAAGCCTACTACTTACTTTTCTGAACTACCACAGATGTGGCAAGATTGAATTTGGATACCCTTTTCTGCACGACTTTATCTTATATGGACACTCATCCAGGCCTCCTCTCCATTGAAACTGAAAGGTCTCACAGCCCACGTAAAGCAAGTAGTTTGGCCTAGTTCTCCATGGCCTCCAGTTTGTCTTGTTTTTCTGTTTTTCTGGCTACTTACCCCTTAGAGTTTCTAGATCTCATTTGGGCACTGTCATGATTTCACCCCAGGTAGCAGCCAACCCTACACAACCACTCTCTCATTCTCTCACCAGGAGGCTCAAGGAGAGAATCAGAAGGGTAAAAGAGAGAAAACTCGTGGGTCAAAATAAAGACAGTTTAACAGGCAAAGCAAAATCTGTGCATACAAACAAAGTAAAATAAGGAATTGATTCACTTCTTCCTTTGGGCAGGCAGGTGTTCAGCCATCTCCAGGGGAGCAGGGCCCCATCACATGTAACAGTTGCTTGGGAAAAAACAATACTGTCACTCCAAATGTCCCCCCCTTTTCTTCTAATTCCCCCCAGTTAATATACTGAACATGATGTCATATGGTCTGGAATATCCTTTTGGTCAGTTGAGATCACCTGTCCCACTTGTGTCTCCTCCCAACCTCCTGTGCATCCCCAGCCTCTTCACCACAATGGCAGCATGAAAAGCAGGGAAGGCCATGGGTCTGTGCAAGTCCTGCTCAATAATAACAGCAGTATCTCTACATTGTCAGCCCTGTGTTCAGCACAGACTCAAAACATAGCCCTAAACCCTTTGCCACTGTGAAGAAAATTAACTCCACCCAAGCCAAAAACAGGGTAGCCACATTGAGACATTACTCAGCTCTTGCCACTGAGAGACTGGCCTCAGCTACTAGGAACTACTCTGGACAAACGTTATAGGGAGGGACTGTCTGAATTTGAGACCAGCAATCCATGAAAGCCCCAAAGAGTTTCCTAGAGAGATTTGTCCCTCCAATATCCTGACTTGTGATCTTACAAGGTACCTCAGGACTTGAGAAACATTTCCTGAAACAAGCCCACACTACTTTGGTGGATCACAACATGGTTTCATGTTTTGAATGCTTTGAATGGAAAAGAAAAACATTCCGTTATTAAAAACTAATGGCCACCCTATGGCTCTTGGTGCTCCTAAAGGATAACATGAACATGGCCAATATATATCGGAGCCAGCTGTGTATGTGCAAGCTGCACTCCATACTTACACTCCAACAAAGAAATTCTCAGGTATTCCTACAAAAATATTAATAAAAATATTGGTAAAGTTCTTCCTTTGTCATCTGCAAAGATAATGCAGATGAGGCATTTACACAGAGAGTAGGTAGGTCACCTTAGGAAAGCCTACAGGAGGATACAGAAAATATATTTGAGCTACACTGGCTTTGGTATATTACTTGAGAAAAATCCCCCCGGCATTTAAATTATGGAAACACTTGCATTTTTAGATGGTAACAGACCAACATTTCTGGTCTTTAAAAATGGCTTAATTAAAAAAAGTGTACTTTGGCTAACTTAAGATCAGAAGATCCAGTAGACAAATAATTCTGTTTTATACTGGAAACAATATTTGTCTTGTTAACCAAACTCCTCCTCATCTGCAATAAACACATTCACCACAGATCAAAATTCGATTTTTACACTATAAATTCCAGTTTTCCTCCTAGCTCTAGTTCCCTATTTCTGAACCAAGCAGAACAATCCCACAGAGAAATGATTCCATATGGGTGTTTAAAAAATGTTATAAAACCAGACTAATGTCTTGGAAGGCTTGCGGAGTGCATGGCATAACCACTGTTACACAGCTGCCCCTTCTAGCTGCTGAGCAGATTCTGCATCATTCCCAGCACCTGCAGTACAAACAATCATGCCCACAGCGCTGCTCACAGTCCTCCCACACCCTTTTGTGATGTGTTTCCTCTGCGGGAGAGTTGTGGTGCTCATTACGGTACAATGGACACTTGTGGAGAGATCATCTGGACAGGCGTGGGGAGAAGGATGCATTCCTGCTGCATGCGGGCAGCTATGGGGGAAAGTTGCACTTCAAGTTATTGGCACTGCGCTGATACTGTTGATAGCAATTTCAATGGAAACACTGTTATTAGCAAAATATTTTCCCCGCCCGTCCTTATTGCTTACAACTTGAGAACTGGCAGTGAAGCAGGGGAATTCCACTGCTCACATATTTTAAATTGTTAGAGATATGATGTTTTTAAATGATCTTTTTTGTAACACATTTTGGGACGTTTGCCTTATGCTGCACTGTACAGTTTGCATTTTTTTTACAGACAGTCTCCATGTACTCTGAATTGATAAGGAAATGTCTTCCTAATTTAGTAGCTTTAAAAGACTTGTCTGTTTATGACTTTGTGAACTGCTATCAGTCAGTAATTTCCTCCAGTACTGAGGAAATTATTTTGCCTCTTCTCCTCCTAAGAGAGGTAATAGCCTCCTAGAACACAAGTTGCCTTCTGCCATCTGCATTTTCAGCTAATTTTCAGCTAATTCTCTCCAATCAAGAATCAAATTTGATTTAATACTAAATAACACAAATTTGGTTTAATACGAATATTGATTTAATACTAAATCAAATATGATATAGTATTAAGTAAAAGGCAGTACAGTGAGAAGGCTGAAATTAGACTAATTCATGTGATGGGCAACTGCAGGTCTGCACAGTAGAATGTATTATTCAAAATCAGGGACATCTGTACTGTAGCCCAAGTTACCTTGCCAGCTCTAAGGCAGAAAAATATTTCTTGCATCTTGCCTCAAAAAGGACTCAAAAAAATTTACTCAGATTTATCTCAAACAAAAAGAATAATTAATTTTTCCTGAACTGTAGATAACTATCCTTTTAAAAATATATGCAACACTCAGTTTTAAAAACCTCTGATTGCCACTTTTAAGATTCCCTCGTTGGGTGAGTTGATAAAACAGATAGAAGTTAGGAGTGAATGTAGCAATATTGCCTGTCCTTTTCTGATGCACTGGTCTCTGGCACTTCACACTGTTTTAGTGATCTTTAGTAACAGTTCCAAGATGGAATTGCAGAGAAGATGCCCTATTACTGTTACACACAGACTTTATCTAATCCAACAGAGAGGTTGTACATCCAAAGCAGTACACAATTCTTCTTGTAGGGGCTGTGCCATAATTGTCACATTGCTCCCACACTTATCATTAAAATTTCAAGTCAGATCTGCCATTAAATGAATAGCCAAATTGTTTCTATGGTTAACTGTGCTTATTGCATTTCCAGTAATTACACAGCCCCTAAGGACGTTAGCAGCCTGATGCAGTATCAGGATGGGGTTTAACTAAGTGACTAGTAAACATACAGTGCCCTTTTACAGAAAACAAAAACAGAAGCAAAAAAATCAGAGGTGTTTTAGAAGCGCATTAGCAACTTACCTGAATGCATTTATTTTTAAATTCTTTTGTCACCCCCTATGGAAAACAAGACATAAAAGTCCAATCTGATACTGAAAGTATTTGAAATTGCACACACAGTGTTGGATTGCAGTGGTTTAACAGAGCAACTTAACAACTAACTCTGCCCACAAAACTGAAATTAAATGTAACTCATCACCAGCAGAAGTCATTAAACTGGAATTTCACCAGAAGTATGAATAGAGATATGGTATTTTATTTTACTTTTCTCATAAAAGAATGGAGCAGATTGGATTTTTTTAAATTAACTTTACTCTGAGATTTAACTAATTTTATAGCAGAGTGTAAGCCAGGGGAAAAAAAGTCCCATTCTGCCATACACAACCCACAGTTGGGGTGGAAATGCTCTGATCCAGATACCAAGCACTGCAGAAAGAGTATTTATAATTACATTTCAAAAGATCATACTTTCTCAGCTCCCCACCTTCATTGCACACCCTTGGCAGTCTAGGATTCTAACAACTGATCCTGATCTTGGAAATCTCACATAATAAACACCAGCATAAAGGAAAGGGGGGAATCTCTGATATTTTGCTCCACTCTGCAGTTTTGCAAAAATCTGTAATGTTTTTATTTTTCAAGAATCAGATTACCACACTTAAAGCTGCTTGTGAGAGCATTCTGTCTCTTCATTAGCCATCCAGGATAAATAAATACATACATTTATATCCAGGCATATATTTATGTATGTATGTATGTATGTATGTATGTATGTATGTATGTATGTATGTTTATACAAAACCACTGCAGTAATATATGTGTCAGAATTAGAAGTAGCCTATCATTTGCAATATTGTCAAATTCTGTAATATTTTTAAAATCACAACCATTCATACAGAAGTTTCTCAAACTAAGCTTCTATTTCAAGTTCCTTGATTGTGGCCTTTGCTACAGGGATATTTCTTCACTGTTGTGGGAACAGAAATATGGTGAATAAAATGAAAAACAAAGCCTTCAAAACAATCAAAATGCTGACCTGCTTAACACAACACAGGGAAGTTAGAATGCAGTCCCAGGACGGCATACTGCTATTGTTTTTTGCCAGGGAAGACAGCAGAGATGTCAGAGTACTTTGAGAAAAAATAAACTTTAGTTCTGGTCAATGCATGCTATGGAGGCCAGAGCAAGAATCAAAGCTCACTGATTCTGCTGTCACTCGTGCAGGATCCACCACACACTCCCTGAAAGGCAGCACCCACAGCAAACTGGGTGATTTCCAGATATCTGCAAAAAGCAGCATAAGCTTGAGGGCAAGAGCAGCAATCTCATTCCCTTCAGCTTGATACCCTAGGCAGCTACCTACTTTGCTTATGATCAGACCAGTCATGCAATAAAAACAGGAGGAAGGAGGTGAATATCCTGAAAAATCCACTAGATGTGATGTGCTCAGCTATTGACAATGCTGTATTGTGTTAGAAAGATTAAAACAAATGTAAGGTTGTGCTAAACTGATGGGTTTTGTTCTTGTTGGGTACAACTACTGAGTAACAGAGACATTCAAGCAATAAGATTGCAAGGTAATGCTCCCATTTCTACTAAAAGCATAGGAAATAACTATAGAATACATGCAGCCCAACAACTCAGCAATTCCTCAGAATGTTTCACAGACTCTTTTTAAATTTGATTCCTGATTGTAGAGACAAATAAGCTGAAAATGTAGATGGCAGAAGGCAACTTGTGTTCTAGGAGGCTATCACCTCTCTTAGCAGGAGAAGAGGCAAAATAAACACTGCAGGCTTCAAACAAATAGACTTTCCAATCATGATGTGGGTGTTACCACTTGCTTACAAAGGCAGAGAAAGTGAGGCAGAGAGAAAGAAGCTCCCGATTTTCTGCCAGCTGCAAAGCAGCAAAGCAACTCCATTGATGAAATCATCATCTCCAGCCTCTGCCTGCTGGGCACAGTCTGCAGGGACTGAGCAGTGAAGGTGGAGCCTTTCATGTGGAAACTGAGGCGCCTCATGCCATGTGACCCAGAAGACAGTCAAAAGCTGCCCCATATTCAAAGGCTTATGTGTAATTGCAAATGAGACCAAGTCTAGTTTATTGTCTTAGAAAATAAGTACATTTGCTCCTGTTTTGGAGAGCAAGTTTTTTTCAAAAAAAAATTTAGTCTTGTTTGAAGCTGAGCTGGTCTTTTATTTGCAATAAGGGTAATTGAGTAGAAGAAACAAAGGCATTGATTTATTCTGATGCCTCCTGCTAGTTTTTTTTTTTCTTTGGCTAGTCAATTGTCTAAGTGTTAATGACATAGAAAGTTCATTACTAATGCCAAGATTTTTTTTTATATTTTTGACAAGCTCAAAGGCAACATGTTGTGTGGACTGTAGGTCAGGCTTGGAGAAATCTCAACTCCAGGTTTCCAATGCATATATATATTAGAGCTATCAAGTTTGTAATCTTTTTGCCATTTAAGAGCACAAAAATCATATACATGATTTATCAAAGAATCTAAAAATTAATCAGTTTGGTTCTTAAATAAGCAGGATGAAGTAATGGAAATTATTCACCAAGAAAAAAATTTGGACACTATTTTTGGCAGAGATAAAAAAATAAGACATTTCTTTCAGCATTAAGGGTCAGGAGGTAGAGGGTCATGCACCCAATGGCAGAAAAGGTATGTATTTTAAATATGGCACACAAACAACTCTGCTTATAATTAAGACTGTGCCAACATTTTACCTTCAGCTACAACTTCCACAAATTATTCCTTCTTTCTCAAGTGCAATCATACACTACCTTGAGTGTAAAAACATTTAAATATTTTCTCTTCCACCTTCTTGCCTTAAAGGAACCATTAATTTAAACTAAACTGTTGTTCCACAACACTGAATGGAATTCAGGAGTGGACACCCTTATCAACCCTGTGTGAAAAAAAAAAAGTTTCATTTTTTGAGGGGACCATTTGTAAACAGGTTCCTGTACACCTCTTAGAAGAGTTGCAAGGCTCTGTCATTTTGCCCATTAACTCACTGAGTTAATCTGAAACACAATTGTGAGACTGGTATCTACAATTCATACAGCAACCTGTCAAACCCCACCTTTTCATCAAAAGGTTTTTCCAGAGCCTGAACTGTTACCTAAAGCAAAATCAATCTGTCACAGAATATCCCTTGTGGAATACACTCTAAAGAATAGAAACAAACAATGATTCTCTTACCCCACACTGATGGGAGGAAGAATCACCTTCCTTGGGGGCTGAGACAAAAGAGGATAGCAAATGGTATAACCTGAATATTGAGGCACTCCCAGCAGAATGTTTAAAATGAGATACTGAGTAAATATGAGGAAGTCGACACAATGCACTGCTATTTGGTGAATAAAAACACTGAGGGAATTCAGTGCCTGATCATGAAGTTGTAGATCAGGAAGAGAGAGATTCTGTAGCCTGTAATAGAGTAAGAAATAGCATTAAAAAAGAAAGGTGGAATGATCAACACCAAGTGAACATGATGAGATTGCAGTTTTTCAGAGCCACATCCCTCAAAAACAAGGCTGGTCATGCAAAACACCTTTCCATGGCACTCTTTGTTTGTGCATATCACATCACTCATCCCCTCTCAGCAGATAATTGCATTTTATGTTGCATTGGCACAGCTTTCACTTTTTCCACTTTGAAAATTCAGGCTGTCCCAACCGCATAGACTCCCTCTGTTTTCTCCAAGAAAAGACATAATTAAAGAAATCTAAAAGTTATTAAAGGAATGTTGTGACTTTAGTGTCTGGGACCTCCATTTTAGAGGAGGAGGTCCTCTTGGAAGAAGGAAGGAAACCCATTTTGTAGGGCTATTTAAACAGAGTACCTATGGCTGGTTTTATTGAGAAGGCCCACCATTTAATACATGGATGATCACAGTATCATTATATGTTTGATTAAAAAAAAATATTAAGGATTCCCTGGCTTCTTGATACTTCATAGACTCCCACAGTCTTAGGAAAAATCGTTCCTGTTTAGAGGGAAGAAAAAGGGGTGTTCTTTCTTTTTTAGAGCATACTTTGTAGCTGTTCAAAGCTATTCAGGGATTTGATATGTTAGCAGTTCTAGCAGAACTAGTTCCTACTATCATGCTAGAAAAAAAATAAGAAAAAAAATAACCAAGGAGGTAAATCCTATCACTTAATTTTTTTTTCCAAAAATATTGAAAGCAGAAGATGATAGATATATCTTTTACGATGTTCAAGAAAGAGAGTAATGAGTTCCTTATACCAGTAATATCTTGCCAAAAAATATCCTTGCTTCTCCAGAAAAAAAAAAAAAGCCATCCAAGTAGTCCATCAACACTTGTACTATACTGT
Organism: Bombycilla garrulus; assembly: GCA_013400315.1. Taxonomy (NCBI): domain Eukaryota; kingdom Metazoa; phylum Chordata; class Aves; order Passeriformes; family Bombycillidae; genus Bombycilla; species Bombycilla garrulus. Next base: position 738,218 of record VXBU01006350.1, read on the forward strand.
TTTCTTATTGTTGCAATAGTAGAAAAGCTGGGCAAATAATGAACTGCTTGAATATCATTGCAGTTATTTGTCAAATAGGACAGTTGATCTGTAGTTCTCATGCACTAAAATCAAAGTTCTGCAATTGCAAAATTTAGTATGAGCTATCTTAACCATGAAAAATAATGGTGGTATTATGCCTGTTAATACTTGCAGCATTACAACATAAAAATGAAAAACCCTTGAAAAAAATCCATGTTTACAACACAAGCAGGCAGAAAAGATTATTTTGTTGTCCCCAAAACAACATAATTAACAAGGCTAAGGGTGGTTTTGACAGTTTGTTTCATCACACAGTGACAATGACCAAAAAGTCCTCCAGGCTTTGGATTTTTTTTGCACACTTATATTTTCTAGACTCCTCCTTAGTGTCATGACCCAGAAAGATCCTCTAACTGGAAGAGACATTGTGAGATCTCTGCCATCTGTCACTGTTCATTTGGTGTGGACAGGACCAGATTGGATTTGGACTGGACCAGACTGGATTTGGCCTGGACCTGGGTCAACCTGTCAAAAATCCACTCTCACCAGCAGCCATACCAAAAAACTTCCGGCCACTTCTGTGTGACCATTCTGCCCTTGCTCTGCTGCCGTATCAATGACTCGAGGCTGCCCTGCTGGAGTCACTGAACTCCAGCTACGTCCTGAGAGCCATCCCCTAGAGCTTATGCACTGCCAACATCTAGTCCACTTAGCTGAATATATATCCTCCCATAGGTGGGTGCTGGGAAGTGGCCTTTCTAAAGGGCTGTAGCTGCTGGAATTGAGCAATGCACTAAACACTGCAGAACTGCTTATATGAGTCTTCCACCAGCAGCAGGACAGGCACAGAGAGAGCTCTCTCCCACTGAGGAATCCCTCCCTCTGAAGCCAGACAAAGTGAGAGTGTGAAAAGCTTCTGGCAGGAGGGAGCCAGCTTTCAAACGTCTTTTGTGAAGCCATCTGCTCTTTGCTGATATCTATCAGGGCATTTATAGACCCAAAATGAAAAGTATCCTTGCAAATATATCAACAGGATTCATATTACTGTTCAATAGCGATGTAATCAAGCATGTCCTGAGTATTTCGATATTTTACACTCACACAGATAAACAAAATTATAAACTCTCTCAAGAATCCCGAAACAGTCTGGTAGCTCTTCCTTAGTAAGTTAATCCTCTGCAGCCATGCATGATAAAATGGACTCAGAATGCTTTCAAAAGCATTCATGCTTTTATCTTCAAAGAGAAGATGCATTTCTTTTAATTTTTTTTTTTCTTCTTGTTATTTACCTCACGTTGTCAAGGTCTTCGGGTTTAATGTTTTCAAACCAAGATATTTAAGTTTCTTTGAAAAAAATTAAAGCGGGCATGTTCATGCAATCTCATGATTCCAGTAAACTGACTTTAAATGAAAGTATCAAATGTCACAAATTGAGATTAAATCATCTTGCTTAACATTAAAGCTATAAAATTTTGGCATGTTTTCTAGTGGAATCATTTGAATTGATCTTGATGAGATCAACATATACAGAAAAAAATCAGAATTTAATTTATTTTGCTGATAAAGCCTTGGCAAAGGAGCTCCTAAGGAGGTCACTTCTATTGCAAGGTGCACTCTTGTGTCAGAGGAGGGATAAGGTGCTTTGCTGAAAATAAGATAATTGTCCTTTAAAACACTTTAGGAAAAAAGGCATTCATTAATTCCACATAAAAATATCCTTTTTTATTATTTGTAAGGAACTTTGATGTTCCGTAGCTGCCACTCTTCTAAGTGTGAGTACACTTCAAAGCCTCAGGATTAAGGCCCTGTTTGTATGGAGGGAAGCAATAAACCAAAGGGCAGAAGTCTTACAATCAGAGAATATGCACATCCCCTTGGAATGTATTATTGTCCAAGAAATTGTCTAAGGTACTAAAAGAAGCTTTGTTTGCATTTAGATTTCTCCCTCTTCTTAAGCTGTTTGTTTAGAAATGGGTCACTTAGCATAGCAGATGTTTCCTCGACTCAACATATTTGTGTCACTGTTTCCAACCAACTCCCTCATTTTAGTAATTAAAATTTAATAATCCATTTTATTATCTTTAGAGCAGACAGAACAATTAGCTCAATATTCCAGTTTCTCAACTGTATCTCCCCCCCACCACAATTTTTTTCTGATAAACTGCTGTGGGGAATTTCAGTTTTTCCCTAACAAAAAAATATAAACTCCCCATGAATATGCAGTTTCAAACCACCAGAAATTATTCAGGAAACATCACTTAGCTGATTTATGCACCAGAATGTAAATGAGGCCTCCTTTTTTTTTTCCCCCTGCTACCAGTAAAGCTGAGGCTTTCACCGCTTTCATTTCACTAAGTTCCCTTTTTTCCAGTTTCCATAGAAACCAGGGTGCCAGTCAGGCTGCCGAAGAGGCTGCCATTGCAGGTGCTTTGCAGATACTGTATTAATAAATGGAGAAATAAATAAATAAATAAGAGCCCCATTTTCCTCAAAAAGGCAGCAGCAAAAAGCACATCACTTTGCATTTGTGTTGTTGGCATTTGTAATTTGGCTACTGAGACTTTATAGAAAATACCGCCTTAGAAAATAAGCATGAATGTATTTCTTGTACCTGGCAAGCCCGTTGTGTATATTTACAGCATTCTCTATAGCAATCAACTAAAATATTGAAACAACATAAACCAATTGAGTATAAGAGAATGAATCCTAAAAAGAAAGGGAGAATAAGAGAGTGTGTGTGCACAAGCACGCATCTGCTGATTTATTCATGCTCATGTTTGGGTTATGTGCCTGGGATTAATAACAAATTCAGGTCCTATTTGTACAATGATTCTGTTGTTCTGAAGAATTTAAAATAATATAATCTTGATCTAAGAAATAAGAATCATCAAACCAAATCATATTTTAAAAAAAAAAGGACCCAGCCTAATATTTAGAATGAGGAAAGTCCGCTCAGGGAATCACTTGATCAGTCCTTGTGGTAATGTCCCATAACCTCAGAAGATATTTGATTAAGTTCAATTAAATCCACCTTGAGTCTTGCGCGCAGTTTTGGGCACCAAAACCCAAAAACCACATTAAGGGTCTGGAGGGCAACCCATAAGAGGAGTGTCTGAGGTCACTGGCTCTGTTCATCAAGGAGCAGAGGAGATTGATAGGACACCCCATTGCACTCTGCAACTTCCTCCTGAGGGGAAGAGGAGGGGCAGGCACTGATCTCTTCTGTGTGGTGACCAGTGACAGGACCCAAGGGAATGGCCTGAACCTGAGCCAGGGGAGGGTTAGGCTGGATATTAGGAAAAAGTTCTTCACCCAGAGGGTGCTTGAGCACTGGAACAGCCTCCTCAGGGACATGGTCACCAAGTCTGGCAGAGTTTAAAAACAATTTGGACAATGCCCTCAGGTACACACTGTGATTCTTGGGCTGGTGCTGTGCAGTTGTAGGAGTTGGACTCAATGGTCCTGATGGGTCCCTTCAAACTTAGCATATTCTATGATTCCATGATATAGTGATTCTAGAATGGATAGAAATAGCACAAGCAATTATTCATGTAAAATAAGTTGCAACCATTAGCAACTGGGAGATCATCAGCTCCAAAAAGGAAAGACAAAGACACCTGTGTTAACTATAGCTTTTGACACTTTCCATTAAGACAAAAAATCTAGCACACAAGAAGTGTCACAATTCTCTCCACAAAAAAAAACCAAAAAAAAAACCAAAAAAAAACAACAAAATCACACTTTACTAGATATAGGAAATTGAGAGAATGTATAGCTTACCACTGTACCTATGTAATATCTTAGCTCTTTCCTGTATAGAGAAAACTCTACAATTATTGATGATTCAGACGTTCATAACATTTTAATAAAATTTAGACATTTTTTCTCTGTCATGGACCTGATTCCCCTCATATTTCTTAACAAAATTAATGCTAGTGTTAGTCTTCAAAGGAATGAATCATCCGTCAGAGTTCTCCAGATAGACTATTTATCCAACACATAGATTAAAATCAATAGATTTAAGATGTAAAAAGAAAATAACAAAATATGAATGACCCACACTGCAGACCAGGAGAAGTCTGAGGCTTTGCAGATACTTACATTCAAATTAAGATGTCCTTGGGTTTCTCCAGTTCTGCTCTGGTGCCTACAACCTACTTATTGTACAAACCACCATGGGAAGAGTTTCTTTTTACTGTGGTTATTTCTTACGTGACCTGAACATGGTGTGGTGGTAAGTGGCACAAATCCTAGAAGGAGGCTGGCAACAAGCAGTGAACCCAAGGATCAATATGTAGTCTTGTCCTGCTAAACATTCTCATTAATGTGGACTGGATTTGGACTATGGAGTTTGGTGGACACTCTGAAAGTTTGCTAATGGTACACAACTGGGAGTGACCAACACCAGAAGGATGCTGCTATACAGATCCCAACAAGCTGGGAAACTGGTCTGACAGGAATTTCTTGAAGTTCAACACGGATAACTGAAAAGTCCTGAACCTGGAAAAGAACAACCCCATGCACTAGTATATTCTAGGGGCCACCCAATTTTCTGTAGGAAAATGAACTGGGTGTCCTGATGAGTACCAAATTAAGATAAGCCACAAATATGCCCCTCTGGCAAAGAAGGTGACAACAGTGGTATCCTGGGCTTCATTAGGCAAAGTTTTGCCAGCAGAATGAGAGAGGTGATCCATCCCCTCTCCTAAGAAGTGGAGAGACCACACATGGGGCGCTGGGTACAGCTCTGGGCTCCTGTGTGCACCTGAGAGAATCCTTAACAAAAGACCACTAAGATAATGAAGGGATTGGAACATCTCTCCTAGGAGGAAAGGGTGAGAGAGGAGCAATGGTTCATCTTGGAGGAGAAGCCTCATATCATATATATAAACACCAGAGCATGGAGCCAGCCTCTTTTTCAGAGTTTGGAGGACAAGACTCGTATCATATATATAAACACCTGAAAAAATGACGCACAGAGCACGGAGCCAGCCTCTTTTTCAGAGTGCCCAGCAACAGGACCAGAGGCAGCGGGCACAAACTAAAACACAGGAGCTTCACTCTGAATGTCAGAAGGAACTTTTTTACTGTGAGGATGAGTGAGCCCTAGTGTAGCTTGCCTCAAAAAAGTGGTGCAGTCTACATTGCTGAAGATTTTAAAAATCCATCTGAACAAGGTCCTGCTGTCCCCTAGGCATCCTTGCTTGAAGAGGCAGGTTGAATCAGATGGTCCTTTCCACCAAAAACAATTCTCTGATTTTGAGACATAAAATCATCACCTTTCCCTGAAGAGTTTACCAGTTCAGGCTTTAGTCCAGCAAAGTGAAATAGCCATTGCCATTGGAATGACTGTCACTCAGCATCTCCTTCAAAATCAGGCCTGTGAGATGAAATACTGATTGAAAAAAAAGTCAAGTTTTCATTGCTAGGATATGGAACATCTTTATCTTCTTTTGTCATTCAGTGTATCATCAAATTTATGAAATTGCATCAAATAATTTTTCTGACTATTAAGTCAGAAAAATTACTAGTTTATGCCTCAATCACTTCATATCCACTATTATTCCAGAAATTCTCCCAGATTTTGCTGCACATTCTAGAAAGAAGGAAAGGAATCTGCTCTACTACACTGATGTGAAGTGGTTTAAAATCCTACTCCAACTGATGCAAACAAGCCCAGCCATAGCTGGAACAATACTATTGTGTGTCTGTCATTGTCTCAGCTTTTTGCTCAGAAAATTAATAGAAATTACAGCAGAAGTTTGATTGAAAAAGGCAACTTCTCTTTCACTTTCATCACCTTCCAGCCTGTTCCAGTTCAAGTACCTGAGACCCCACTGAAGACACATTAGCAAGGAAAGGTAATCAGAGGAAGATTTGCTGCAAACATTGTTGTTCTTGAAATCAGTTCATGTTTAACAATATGCATTATATTTTCTTGTCGTGAAGGCTGGGGGTTGGGGAGGAGGGGGAAGAAAACAGAAAACAAGCAAGGAAACTTACTTATCTGCATCCCTGGGGCAAAAAGTTGAATTTTGTGGTGACATCGGAGTGAATTGCAAAGATACACTGGTGAAGCAAGAATGAAGGAATGGGAGAAACAGCAGAAGTTTTGGAGATGGGACATTTCAGAAAGTGAAGAAAGACTGAGATGGAAGGAAAGCTCAAGAGTTGTGCTTCATGAAGGGTGTCAGCTGAGATTGGGACATTGCAGGGAATTATAGGTGTCCACACAGTCCTGTTATATAGGATTCTGTGCAAGGTCAGGGGGTCCCTTCATCTCTTACTCTCTCTTTCCTTATTCCTGAAATCCCTCTAAGATGTCTTCTCCTGAATTACAGGATTATAACTCTCTTCCCCTCACCATCAGTCCCAGCTTCCTTCTCCGTAAGTCTGCTTCCAGGAGCAACAGCTTATTTGGCTTATGAGTTGCTCATTTTTTACATTTGCTCCCTAAGTAATTTATTGACAACTGCTAACACAGGGTAATGAGCTTGATGAACTTCAGCTGTGACCCAGCATGACTTTTTCTCATGCTAAAACCATATTCACCAGAAAAGAACTTAAAGAGAATTACTGGGTTTAGCATGGACTCTTTTAGGAACTAATCAACAGAAATGGAATTTCCGAGTGCTAGTATAACCTGCATAGCAAAAATACAGCATATAGGAAAGCAGTGGAGGCTATGGAGGTTTCTTCATCTATATAATTAACTGCACTCTGTAAGCTCTATCCATCCATGGATTTCCTGTTTTCTTATTCCAGACCTGATGCGTTGTTCACTGCATTTAAAGACATTTACAGATGCCTGTACGGTTGGAGGTAGGCTGTTCATGAATGTCACATTCCTGCAGAACTAGTTGAAAAAAGGAATTAACTATCCATAGATCACAGTCTTCTGTAACTCCCACTAATAGAGAACAGATTTGACACCACTAGTTGTAAAATACATTCTAAAACAGGCTTGCAGAAACAAATCTCCAGAAGTAATATTTACAGTCTAGAGAGGAAAAAAAATTAATTCTGCAAAGTGGATCAAATTGCAGAAATCAAAATCTTGACCTTCTTATTACTTTTAGATAAGAATTTTTTTTTTAATCTCTGATTTGGAGCTGCCAGTGGAAGGTTTCTGGAAAAGGCAAACAAACTGTTGCTTCTGTTTTCATTATTTCCGTCTCATTTCAGTCTGTAATGTCATTTGATGCCAAGATCATTCCACAGTATAGTTTGTACCAAAAAATCCCTCATTTCTGTTAGATAAATGTGCTGTTATATTTTCAAGCAGGGAAGAACCTATAAAATTTTTACATGTAAATGGAAAAATGCTTATATCAGTAAGAGAAATATAAGCCACATCCTCTTGTACTCTAACCATCTGCCCCTTTACAGAAAAGATTTGTCAGAGAGGTACTTTAATTCTGAGTGTGTCTTAAGTTTCTAAATAGGCTGTTCTTTTTCTCCTTTAGCGACCATACACATAAACAGATTGTAGGAATTTCTAGGTTTAGGTTTCTCTTTCCCAGCAACAAAGAGAGAAACTTTTATTGCGTACCCCCATTTAAGCAAGATAAATTATAGGACTGCCACCCTTACAAAAAACAATCAGCCCCTGTGTCGCGGCCCCTCCGGAGCACGGCCGGCTCTGTGGCGCTGGATGTTAAGTCGCCCACACAGGTGCCCCAGAGGGTGCACGCTGCCTGTGTGGGGAAGGGTGTTGGCGCGATGAGTGCTGGCCACCCAACCTCATGAGCCTCTGCTCTCTAAGGAGAAAGCCGCTGACCGGTGAGAGACAAAGGAGAAAGGGGAGACCTTTATGCCGGAACATGGTCCAAACCACTTTAATCACCAAAAGGATCCAGGGAGAAAGCAAAAAAGAACAGGGCTGTGCAGGGGTTTAAGCAGGGGCATCAAGCAGGGCTGGGAAACCAATGGTGAGGTCGACAGGGAGGAGAGAGGGTGGAGGAAAGGGATTATCTCATAGGTAAAGGACAAATCGCAGCAGGGGGAGGAGAGACCAAGGTCACATAGGCCAATGGGGCGTCGAGGTTTAGGGGATTTTCAAAGGGGTGGACACTTCAGGGATTGGCCCATGTGGGGATTGACAGGGAAGGGTCTGGAAGAAAGGGAGTGGTAAGGGTAATTGACAACTAAGGGGTTGGAGCTAGGGGAGGAGAAATGGATGGGAGGAACCAACTTTAACAAAATTACAGGGGAGTAGGGATTAAACCAAAATGAATAAAACAACAAAAATAAGACCCGCAACACCCCAGCAACATCTAGTAAAACTGGGGACAGCTCTGAACATTTCTAAAACACATTCACTTCATGATCTACCACTTTCTTTTTAGATGCAATGAAAAACTTGAGCATTTGGAGACAGGTAATCAAAACTTTGATTTTATCTGCATTTGGATTCCGTTTGAGTCCATCTGTACTTAATGTAGATGTTAAAAAATATGGAAACAAGTGTGGATTGGAATTGGCAACACTCATCTGGGCAAAGCTCCTCTGAAATCAGTGTAAATGTGCCTCAATTAAGTTTCCAGGCTGGAACTTGCTTGGAATTAAAGATCATAAACATCTGCTGTATATTCTGTAATATTTGTCCATAAAAATTTCTCAAGAGACAGTCTTAAATATGTAGTGCATGTCTTAATGAGAAGAGAGGAAAACTTGGTTTTCATTTGTTTTTATGATGGCAAGAATATTGATGTCATAGAATAAAATGGAAAAATACAGCAAAGTATTGCATAATTTAGCCTCTTGCTGAGATGGAGCAGAAGATGCCAGGGGCCCTTGGTAGTAGTTACCACACTGTTTTATTCTCATGACTTGTTTTCTAAGCCTGGTAGAACTCTGGAAAACAGATTGAAGGGGACAAACCATGAACTCCTGCAAATTTCCAGGAAACCCTAGTTATATAATTTATGGTAGTCATTTCACCAAAAGGCCAATTGCTACTGAAGACCAAAATAATGCAGAAGAACCTTCTGAGTAGACAAATGCAGAGCAGATGCCCAAAGGGAGGCAACAGCTTTTCAGAAGTAGAGGTGGTTGTGGCGAAGTGAGAGTAGCAGCCACTGTGGAACTGACAACTGCCCAGCTTCATTGTGACAAGCCTGAGTATGTAAGAATTAGCTACAGCAGAGAATCTGCTATTTTGGAAACTTAAACTTGAGATTTAGCAAGTGGAGAACGCTGAGATTTCCGCTAGAAAAATACCTACTCTCTGAGTGAAACCAGTTTAGAAGGAGAGAGAGCTCTGCCTACCCTCTGAAACTTCTTGCCTTGGGTATGGCACATTGGCTCAGCAAAGTGTACTGTGTTTTGATTTCTCTTCAGAACTAACGGTTTGAAACTGTTGGCTTTAATTTATTTTCTATCAGTTCCTTGCCTCTGCTTTTTAGGTGGGTATTTCCAAAAGCAACTTTGGAGCCAATGGAGTCATTCTTGCAGTCCCTGGGAAGAAAGGATTGTCCAGAGAAAGCACCGGATTCTAATACTCACTCTGAATCACCCCCTGGAGAAGTCTTATTTTCCCCATGGGCTATCAGGAGACATCAGGGACATTTATCTCATTAGTAGTCTACAATGGCCTTTCTGAGTGTTTCCCTTGTGTGTTTCCACAAGTCTCTCCTGCTTTTATAAGTTAGACAGAAACCATGGGATAGATTCCTTCCTGCTCTAAGCTGACTGACACCAGCAGGGTTTCTTCCAGAGAGAAACTCAATCCCAACACTTCTATTTAGTCTAAATCTCTATTAAGTTTTATTTATTTGTTTTCATTGCCATGCCTTTTAATTAGCTATGTTCTTAGAAAACAGTGTTTTCCTCCAGTGTTTTCCTTTCCAAAAGAGAGAAGGGATATGTCTTTTCCAGAAATATGCAAGTGATTTAGGAGTCTTCTGGAAAATTAGGCTTCTGAAGTAGAAAATAATCCCTCTACGTTCAAAAGCCAGAATGATGTCAGTCACCACATCACTGAACCTGTCTCTGGGCAAGTAATATATTCAGGAGCCAATTGGGTCTGATATTTTAATTACAGATCAAATCAATTTATTAAAGTTTAATGCTACTTTCCTTGAAGAGGCAGGGGGAAATAGCACCATGGTAAAACTGGAATACAGTCATCCCTTTTGCTATGCCTGCCACCTACTTTTATAACCAACCACATAATATATTTTTGGCAACCTAGATACACTGTTTTCCTTACATTTGATGCACTTTAATATAAATGGTAAATGACTTCAGCATTTCCTGGAAATGCAGAAGTGGTGAGCATGGATGGGTCCTCGAGCGCAGCAGATGGAATAGGACCATGAATATTGGTGGGAGTGTCTGCACAGCTCTTCGTACACTTTGGCTGCACCCATAACAAGACCATATGTTTAGAAAAACCTCTCCATGGCTACCTGGGAATCACATGAAACACAACAGAAATGGAAAGCAAAACCTGTCTCTGGGTGCACGTTCAACATTAGGGTTGGGTGCCAGCCCTCTGTGTCGTGGTGGCCTCGGAAGTCAGGAATTCACCTCAAAGAAAGCAGGATGCTGAATTTGACTGTGTAACCAGAACAGAAATCCTGAAAATACAATTGAAAGAGCACAGAATCATTTGGATATTTTGAAAGGAAGCAGCAGGAATTAGTGTATTTTTTTTTCCTTCCATGAACTCAAGTATGAATGCCTTTTGCAACCTCTATTGGGAAACAACCCTGACTTATTAAATCTTTTACCTTGAGCATGTACAGAAGCAGCAGTTTTTCAGGTCCTGCTGCCTTGCCCCCAGAAATATGTCTCTTTCTTAACAGCAAGTGGACAGCCACAGCCATACTGACCTTGACTTTTATTTATATGCTGTTTACAGTGGTTTGACAGCAGCTTTGTTTCATTTATTCCTAGAATCCAAACTGAAATAATAATTTCTTCTTCTGAGGAAAGTAATTTTATTCTGCTTGTATAGCTATGAGTAGAGGAAGAAAAAGAAATTAAAAGCACATAAGGCCCAGTATTACACATAAAAACGTGTTGCCAAACATCTTTGCTATAGCAAAACTATGTGAAAAAAAAGGAATCATAAACAAATAGAATCGAAAAAGATGGACACTAAAATATAGTGGTGGCTTTACATTTAAAAGTTATGCATTAATCCAGGCTCAAATACTCAGTCACTGTAGGTTAAGCACTGTAAGTTGCTTATATTTTGCCAAAGTTAGTAGGGGTCTTTGCCTCCTGGGCAGAATGATGAGGATGTGAATATTGCAGGGTCTCAGAGAAGCACAGGACAATGAACCTGGCTGGCTTGGGTTTATGTCCAGTTTGGCAAAGATGTTATGCACTTCTACAGCCACAAACACTTAAAAAGTAAAGGAACAAAAAGGGCTTTGGTGCCTTGTTTAGACATATCCAACCAAGTCCTGCAGATCAGTTAGGTTCAGTTAGTTCACATCTGTGCTATAGGTGAGCGACCAAACCAAACCTCACGGTTTTGTGAAACATATACATTTTTTGCAACAGCTTTGCAACACCAATTGTCATGTTTGCATTGTGAGTAAGTGTTCACAGTTAATGAACTATCTCCAGGTTTCAGGAGAAAACCTAACAATATACAAAAAGTCAAAATATTCTGAGTTTCAAGGGACAAAACAGGGATCATTGAGTCCAACTCCTAAGTGACTGGCCCATACATGGAAGAATCCATTACCTTGGTGGTATATAGCACCATGGTCTGACCAGATGAAAAAAAAAAAATAAATTGTCTTGTAAATATTTTAGGTACCACCAAATGATTGTCATGCTCAGAAAGGCATGGAAGACAGGGAAAATCTGCATTACAATTGTCATTTATTGCATATTATTTGATTAGTGAATTGTAAGTACTTCATTGATTGGTTTCACCTATGGTTAATTTCAAAGGCTTTCAGTTCTCATTTTAATATCTTAAAATTAAAAAATATATTAAGGATCTAGATTTCCTGTGACATTCCAGATGCAGCTGGCTCAAAGACGTTTTTACAGTGCTTTTTCTTTTCAATGCTCTGTGTGTGAAAAATGAAAAATAAAAAAAAATTTTAAATTCTGTAAAGTGAAATAAGTATCTTTATTCCCTGCGCACTGCATAGATAAAATGGATTTCTACATAAAACATCTATTCTTTAGTATGGCATTATAGCTGTTATCAGTCTCTTATTTACATTTGTTGATAAAAAACACAAATGACAAATACATTACTTTGTACAACCATGAACTCTAGAGTGCACAGTGAATATAATTCAGAAGAGGTTTACTACCAAAGTTAATAAGTTAATCATATCAAGTTAATAATGTATGTAGGCATAAATTTCAGTTGCACTTGCAGAGCAATTGTCCATCTTGAGGGAAAATTAGCTTATCCTGGGTGCCATAAAGCTAAAACCAAGCACTAGTGAAAATATCTTTCCTTGCAAAAATAATTTCAATATCTCTATATTTCAGTACTTATGGAACTACGTTTTTCATCCTAACGACTCTTCTGGAAGAGACTGCTAAGTCTCCACCCCACTTGCCATATGAGAACGGGGCACAGAGTTGCTGAAAGGAATTGCATATCTGTCTCTCAGTCTATCCTGTTGATAACTTTTGAAACATTTACAAAATCCCAGAACAGTCTCCAGTGAAGGGACCTCTGGAGGTCATCTGGTCCAAGCCCCCATGCTCAAGCAGGGCCACCCAGACATGATTTCCCAGGACTAGAGATGGCTTTTGAGTATCTCTAAGGATGCAGACTCCATCACTTCTGTGGGAAACCTGTTCCAGTGCTCTGTCACTTTACAGTGAAAAAGCTGTTCCTCATCTTCAGAGAAACTTCCTGCATTTCAGTTTGTGCCCATTTTAACTCCATCACACATGTTAGTGGAGAAACCTACTGAGCTCCTGAAGTACTGTGAAAGTTACTAGCCAGGAGACAGGACAGCTCAGGTGAGTGGGGGCTGCCACCAAGGGAACATAAGACAGCTGGTCATATTAGATGGCCAAGCAGGGTGTGCATATGTGGCTGCCCACACTCACTCTGGCTCCTGACATGTAGAAGTACCATCACAGGCATCATGAAATAGTGGGTTGATGCCATGAGGTGGTGGCTTAGAGGTCCTAGGACATTAACCTGTAAGAAAAAGAATTTCTTCCAGTCCAATGATCTTAGAAAAAAATTATTTGCTATGTGCAGCTAAGTCTGCTCCTTGCAGTAGATGACTATTGCAAATAAAATCTTTGCTCATGGTGGACTTGGAGAGCCCAGTCATAGAGGAAAAAAGCTACCTTCATCTGTTAGTGATCCCAACATTACCAAAATCTATAGGTATGTATTTATGAGTATAAATTTTGCTAGGACAAGGTTGTTTTTTTTCAGTGAAAGGCAAGTTTGTAATATAAGTATTTTTATTCTTCACCAGAGGGTAAGGTCTCTTGATTTTTGTGTCTCAACAACTCACAAGGAAACAATGCCTTTTCCAAGAATTGCTATAAATGTTATGGGGCCAGGAATCCTCAGGTAATTATGGAAGACAGCCTTCCAGGTCCTGAGAAAGCAAGCAGGCTCTGAGTCTTGGGAATTTGTGTTGTTCCCGGTTTTGATTTGTGCAGGAGTTCACACAGAGGCAATTTTGACAGTTGAACTGAAGGGAACTTTATTCCTGTTGAAGTTTTATCTCAATGCAGCCTTACTCCCTTGGAACTGGACAATAATAATGGGCTAAGGTTGTTTATCTGAACCCTGACCATCCCATTTCAGGGCTTGTATGAACTGAAAATGCTGCATGAGCAGAGGTTCAATATCACTGATTTCTACTTGGTAGAAATCAAACAGAAAGATATTTGCAATAGGTGAGCAGAGAAGAGAGGAAGCTTCCAAAGTACAAATTTGTCTCAAAAGTAAATAAGTACCTGTACTTGTCAGCTGTTTCCCTTGTACCTTTCGATGTTACTGAAGATTGGACAGTAATCTGTATTCTGTTCCATTTCTTATTCAGGCTTCACACTGCAGTGTTTCAACACTTTCCATATACATAAAGAACAACAGGATTACAAGACGCAGCTTTCACTTTCTGTCTTCCTCTCCCTGACCATTGACACTCAGGCTGCACAGGCAGGCTGAGACTGCCCCTTTACTTATTTGGCCAAAATAGTGCCTTGCTTTTTGCTTAGTGATTAGAGCAGAAGGCAAGTTTGTGAGAGTCTCAAGTTTGTGCCTCTGGCCCAATGAATAACTACTTATTCAGGAAAGAAATTAAGAGAAAATAACTGGAAATTATTATTGAATAACTTCACATGATCAAATGAGTAGCATAGTTACCTGTGCTGTGAAAAAAAAAAAAAGAGAGAGATTTTGAACCTGTTGGTCTCTCCAATTCAGAGGAAACTCCTATTGCCATGTTATTGTCTGTTAGGGGCTGGTTTTCTGGTTTTTAAAGAAAAAGAAAAAAAATCTTGAGTTTATCACGGTGGAGAGTGGGAATATTTTTTTTAAAGTCACAGATTGTCAGATTCATGCCTCATGGAGACATGAAATTACTACCCAGGGCCATTAATTGGACAAACAGAGTATCACTCTACTTTTTAATCTCTTAATCATTCAGTCCAGCTTTCTGTGGAGACAATTTGGTGGTAGTATACACTGATGGACTTTTCAGATGCTTCACTTGGAACATGTAATGTGGAAAAAAATTAAATCACCCATGATATTACTTTCCATAAGGAAAGTTTACTGCTACATGCAGTGGAAAAGTCCAGAGGTAAGAAAGATCCAAGAGTTTACAAAAACACTGCTCTTCTGTGACACAATCAGAATTAAAGAATCTATTAAATAAGAAGTGTATGTATTTACTTATCCATTGGTTCATTCTGTTTTTGGACAACAAAGTGTCCAAGACCAGGCATCTGATGATCTCCCTGGGAGCCACTGAGCCAGCACCGGGCTAGTCCTCTGCTAACAGCATCTCTACACAGATTAAGTGGAGACATCCAGTCTATGATGAACACAGCCTAGGGAAATACAGGCCTAGAACTGTCTACTGACTCATTATTAATACATTGGAATAGTCTGGACCTGTGACCTCTTTGCTGAATCTTCCCCCCTCCCTCCCACAACTTTTTTCCTGCCTACACGCATGTCAGGAGGCCTCCTGGACCTTGCACATTTACAAACACAGCCACAGCATCTCTCTTCACACTCCTCTTGTTACCTGTGCCCCGGTGTCCCTTGCCACAGAGACAGCACCCTTTGACAGGACAGAGCCTCCAGGCAAAGCCAGTTTTTGTGTGCTCAGCATGCAAACACCATCTCCCAAAACAGATCAGATGTGATTTCATCTGGTAGCGCCTACTGCATGCAGCTCTATAACAAAACAAAAATGCAAGACACAGCAGGGGAAGAAAAGAAGGGGGAAAAAAAAGGAAAAAAGTGGAGTACATAAGATTTTTTCCATTATTCTTGTTTTCCCCTGTTACTTACAGCCACTAAGCAAAAGACTAGCAGATTTAAGTTCCACATAAAAATGAGTAACAAGACAGGTCCAGGGAACAATACATCTGAAGGAAAGGGAGTTCCAGAAACAGACACAGGGGCTTTTTTAGTGTGAGGCCTGGAAGCAGCTAATCTCTGCTGAGTAAAGATAGCATTCAACTCAGATCAGTCAACTGCACTGCTGGAGGAGGAAAAATGGGGAATCATTTCATTGTCATTACTGGGGAGCCACCAGATGCTTGGGATTCCATATATTTGGGGGATAAACCTTTCAAAAGCTCTATTGACACTGGGGTATGTCAATAATTCCACGTATTAGTTGCATGCAAATACTACACAATAAGGTATGGAAAGCCAACTGTAATTGGGAATACCAGGGCGAAGGGGGCTCTATCTTCTGACTGAGCCCATTGTTGAACTCCAGGCTGAACCTCCGACCCTTTACTTTGGAGGGACACAATAGGCTTTGATATGAGATGGTGGGAAACGGGCTTGGAGGCTCATTTCACATTCAGCTGCAATTCATCAGCTTGGCTGGGACTTCTAGCAGCTTTAATGACCACTGCAATTGATGGTTAAATCAATTTGTGACGGTGACAGCATGGCTGGCCCCTAGACTGTAACAATTCGGGATTACAACAGGCAGAAAGGGCCCCGTTATTCAGACATGCGTGGTTTCTGCTCAGCTCAGAGTGGGAACAACAGCAGGACAAAGTCTCACAAAAACAAGACCTAGAGAATGCACACATTCACTCCAGTTGCCTACACACCACGATGGCTTCTTTGTAGAGTGATGAGGCAAGATTAAAAAAAAAAAAAAATTAAAAAAAAAATGGAAAAAGAAAAAGCACTGTTACAAATAAAAATATACGGTAAGACACAAAAGACCCTGATATCTAACTATATCCTTAGGGAAAGTGGCAACCCAGAAAGAATTTTATCTTTGTTCCTCCAGAGACGAAGTGGGTGGTCTGTCCCCCCCCTCCACCCTCGACCCCAAAATGTCTTGGCGCTTGCCCCCACAGCAAAACTAAGCCGTGTCTGGATTATGATCGAGCAGGTTTGCATTTGGCAAGAGGAGCATGAGCAGGGGGGATGGGTGCCAAGGGGATCTCTGACAGTGCGAAGGAAGAACTGCTCCCTCTTCTGTCACTGAAGGATAAATGCGCTTGGAACATGCTATAATTTGTTTTTCATGTTTACATGGTTTTAATTGCCTCTTACGCCAAAGAGGTATTACAGGGAGAGAAGACAGCCAGAGACAACTCTGGTGGCCTTGTACTTGGCAGTTTTGTTCCAGGAGATTCAGTTGCTTTGGACAAGGGTCTGCAAGTCCGGTGCTTGCCTGATGACAAGAGAGAAATGCACCTTCAAATCATCTTAGCTCTTCCTTCTCCTCCTTTGCTGGTGTAGCATGATACTTGCATCCAAAAGATAAGGTGATGTTGAAACCAGACAGGAAAATGTGTGATTGTGTTTCTGCTTTTCACTACAATATTTTATAGCTACTAAAAATTATCAGATGTATATATCTGTGTTGAATTGTAGATATGACCTGATATGCATGTGTGGTTTAAGTGAAACGACACATAAAATATGTCAGTTGATTCAGTGAAAAGCTGTGTTTTCTATGTCATGTTAACTGAAATAATGTATTCAGCCCAAATAGAACAGTTATAGAATTAATATATACACTTGTATATCTAATTAGGCATAGATTCATTAAATAAATCAAAATGTTATCTAGTCAGAGAATTAAAATGCTTAAAAATTTATATGAGGAAGCTGCTAATGCAAGGACTGAAAATTATGCCAATCAATAACTTGCAAATTATATTGTAATTAACTACATATCTGTTTGTGGTTATGAAGTTATTTGTGTGTGTACTAAAAAACGTGTTGAAAGTGAGCTCTAAAAAAAAAAAAACGAGACACAGTCCACTGACCTATTACATAAATCTTTTCATTCACATTCTGAGCTGAAGTCTACAATTAATAAGCAACTCTGACATCTTCCTTACGAAATGTCATGGTCTAAATGTTGCAAAAGAAAGAGTTGTTTAGCTCCTTGAAGTATGTAAATCAATTGGCTGATGTTAGTACCTGAGAATTTGTATCCTGAAACAAAGTACCACATCTTGAAAATATAAACAGATTTTTTTCTTTAGAAGATCTGTCCAAATATTGAAAAAATATTATTGCTAACAGTGGAAAGGTCTGGCACTGGGTCCAAATCCTGACAGGAAAGAGGTTGGAAAAAAAAGAAATCACTTGGTTTCTATGGTAACAGTGCTAGTAGAAATAGTTGTGTGAGCATACTGAACGTGCATAAAAGCCTTCCCAAGGGAGGTCAGAGGATTTGAAGAAAGGGGAAAAAAAAAGATGGCAGCCACTGCAGAAAGCGCAGAGACATTTTATGCTGAATAAGTGTTTCACATTTGTGATGTGATCAATAACAAAATGCTGTTGCTGAGAGAATATTAGAAAATGTTTCATATCTATTCATTTGTACTCTAAGCATGTGTTTGTGTGTGCTTGTTACTATATCAGACAGACGACGTATGCAAATTTGCTTCTGCTCACATGTACGTGGAAATCAGTGTGTGAATAAATAATACATCATCCTACACAATGGAAATATAATGTGAGACTATAAAAGACTCTTTAATACATGCATTATCATATATAATGCATCACATATGGACAGCTTCACTATATCAGATATATTAAATACATCTGTGCACATTTAAACTATAAAATATAATATCAGTCTAAAATATCTGACATACTGATTGTTCTTGGGAAAATCGGCATATGAAGCAACTCCTAAGAAGCAGCAAGAAGCACCCAGCATTATTTGGGTCTAGGTGTTTAATTTTGGGCAATTACATCATTTTAACAACATTTTATTTTGTTAGTGATGACCGAGAAGAATTACAAGCTGTGCCATTCAGCCTTCTTAGAAAACAGGTGATCACAGTTCATTGTTTTGAGCTAAAAATGCTTACCAGCCTTTTATTTGCATCTGCTTCAATCCTCTCCACTTATTGTTGGTTGCTATAAACTCACTTCATGGGGGATGGACGGGCACTGAATGAAAACGTGACGGAGGGCTCCCATGCAGAAGATGAGCCGTTGTTGGAAGTGAAATCCTGCATCTATAAAGCCAGGGAAAGCGGGAGAATTCTCAGATACACTTGAAAGCTTCATGTTTGCAGCCACGAAGGAAAATATTTCTGGCCATGACTGTTTGGAAAAATGTGTGTTGTTTTCATGGATTTTTTGGCACAACACAATGCATCAAAATTTCCAAAGCTTACTAGGTTACTTTCTGTGGTATGGTAAGAGATGATTTTCACTCAGAAAAGATGGCTACTGAGAGAAGAAGGAAGATCTATAGCATCCCTGCATCTTTAAAATTCGAAAACAGCAGCACATTTTCTGGGACCAACACTTGCAGGCACGGAAGTAGCACATAAGCCCTTCCTTCTTTTCACTCCCTTCCCACCCCCTCCCATGTGACTACACCTCACCCCACCAAAAACAGCCATCAGAGGGGTCCCAGCCACAGAAAGCAGCTTGCTTCCTCCTGCACCAGCCACAGGGCCATCTCCCTCTTCTCTTCTCCCTGCATGAAGAAACTGCTAATCCTCTCTGGCAGTGTCCAGGGTGTGGCATGGGCACACAGCCAGCAAGGGCCTTGCCCCAGGGACCTCCCCAGCATGCTTGGAAGAATGACAAAAGATGCATTTCAGACACAGGCTGCCAAGATGGGCTCAGCCAGTCTGATGCTGGGTAGAGGCAAGGCACTGTTCTGTAAGAGAGTGGCCTTTGTGAAAGGTGATTGTGCACTGGGAAATTTTGACACCACCAGCTTCGTAGCTCATTTGGAAAACCAGTACATTGGCTTTACTGGCCCTTTTGAAAATGAGAGGCTGCACCACTATCAGTTTCAGAGTAAAAGTACATTTTAAGGAAGGTATTTTTCATCTCCTTTGAATGAGGATTTTGCAGGTCACATTAGAAGTATACAGAAATTTAATCACACAATGATCATTCTTCACCCAGCTTCCTCAACTTCCCCTGCTAGCCAAAAGCACCTTGCTAGTCATTAATTTTCCTTCATTTCAACTCAGGTTCATATTTGCCTGAAATTTACAATGGCTCTCTGCAGTTCTCAGAGATGACATTTTTATATGTCCTTGGAAAATCATAACACATTGGCAAATAACTAACAAGCAAATATAATTGCTATTGCCAGTGCTGAGGATGTGGGAACACCAAATAAAAAACAAACAAACAAACAAACAAATAAACATGTTGGAACCCAGGAGGTTCCTATGATGCCTTTGGCTGACCCAGAACCTGGTCAGGAAGCTTTTCAGCCTTGCCAGAGGTGTCAGAGACCCTGGAATGATACTGAAAATGCCTGTGGCTCTGATTCGAATCCATGGAACAGGTTGTTGTCAACTTTGTATGAAGAATTTCAAGTCACAAAAGCTTAGATAGGAAAATAGTAGTAGTTATAAGTAAAAATAAAAGAAATTGTGTGTATGTCCAGGGGGTTTTGAAGCCCTGTACAGGGGGGTTGGAGATCTGTACAGGGGGGTCTGAGGCACAAGATGGAGAATTTTTGCACGTGGCATGTTATCTTTTGTTCTTCTTCATAACCTCCATCTTCTTGGTGATGTTGGCACTTTTGCATTGGTTTGATACAGAACTGGACATTGTGGTGTGAGTGGCACAGATTGGTAATTAATGATAAACATTAAATACATAGTTATTAGTATAAAATATTAGAGCTCACCCGGGGTGGGCACAGTGTGTCTCTGGACGCGTTCTGTGTCAACCCTGGACAGGCAGAGAAATCTACTTTTGATAAGGAACTAATAAACTGCCTTGAGAACACGAACAAATGACTCCAGACTACTCCTTCAGTAACACAGGTTGGAGACCTGGACTTTTCTGTACATTGTGAGGTCTCCCGGGACTGCGGAGATCATCGCACAAACAAACCAACCTACAAACCAAATAAGCTATAAAAAAATAGGAAATCAAAGTATGACCCAGTCAAAATGGGGCAGAGCCTTTCAGTGTGCTGGGTTCTCCAGCGCTGGTGATCAAAAAGTGTAAAGCTCTAGTAATTCTCTGAATAATCCAGAAATGTCAAAATCAGTAGCCCAAAGGGGTTGAACTCAAGATTGCCTATGTGCTTATTTTATTCCTGCTCTCATCTAGTAGTCTCCCTCTTTGAGAACTAGGATTAAAACACACTCTCTGACTTTCTCACACAACTTCCAGTTCTTTCCAGAAGCCCGAATAGGCCTGACTCCATTTGCTACATTCTCCAGGATTCGATATTTTAATAATACATGGGTCACTTGCCATCTGGAACTGGACAGTCAAGGTCCAACCATTCTTTTTCTTGTGCCCTGCAGTGACTTAGACCTCAGCTGCTGAATCTTATAACACATTCACAAACACATATTCTGCTCCTCCCTGCACGGCTGAGCAAATGTCTCTTTTGTCTTCTGCTATGTGAGTGCTTTCATTTGCAGGGGTCCATGAATTTTGCACCAAAACTCCTGTCCTCATTCTGCATGGTTACTTGTCCTCTTGCTTGAATTTGCTATGCAATATAGCAATAATTCTGCTTTCCTACTCAGCAAGCTCTCTGAGGGAGATGTCTTTCATCTGGCTGAAGGTATTCAATGGTACAGTTATACCAATTTATTCTGCTCATGGTATGTCCCTACCAACACCCCCACTTTTCAGAATTGTTTAATCACTTCATGATAACTTTATCAGGTATTCCCAGCTTAGAGGCCAGGTCTCGGCAACATGGAGGCAACATCAATGTGCTTCTGTACTGATGGATATGAATGATTTTAGCACAAATGATGGCCAAACAGTTAAGACAAAGACTACGTAACAATCAAAGAAGTGACAGCTATATGAAGTCCAGATACACGAGGTATTCTTAATTCAACTTCTTACTCAGGATCTATATTGTAGAGGTTGATTGCTCCATGGCATAACTAGCTCAAAGCTAGTTCAGAAATCACTACATTGTTCCAGCAAATTCTGTGATTGTAGATTAAACACACCCTAAATCAATGACTAAAGGTTTTTAATGGAGCATATCTTTCAACATGTACGTAAATTATAAAGATGAAACAGATGTCTGAATTAGTTATGTTTGGGTGAGTGAGTGGGTGGTTGGTTGGTTGGTTGGTCGGTTGGTTTGTTGGTTGGTTGGTTGTATCACCCTTATAAACCATGACTTTAAATTTCATTCAGTGTTGTACAAACTTTCATCAAACAAGTTAACTTTTCAGAATCAGAGAGGAAATATGTGTTTTGTCAGAAGAAAATGTCAAATTAGGTTTTAAAAACACATGAAGACACAAAAGCAGCAGTAGCACATGGTATGACATGTCTTACATATGTTTGTATAGGGGGTTTTATGGTTTCTTAGGGGGTTGGGTTTGCCTTATTTCTCTAAAGAATATCTAGTGTTCCAAATATTTGCAACGCTCTGGTCATTTGTGCTTCTTCATTGGCTGCAATTTGCTAGACACAGGCTTTTGTCTTTGTTCTCTTGTAGACATTCACTAAACTCTCTGTTGTGGTTCGTTTATGGTCTTAAAGGCCCATCCCATTCCTTCAGAAAATTTGGCACATGACTGCGATGCCCTCATACATGTCCGCCTGACTGTCCCCTGTGCCTCAAGCAAAGCTGGCCACCCACACACTCCACCTGGTGAACACGCTCTTCCTCTCATCAGAGTGGCTGCAGTTGTGGGATAAGCTCAAAGGCAGGTGTAAGGACAGTAGTGACTGCCTAAAAAAACGTGATTCATCCGGGCTGAAATACGCACAGGTTTAATGCATTAGATGGTGGTTTTTGTCAAACACCATCTAAAAACCTGTCCTCAACTACTGAATAATCGTGTTCATAGGCATATGGTATCCCAGGAAGCAAATATGCTGGTCAGGTGGATTTTATAGAACCTATACCAAGAGTCTGGGTTTATGGCTCATGGTCAGAGGAAATACTTATGCCAGCTGACTGTAAAAGGCTCATATTACAGATTATTACTGTATCATCATTAGAGTTATTTACATTACAAAGGAGAGTGTGATAGTCAAAATGAAAACATCCAGGTCCAAAACCTTACTTTCTTGCTATATACAATTAATAAGGGCATAAAACCATGAGTGTTTTAGATCACTTAGGTCAAACTGTACTCTTAATGAAACAAAAGTCTATGAGGGTCGAACCTTGGAATAAAAAGATTCAGGCCCATACAATGGTGTAGCACATTCACATGTTAGTTGTTGGCCATTGTGGTGATGGCAGTGTTAATGCTGCATCATTATCTTGGGTATTAATGTGGTACAGCACTATCTGGTGTCACAAGAACAAGGTCCCAGAGGTTTTCTTGTCCTGTCTTAGTGGTTAGTCTCCTCAAAATTACATGCAAAACATGTAAGCATGCATTCCTCTAGAGCTGAGACCACAAGTCAAAAATGTGCAGGAATCACAACAATTCCTTATCTTAATTTCAGCCTGAGCAATTTACTGAAAAATTACCCTTTCACTTATGCCAAACCTCTTAAAAATACTTGTGTAACAAGCATTACTTCTTATCTGTGTGAGCTGAAATCACTGCAAAAACTTCCAGAGAGTCAATATGGAAAAGGAAAGAAAGTGAATTCTCAGAATTATCATATAACTTCAGAAACAGCTTTTTTTTCTTTTTGAATTACAGCTGATTTTAGAGTTACTGTAAATTATATGAAATCAGGCATAGTATGAGGTTTTTATGACTTTGCCATGAAAAAAGTTGTTTTCTCTGGGACATTTTCTGATACTTTTACTTAGAATAGTAATTCTATTTCAAGTAACTAGACTGAATTCAATACACCTGAACACAATAGATGACTTTGCTTCCTGACGTTGGAAAATGAGATGTTCATTCACAGAAAATTATATTCATTACACTTTTATCAGTTTCCAGACTACTTCTGCTTCACCAAAGTCTTAGGAAATCATTCATGAAAATTAAAATCCACTCTACACGGATGCTTGCAAAGGTTTTGCCTAATGCAAGCCAAGGGGTCAGGATTTAGTTCTTTGTGTAGGCCTAAAAAAAAAATCACAGTGGCCCTGAAACAACGTTTCTGTAGTGAAAATTACATGGTGACTTTGTTACATGCCGTCTCCCTTGGTGCTTAAGCGAATGAAAGGTTTTCTTTGCCCATGATCATTAGAAATTGTAAATCTTAAATCATAAAAACAATACCTAACAAATACAGTTTTACACTAGCCAAGGAGTGCAGAAAATGGCATTTCATTAGCCGTAAATCTTGGCAAAAAAGAGAAACAGAGCCTGTGAGTCCTAACAACAGCTTCTGGGCAGTAGCCATTAGATCATGCTGAAAAGCACAACAGGTCTAAAATTTAGTTGTATGCATGTCTATATAAACATTTTGGTATTATACAATCATTTAAGGACTCCAAAATCTATGGTTATAGGCTTATGCTAGCCTTTAAAAGATTAGAGGTTGTACTTTAGACTAATGAATTCCACTTACTTTTATTTTTGAAAACTTTATTAATGTGCTTTAAAAGGTGTTATTCACCTATTCAGCTTTTCATTGCTTCCATGTTTGGCATATTTTTGGTATGATAGTATACTAAGTAGGCACAGCAAACATTTTGTTACATGAGTAAAACCAAGTTTGAGGCTGGTCTGTGCAATTCCCCACATACCTCCACCTAGACACCTGCAACTGCATAAAGGCAGCCTTGTCTGAGTCATTAGGTTGCCTCCCTCCTGCAAAGCCCTCTCATGACTGAGTGATGTGGCATGGAAGGACCTTGTGCTTTTCCCATGGCCACTTCAAAGAAGCATAAGCACAGCAGGCAAACACCTACCCTTCCATGAAACTCACCCCACTTGACAGGAATCATGCAATGCACAGCTCTGATTCCATCTCATGAGCTTCAGAGAGGTGCAGACACCATGATGCTGATATGGTCTGTGCCTTTGGTGAGCACACACATCAGTCCTGAGTATCCACCGAGGCCGGATGACTCCTTTTCAGGCTGCAAGACATCTGAACTGAACACCCAAAGTAAGCTGTCTCAAGCTAGCCCTGAAAGGCAAACACTTTAGGGAAAAAAAATCAGGCTTTGTCCTTGCTTCTGTGTTTCTTCAGACTGAATATGAAAAAATTAAAACCAGACAGGCCAAAAATACAAGGGACACTTATTTTAATAAAATGGAGAAAGCTGGAAATAGCAAGCATGAAACCCACAGTATGAGATTGCTACCATTTGTTTTTTGTAAAATAATCTGTCACTTAACACTCCAGAAAGTTCTCACCATGAGTTTTCCTGCTCTTTGCCTATGTGGCACTGAGATCTCCTTCAGTTGCTGAAGACGTGCTAAATAGCAGTCAAAGTCTTCTTTATGAAGTGGTCTGGGCAAGAAAAGGGCTGTTTCTTTCCTATGTATAATGAAAAAGGTAAAGATGTAGGACTTAGAGAAAACCACCTGTAAACAAGATGTTAAGTCCTCTCCAATCCCTGCGTTTGCC
Organism: Bombycilla garrulus; assembly: GCA_013400315.1. Classification (NCBI taxonomy): domain Eukaryota; kingdom Metazoa; phylum Chordata; class Aves; order Passeriformes; family Bombycillidae; genus Bombycilla; species Bombycilla garrulus. The sequence goes on from VXBU01006350.1 coordinate 763,347, forward strand.
ATACATCTTCATCTTAACCCATGGAAAAACTTCAACTTCTTTCATTTGGGGTGTTAACATTCTGCTTTTTTTTCTTGTCTGGTTGCTTCTGCGTTTTCCTGTTTGGAAAGACATGCTGGTAGAATCGACTGGAAAATGAGCAGACAACTAAGAGGGAACAACATGAGGAAACAAAGCCATCTGGGTCACAGATCCCAGAGTAAATCTTAGTAAATTCTGACTAAGTCTACCACACCACACAGCTTTACATCAGATTGGAAACTAGCCCAAGTTTTTAATTTTTTTTTTTAACAGACCCTTCCTTATATATCTTTCTCACAAAACAGTTCTGAATAATCTGCTAATTCCTTGTTACTGTTACCACATACACAAGCTTTCCTTCCAAAGTGATTAAAGGTCTTTCCTTATCTAAGGGATACCAAAGCAGGGTCATGAACCTTAGCATCTATTCACCAAGATCACACAAGTATACACGGTATGGCATTCAAGATAGTTGTTAATTATTTCTTTCTGCCAAGAAATTAAAATAGTCAAGTGCATTTGCTAAAAGAAAAATGTAATCTACCCTATAATTAGCTTCTTAAGTAGCATGTTTCAATAAACATGCCCCAGCAAGATGCTTTGCCATCAACATAAGACAATTTAAAGCATTTGGAAAAAAGCATATTGAGAAAGACAGTGCAAGAAATATAATTAAAACCAATTGGGAATATGGAAGACGTGATTCTGAAAGAGCAATAATCTAAAGAGAGGAATGGATTCAGTTTAATGAGAGAAATCAAACATGTCTGCTATCTTTATTACAAATGATAGATATAAGCAATAGCCAAGGTTTGGACTAGGTAATATATTTTATTAAAAACCCATATGGCATGATGATCCACTGTGAAAAATAGTGGTGGTAGTTTATTGCTGTGGTTTGTAGACAGGAAGATTTTCATTTAATTGAACATTTTCCATCATGTTCAGGACAAGAAAGTGTTTCTAACAATTTCCTTGTAGTCATTATTTTGGCCTTATAATATTTGATTAAAAAAAATAAAAAAAGCAGCGCAGTAGAGCTGAAGTAATGTCATTTAATAAGATGTGCTACTTGTCATTTGTTTTAGGATAGGCGATTTTACCACCTGTTCAACATCAACATACCTCATACTGGACATTTGGAAAATGTGACTGATTGTCCAATGTCAAGCCCAAACTCAAAGTAGTATCAGATGTGCTACTGTTCTGGGGCAATGTGGCAGCAAATGCACTGATTAGATTATAAAGGAGTAATTTTCTTCTTCTTTCATTAGTTCCACTGGGATCGGTGCGAGAGGGACAAGAAAATCCACGTTCCCACACTGTGTGATGAGGAATGTGCAAGCTGCATGGGTATTAATGAGTATGCATATGTCCTTCATAGAGAAAGTTCATGGTGCTCTGGGGATGAAACCAAGCAAAGTTTACAGATCAGCAGCTTGTCACCCCCAACCTCCAGCTGAAATTAAATGCAGATAAAACAAATAGAATGGTTTAAGGAAATGGAAATACCAAGTGCTGGAATTTCCTGGCTGTATGCTGCTGGATTTATTTCAAGCTCTGTGGACATGGAAAAAAGTATGAGCTCATAGTCCCCATATGGGAAATGTGATGTTGGGAAGGGAAGAGTTATAGTCTCTGTTCTACGGCAACTGTGTGATTATCCATGCCAAAGACAAGGAAATAGTCCCAACAAGAATAGCTGGTCAGTCACAGCTTTGAGGAGAACATGAGCAAGAGTATGTATCCAGTAAGCAATATGGATGGCGCTTTTGGGACTGCTGAGAGGCAGGGAGGAATAAAAGCTGTGTGGAAGCAAGCTGTGCTATGACCCTTGCCCTGGCTGCGTGTAGTTTTCTAATATAGAAGTGGGCTATGTGACTTACTGATTTTAGTGTGCAGTGAGGGGTCAGCTTGAATTTAAAAAGGGATGAAATGCTAAGACAGGAAAGTATCAGGTCCATGGGTCTATGACTGCAGCAAGGCAATGTCAGAGAAGGCACTGCTTTAAGTGGTAAGTCTGAAGGGACTAAATTTCTGTTATCTCACATTCACACCCAAAATTAGTTGATGCTTTTTGGCTCTAACTTCATGTATGTGGTTCCTCTATCTGTAAAACAGATGGTCCTCTCACAGGACATGCCTAACAGTCTCTTAGGTCTGAGCTACATTGTGGTTTTGAAGAGGATCTCCCAGTCAGTCCCACTTGCCATACTTTGGTTTGCATTCCTGCACTCTTCTGCAGCACTCAGGTCATTTTTCTTTGGGTGAGATTAAACTAGAAGGTTGCTTTGCTGGTGCCTCTACCTAATGTCCCCCAACTGCTCACAAGTACTCAAAATATGCTGAAAAGAGGTAGCAAATCCCCCACAGTGTGAGCATTAGCTCATCAGCCCCCTCTCTACAACTAACACAGACACAGATTTCTACAAAAATGATTCTGCAAAGTAGTAAGTTGAAGCAGTAATGAGCAAGAGAAAACTGTATGGGAGGAAATGAACCATTTTTCCTTCAGAGCAAGGTTTACATGGTGCAGAGCAAAAGTATCACATGCCAGACACCAGAAGGAAAATAAGTATTGCATAGCTGTTCCTTAAATGGGCAACTTACATGCTCTGTGCACTGGCTGAGGTGGGTGTCTTGGAGAGAAATCACACACGTTCATGTAACTAAATTCTATCTGGAGGCATACACTGATGAGGTCAAATTAAAGTTGCACAGACCACCTTAATTCTGGCATTTCCTAAGTCTCAAGTGTTTGACTTTACAACCTTAATAATGTTCTTTTAACATAGATTTTGTGTGTGTAATAAATTATATGCCCTTCTCACTTTCAGTGCTCTTCTCACCAGTAATGCTGTTGGACTCTGGTCCTCCATTATGAAAACAAATATTGGAAATTATTGCTGTTGTTATTGAAACCAGATGTACTGCTCTCAGTGGCATTTATTTGTATAGTGTCAAACTCTGGAACATTCGATTTCAGGGTAGTTATTGAACAAAAATGTGCAATATAACTGCTAGTGAAATGTAAGTACTTGAAAGGCTTAGAAGCTGTCTCTTTCCAGGGAAGTTTATGATTTTCATTTCATATGCAAACATTCCCACAAATGACTGTGCAAAAATGGCCCAGTCACATATTTGTATCAGTATAGAGTAATGAAAAAGTAAGAGAGGATCAAGATTAAAGAATCTGGACCCAAATATGTGAGGTACTATATCTGCCCTGAAGAACATCCTTCTGCTTCATGTTGAAGTTAAAAGGATAGATGTAAAGCAAATATCTTATTCTTCCTTCAACTTATTTCAGATCTCAAATGTAAGGACAGAATTTCCCCCCATCTACTGCCAAGGGATATGCATGCTTCGGCTTTAGAGGTCTAATTTTTAAATGTCAAGTGGTAAGTGAGAAATATTCCATCTTGTCTGTTCTGTGCTGTCACTGTTCATCAGTGTTCATCATCAGCAATTAAATACAGTGCTTGGGGGGAAGGGAAAAAAAAATAGGAGGCAACCATTAATGAAGCCTAAAAGTAATATTACATCTTCATATGTAAGTAATCAAAAATTAGGAACTCATAGAACTAAACAGCATACACTGACATCAATTAATTACTTTTTTAAGGTATTTTGGTATGAACTTCCAGTTCATGGTCATCTTACAACTTTCCTACAGGAATCCTACCTGAGTTGATGCACATGGTGGGTCACGTTCTGTGAGTCATCAGGGCTGTGCTGCTAAATAAGCTATATTAAAGGGTTAATCTGCAGCTCTAAGTGCAGCCAGGGAATGCCTGTGTCCTGGGTGTGCAGCACAAAAATCTAAAAGCTCTGTAAGTTATTCCATGGGCTTCTCAGATTGGATGACTTGTCTTGTAGAGTTTAGGCTTTTAGTCACTTAGATGACATATCCACAAGTCTGGATATCAGGATGCTTTCATCTCAGAGAGCTGTCAAGAAAACCCATTTATTAGCAGTTGTCTCCCCCTTATGCACTGTAGTAAGAATGGTGAAGTAAAAACAGCTGAAAGATTAAACACTTATGGAAGACATGTGGAAAGGTAGATGCAGGGTAACATAATTCCATGCTCTGCATGAAGAACAAAAATCCCTGTTTAATGAGAGCTTTTGCCACTTAAACACTTCTCTTGCATCGGTATTTTTCAGTGTAACTCCCTGTACAAGCCTCAGGCTCATGCAGTGCACCCTCTGCTAAGAATCTGTTGGTTTAAACAAATAATGTATACAAGGGAAGGCTGAACAAAGCACTAAATGTGCATAAGCATCTTTTCAGTCAGTGTATGTCAGCCATTACTACTAAATTAGTCCCAGCTTCATTATTCCTGGAACCTTGAATTCCTGAATACCTTCTATTCATTTTTACAGTCTCTGCTGTTCCTGGCCAGGGCACTGCCAATCAGTCTAATCATCTAATACTTGCCTTAGTTTATCAGCCTTCCATCTCATTCAGGAGAGCAAGGGCAACCTATTGATTGACTGATTTCATTTCCATCCTCCTGACATTCCCTGGACTTCTTGCAGCAAAGAACAGACTCCCCCCTCAGAAACCAATCTGGAATTTAAAGATGACTTCAGAGAGAGACAAGTTCAAAACGGCATGGACTTTTACTGGCAAGCTAATTCCTCAATACTTCTGACAACTCTAGAGAGGAGGCAACATCTAAAACAGGGAACAGTGACCAGTTATTTATTGAAGAAAAATGGAATCTATTTCAAAAAGCATTTTACTGTAACCTAAAATGTCCATCTGTTTAAAGGTTTGAAGGAAGAAAGGGGAAAAAAAATTTTTGAGTGCAGCGGTAAGAAAAATATGCCCTGCTAATTTATAAAGTTTTTGATTTTATTGTGATTAATCAGACTTATTCTGCATATATAATGTGTCCTAAAATCACAGAATAGGGGAAGCTTTCTAATAAAAAACGGTTAGCATTTTTTTATTTTTTAATTAATATTGCAAAAGGATACTATTTTTACTGCAATATGCAACCATGCCAATGAAAAATAGTGAGAAGGAAAAAATATATTGTCTGGCACTGGTTGCCATAGTAACTGAAGCTGAAGTTCAAGGAGAAGTGGAGAATCTGAATTCTGTGGCAAGGTAATGAATTTAGCATCTACAGGAACAGAAATGGATTTTCTGTCACAGCCTGTAAATCAACCACAGGAAACCAACATGCGGGAGAAATTTTGGAATGCTTTATATCTGCTTCAAATGTTTGAAAAGTGTATCAAAATTAAATCTCAGGGCTTTGTCTTCCAGGTCCTTGCCTTTCTTTCTGTTCTAGACCAACAGACGAAAGAAGAAGCTGATATTGTTTATTAGGCAAAGCCATAAACCTTGTAATTTTCTCAGTAATCCCCCTGAAGTCATCAAACACCCTCCCTGAGAGTGCTACTTTAACACACTCACTTTCTACAATGCACCCAAGTCCCAAAGGTCAGACATGAGTCCACTCATACAAGCCAGCTTTTGAGATACTTTTCAAGATGTTTTCTTATGCAAATGCAAGATGCAGGTGAACAAAGGGAGTGAGCACGGAAAAAAAAATACTTAATGTACACAGCTCAGCATCGAGGAACATCGGTCTGCTCTGCAAACAGCAGCTGCATGGTGTGAGGAGCTCCCTTGGGGCATCTGTCACACCAGGCAAAGGGAGAGATTGGCTTTGTACTCTCAGCTGGTGTTTCATGACCACTGCCTGCAGAAAGGCTGCACGCAGATTCAGATTGCCCCCAGAAGTCTCAGAAGGGGTTTGGGGGAAGGATGTCCATGCCTCAGTCAAATGCCTAATCTGTTCTCATGCTTTCTTAGCCTCTTTCTAATGGCTTTCTTATTTCCAGGATGACCTTGTCCTTGGCCGCAATAATTATGCCTCAGCAGTCTAGACGGTATCAGGAAGAAAAATGTAGGAAGAAAAGGTCTCACAACAGTGGGACCCAGCTAACCTTCTTCATGCTCCCTGTGCCTTTAAAAAGACGAAAAATAAGTAGCTTCTCTTTCTACCTCCTATGCTGGAGCGGATGAAATACACCCTGGGGAAAGGGAGGAAAAAAATCTCTTAAATAAAAGGAATTATAACAATGCACTACAGTTAATTATCCATAATGGGCTTCATTCCCAGTAAATTGCACCGATGTAACTCAGATGCAATTCTTCCAAAGTCAGTGAAGATAAAGCAGTCTGAAATCACTATGAGCAGAGAATACAGTTTAAAAAGAAAAAGAAGAAAGAAAAGACATAAAGAAAAAAACTCTGTAAAAATAAAGTAGAGGAAGATATTAGACAAAGAAAAAGTTATTTTCATTTGGATGTCTTCTGCAAAAGACAAAGGAATGAATTCCTTTTACTGCATCACAGTACACAGATCCTGTTATTATAGAGGGTGCATATGGAAGATCAGTTATCTCTAGATATTCTCTTTGACTACCAGCCACACAACTGAATCCTAACTAAACATGAAATAAGGAGGAGTTAAAATTAGGAGTTAAAATTTACACTGAATTTTATGTAATTTGCTGATTTTGACTAATTCTTGTTAAAATCCTCCTTTGCTTCCACAGAAAAATCACAACCTTGGGCAGCATGAATTCCCCTGGATGTGCATTTGTAACTTTCTTGGGAAAAAAAAAATTAAATGTAATTGAAACTTATGCATTAAAATATCTAATATCAGAGCTATTTTTAAAGATTGATTATTAATACTTTTTTCACTTAGTTATGAAGTTCCAGAGGGTAAGCTCATCTTAGACCATCTATTAGAAAACAAATAATATTTTTGTTCTATTTCTCCAGGTTCCTGTTCCATTGCAAAAATGTTAGGAATTGCTTTAATGTAAGTGGTCCTCCCAAGTCATGTCAAATCAATCAGTGAAAGTCTTGAACTCATATTTAAATATTGGGAGTCATGAGATTAATTGTAAATGCTTTCAAGACTTCTGGTGATCTGTGACCATTTGGAAAAGAAGAGAGGAAACACAAAAATACACATTTCAAAAGCACTTCTGTGCTGGTTTGGACATCTGTAGAATTAAAGACGTGCTAAATCCCATAGCCGCACTTATTATTTTTTACTCTTCTGGGAGAAATCTCTCAAAAACTTCAGCCCTCTTGTGCTTTTATAAATACATCTGGTTTTAGGCAGTAATATCCCACATTTCTGCAGATTTTTCTGAAACTCTAAGTAAATATGAAGATAGTAGGAAATCATTATTTCAATTACTACTCCTGCTGTCTGACAAACAGTGCATAACTTCCATTCACCTAAACTTCTCTTGGAGCGGGAAATAATAAATCAATATCCATAGAGGCACTTTTGATTGCAATTGAAGCAATCAAGTATTCATTACCAATTAAATCTGTTCTGTCTTTCTTACTGTCTTCTCACCCAGGTGTGCCATGAACCAATGTAATAACCCACTTGTATTAGAGTAAAAAAACAATCAGGTGCATGTTTTTTACCAAGTGATTTTCCTGCAAGAGCCATCCTTGCTTCCAGTCAGAGTGTGTCTGTACATATTGTCATGGATCAACTGCTGGAGCAAAGGGGTGGGAACACGTGCAGTATTGTCACCAAACCCACTGTCATACCCACTTCTGTGTCAAATCACAGCCTCAGGCAAAAGAGTGGAGGATCTGATTGGGGATCCAGCCCTCTCTCTCATCATGGATGAGATTTCCAAGAGATGCGAAGCACGCTATATGACTTCGTCCAGTACTTTTGTGGATTGAACCCAGTGTATTCCTTTCTCATATGTAATAATAAAAGAGAAAGCATGATCAGCTATTTTGGGCTGGGATTTTTTTTCTTGTTTTTAAATGATGTGCGTTCTGGTCTATTGTAGCAGATGATTTTCTCTTCACTTTTTTTTTTTTTCCTTCTGTCACCAAAAATCTTTGTTTATCGTATCAAAAATACATGTGAACCCATCTCTGAAAAATCTCTCTTTGACTCTCTCTGTGGCAGTTTCCACAGCATATTAATTTTTCTGTAAAAATATGTTTATGAGTAGAGACTATTCTCCCTCCCTGTAAGTTCTCTTCAGAAAGCAGGGGAGAAGAGACTTACACTGGAAGGACTCATTGCATGAATGATTGGCCTCTGTAGTCTGCAGAAATATAACCTGCATGTTTGTGCTGTCCTCATTCACCTGAGAAATCTTCCTTTGTGCTAGGAATTCCATTGAAGTAATTACTGTTTGAGGAGCCAAAGTGCGTTATGTAGCCAATTCCCTTCACAAGCCATAATGCGCAGCTGCAAAGCTCCAGGAGACCACTGAAAGGCATCCTGAAACTTCACAGTAGTGACAGGAGGGAAAGGGAGGACACCTGGCTCTTCTGGCATTCACTGAGAACTGTGTGATTATGTGCAGAGAGTGGGAAAGGGGAGGAGAGAGACAGTTATACTCAGTCTGGTCATTCTATTTAATCTTTAATCACCTCGAAGGGATTTTTGGAATTTGGTAATTTTTTAGCTGTTGGAGATAACAGGGTAGCCAGGAGTTATTAGTTCTCTGGGTTCTGTAATGCATGCCACACCGCAATTCTGCTTTCATTGATCCTTCCTAGGCCTCATTCCTGTCCCTTTCCCTTTGAAATGAGACTTCTCTGCAAAAGGATCAGTTTATCTGACTTCCCATAGAGACAGTTCTCATTACCCAAACTAGCTCAGGCAGAGGCAGCTCAGCTGCCCAAAGCACCCAACATTGTGATGTGCTGCAGGAATTGGTGTTGCTCTTGAAGACCTGAAAGCTATTCACGTATCTTCCTGGAATTCCTAGAACTTTATCCCATGACTCCCTTCTAAAAGTCTGTCAACACCAAGGATTACACAGAGCTAGTATAACCTAGCAAGCCACATGTCTGCAGAGCTCATTACCAGCATTCTCAACTCGTGACTAGGCAGGACTGCTTTACAATTGCTCCTTGGTCTCCCAAGGTCTGTGTGGGAGCACGGCATGCAAGCACAGGCAGAGTTCCTGCTGACACATACACAGGTTCAGCGCTTCCCAGACATGCTGAAGAAGATGATGGTTCAGGTTGTAGAAGGCCAGTGATCACAGAGGACAGTCACAGACCTTGGGACTGAAGAGTAAGGGAGGAAAAATATCTCCAGGAGCACAAAGCTAAGTGTGCAGCTTCAGTTCTGGCATTCCCTAACATTTGAGTGCATGCACTTTAAACACAACCATCCTTTTAGTTGGTTCATGTACACTAGAAGAAAATGGTTGCAAATAATATGGTGGGGGAAGAGGTGTTTAAGCATCTCCTGTGGCAGTTTTAAGCAGCATCTTTAAGAAGACAACATAACTGAATCTTACAATAAGCTTTAGCTTTCTAACTCATGAAGTATAAACAACCATGAGTAATTCAGTAAGGAAACAGATCTCTGACGAGGTTCTGTCTGTAGCACACACTTTATAAGGCAAACACTTGTGGAAAGGCCATTTGACACACTATACCCAAAAGTACCAATAAACATCAGCCCAGAGACCTCTGCTAAGAAAGCAGCATCGACAGAGTCTCTAACAAAGCCAGAGGAAGGCCATGTAGTGAACAGATTGTTTACATTGAATGATTTAACCATTATCTCACTTGAGAAACAAGACAGTATCCAGGACATTTCAATCTCTACTTGACATGAAAGGTGAGGAGTACTTGCTTAAATCTACTGGTGTAAATCTGGAGGGCTTTTGCTTGCTTACTGCTTTAGAGACTAATGGAATACGACTGCTACTGTATTCTAGGGAGCCCTGGGCAGAGATCAGAGAGCATGTACAGTCCCACCAGTACAGATGTTGTGTGCAGTCAGTGGAAATTCAGGCAAATACTTGTAATTGCTAAAGTAATTAAAGCTCATTACTGAAAGTAAACATAACTGCCAAAGTTAGTGCTCCTGAAGGAGTAAGTGGCATTCCTCATTTATTCACAGTGGAACCAGAGAAGATCATTAGGACACAGCTAAACTCTGGTCTGACAGGGGAGGAGTACTTTAATGAGGAAATAGTTACAAGAGATGTTAATATGTTTATATATGTAAATTGTGAAAATTTAAAAAAATAATACTGGAAGTGGAGTATATTCCGGAGAGGAGAGGAGAGGAGAGGAGAGGAGAGGAGAGGCAAAAAGGAATTGATATTGTAAAGAAACATAAACAGTCCCACTGGACTGCTCACTCATACTGCACATTGAACATACTAATGTGGAGAGCAGGGGAAAAGTCTGATGGATCTATAAGGCACTGAGCAACAGGGAGCTGGGCTGCCAATTTCAAAAATGTGAATTGATACAATCCAATATCACAGCTTCCAAAGTAGTTCATCTCAAAATCTTTTTATTGTTAAGCCACAACTTCTAGCTCTTTAGGCAGCCCCACACCTGCCCAGGGAAAAAGGGGGCATTAGATGGGATATTTTTTTTGTGTACCACTGGTTTCATTTAGAAAACTGTGCTTCCATTAAAGCAAAAGGAAATAGCTTTTTAGGTTCAGCATTTGCTCTGAATCAAGAAGCAAAATTTAAGCAGCACATTTAGAGGCAAACCAGTATAGCACACTATGTGCACACCTGTATATAGCCCCATATAGGTACACATATAAGCACCTACAGGTTTGTGTAAGTGCATATGATCAAACTGCTTTAAGGGAAAAGCCTTCTTAGATACACACACACCTCCACCTGTATCTATCTCTAGAGTTTTACCTACACGACATGCCTATATACACATCTACACTTTATGCTACATGCACAGATGCCCGTGTGTCATGGGATATGTGTAGTCATGCATAAAATGTGAGGTACACTTGTAAGTTCCTGTTGTGGCCACTGGAGTTAGGATAGATGCCCAAACACAGCTCTCCACAACGATCTGAGGTACCCCCTGCTCTCCAAGGGAGCCACACAGGTCTGGTGGATGTGACACAGGTCTGGTAGATTCATGGCTTTGTGATTTGATCCTTCTCAAGGTCATGGACGATGATTTTGACGAGTTCAAATTTGTACTGCATGCATATGTTTAGACTAATAAAACCAGCTCCCAGCCAATGCCTTCTCCAAAGCTGCTCAGCTGTCCCAGAGTGAGCACCGTTTGTTCACCTGCAGTGCTCTCGAACCTCCACTGACTGTCCTGACTAAATTCCCATTGACTGAGGAAGCTTAGGCAGCCAGCACACATATTGACACCTATATGAAAACAGCAATGTTCAGCAGTCCTAGCCTTCAAACAGAATCCCAGCTGTTAATGCAGATGTATGAATTCTGTCATAAATTTAACTCAGGAAAAGTTTTAGTTGTTTGCCTAGCTCATGGCAGTGAAAGCACATAGTGAGGTGCAGACCGCTTCAGCTCTGCAAAAACTGTGCCTGTTGCAGCTGTGAGTGGAAAAACTATTTTAGGTACTTTTGCGTGTTTTTCAGTGATTGACCAGTTGTATACCTTGACTGATTTATGTTTACCTATTGCAATATGCAGGCAAAAGGCAATCATCTTGTCACAGCTAAATTTATCCCACTATTGCCCTTTTCTGGATTACTATTTCTTTCACACCTGAATACTTCTACTATGCCTCAGAGAAAAGAACCATTTTCATTTCTGTGAGAAAATGAAGTGTTTTCTCAACACTTTGTTTATGGCAGTCTATAACATTGTTGACATTTTTGTATTGAATATTTATTGTATTTAAATTCCTTCCCAACCTCAGAAAGATCTCTTTAAAAACAAGGAAAATTCAGCTGAAATTTATCTATTCAGACTATTTATCAAGTTTAGCACTTAGGAGTTTTTGTGTTTAATGCTCTAAAATAGTTTGGAAATGTGCTGTCCCTACATAACTGGAAATGCAGGGCCCACTTTGGCAGCTGTTCCAGGAGGAAGCAATCCCCAATGCTCAAGGGGTTGAGCTGACCACAGTGGCTGCACAACACACCTCTGTTAGGAGACAGGAATTCCTATTGCTACAATCTCTCTATTGTATCTCTGCAACTGCTCACACTGTCAGGCTCATGGAATAAGAATTTTCCTTTCTGTGCACAGTCATTTTCCCCCTTTCATGTAAAAAGAACTGCCATCACTGCTTTATCCAAAACAAACCAAACTTCAAAAATCACAAATTCTCCATATGACTAAGATGAATCTGATTTCATGATTCAGTAATGTATATTTTGCACTTGCTAGTAGACTTCGCCAATCATTTTCACAAGCTCAAGTGTACCTGTTAGATGTTTCCTTTTGCACTGCCCTGAGAACCAAGTGGTTTGTCAATTCTCATATTGATCCTGGCTTCTATCCGCTGATGCTTTGAAAATGTATTTTGAAGGACATAGACACAATTATGAATTAATCATTTTTCAGGGGAAATAAAAGGAACTCTATCACGCTATATTTTGCAAGGTAACATACTGAGGAGAAATGCTGTGTGCTTGTTGACAGCTTTGCAAGGCTAACGTCAGCACCAGAGTCACACCTGGAAGCCTGCCCAAATTTTCCACCAGTCATGATGTCGGTGGCACCTATGGATAAACAACACATGCAGCAACACAAGAGCCATTAATTTAGCAAAGCAGGATGTTTTCATTTACTCTTTGTCAGCTTTATAGTTTGGCATGACAGAGATGAGAACTAGGGATGAGAGAATCCGAGTGAGGAGAGTATCTACCCACACCAGCTATCTAAAGTGCCTGCTCTGAGGTGAGATAGATCTTTCAGAGGGAATGATAACAGATTAGTAGTTCTTGTTTCCCAGCCACTCTCTTAGCTGCGGGCTGAATTCCTTTGTATTCTGGTTGCTGTAAACCCAAGGAAATCATCCACTGTAAAAGCAGACTGGAAAAAGATAGCTTGCTTGAAATACTGGATTACCTCAATGGCTGATCAACAAAGAAAAGATTAAGTAAGTGCATGAATAATGCATTATCCCTTTCTTGGCTGCTACTTCATCTTTTTTATAATTGTTATATAAAATAAAAAAAAAAACCAAAACAAAAAGTTATTGCGCTTCTTTCCTTGGATAAGAGAATGACAGAAGCATAGAAGGGTTTGGGTTGGAAGGGGCCCTTGAATATCATCTGTTTCCAACCACCCTGCCATGGGCAGGGACATCTTCTGCTAGACTGGGTTGCTCAGAATCTCCTTCAACCAGGCCTTGAACATCTTCAAGGATGGGGCATCCACAGCTTCTCTGGGCAATCTTTTCCAGTGCCTCACAACCCTCAGAGCAAAGAATTTTTTTCCTATTATTTAAATTAAACCTACTCACCTTCAAGTTGAAGCAATTCCCCCTTGCAAGTGACCACCAAAGCAGAAGGGGAAAGTGATTAAAAACCATTTAATCAGTGTTTTCAGCATTTTTTCTAAGCACGGTTCCTCAGAAAACCACAATTTTTCAAATGAATCATGCTGAATTTAGATATTCTCCAAGAAGAGCAGCAGATGTGAAAGAGGGTGACATAATCTTGTTTTACCACTCAGGCAGGGCCTCACTCTGCAAGTGCTGCAGCCAAGGACTGATTGAAATCCAGGTTAGTAAGTGGCTTTGGGACTGCAAACTATCTAACACAACATATGCTGTACTCACAGATCCTGTAAAAACACTTCATGTATGAAAACAGTGTCTGCTCCCTGCCTGCCAGTCCAGCTATCTGGTCATTTTTCATTTATAACGAAGGATGCCTTTATGAGCCAATGAATTCGGGTCATTATTCAGAGCACAGATTTTAAAACATTCAGGTTACTTTACTCAAGAAATGGGCCTTGTTTTAGAAGGAAAATATAGGAAAGGGACAGGAAAGGGTATCACTCTTTACTTGGTCTTTGTCTTTTAGTCTGACAGGACTTGTAAGAACCTCTTTAGTAAGCCGGCAGGTGTTGAAGTGAAAGCATGGATGCCTGCCCTTGCCAAGCCTGGTACTCTCCCTCTTCTGTGGTGAGTTGCAGAACATCATCTTGCTTCTCTTTCACTGCTTTATTTCTTCTCTCTGCACCCACTGGGAAGCCTTAAAATATAAAGATCAAACCTAATTATTTTTTAAATTATTATTTTTCTTTCCATCTTTCAAACAAAAAGTTATGAAAGTTTTTTTTTTTTAGGTTTAGTATCTACTTCTAGCAATATAATAATTCTGTGTAAAGATTCTCTTGCCCAAACTATGAAAGGGTTGTAAAGGATATAGCTCACTTACTTCGGTGGAAGTTCAGATACCATATAGCTCCAAAGGTTTGGGGCTTTTTCTCTGCACTCCCTTTATATTTGTCTGCCTCTGCCCTAAAGCTGCTCCGGAAATAGGAAAAGCAGCACAAGACCTCAGAGCACTTTCAAGAGGTGGAAAGCACAGGCGTCCAAAAGAATGCACCATATTCTCAAATCATAGAGCCTCAGCACTGTCCCTGACCCATCTGCACATCCCTCCTTATAATCTTGTTCCCCAGCATCTCCCCTGGGAGCCATGCTCCTGCTGGCTGACTTAGTGTGCAGCTGCAGAACCTTAGCCCTGGGAAGGGGTTTTGGTGAGTTACCAGCTGCTGGGCTTTCCTGTTGTTAATTCTCAGGGCAGCCAAGAGTCTGTCAACAATGACCTGAGTTGAATAGTCCATAAACATCATCTGTCCTCCATAGCAATGTCCTTTTCCAGCCTGGAATACCCATGGAAGAACAGACAGGATGGAGCAGTAGGAGGGTTGCTCAAGGAAACCAAGCAGATGAGATAGGCTCAGTCCCAGGGCAGCTTTGTAAAACTTAGATGGTTAAGTTCCATTCCACATGCCATGCATGTAGGTCTGTGCCTCACACACAGCACAGTCCTGGGGCTTCCCTCTGGATCAGTACAGTGGATGTGATCCCTGGCCCACTGCACTTTGAAGCTGGTGCTCACAGAGCCAGGGGATCACTGATTTTCAGGGCTACTGAGGATGACCCACCTCACATGTCTCCCCATCAGGTGACACGTTCCACTTCCACCCACTTCCACTCTCATATGCCCAGACCTCCTCCTTCTGTCTTCCAAATCACTTCCTCTCACTGCCAGCACAGTGAGAGGCACAGGAAAAAAAGTCTTTGAGTGATCTGCCTGGGAATCAGTTTTTCTTTTTAAATTTTCACAGAAACAGGTTTTTAAAAGGATAGAAAATGCACAGGACTTCTTGTTGCTTGTTGCAACACACTAAAGATATTTTTAGGTGGAACACAGGCCTCAGTCTCCCTGGTTGGTTCATTTGCTTAAAAAGTAGAAATAAAAACCTCATCTGAGAAAAGCAATTCGGTATAAAAATCTCAGAAAACAGAAGGAGAAAAAAATGCACCAGAACACTTGTTTCATTTTTGTCCATTGACCTTATTGATTGCAATAAAAATATCTGATTCTAACGCAGATATTTTTATCCATGAAGTTAAAGCATTTCATGAAAATGAAATGAGATGAAAATACTTTTTCTTTTCATGGTGGATGGTTTAAAACCTAGTTAATTCCTATCCTAAGGCCCTGTTCTTGGGGACTCATTCTGACAGAAGTACATTTCACCCCCATGCCCACAAAGCTGAAAAGATTGCCTAGCAAATCCATGCTCAGTTTTCCACAAGGCTTGATTCACTCTGCCCCAAGCTTTCAGGCACTGCAGTTGCCTATCATCATCTAACCAGGCAGGATGTGCTCAGTTATGCATTTGGAGCATCGTATCTGAATTTTTCTGCATTGAAAACAGACTTTCTCATGATCTGAGGGGCGGAGTGACCCCGAAAGAGTTGGATGATCTTCTTTATTTATATAGAAATGTAGTAAGCTGCTTACCAGATGGACTTGTTTGCAAGCTTGCCCACTTCTGACATGAAGCAATTCATTTACAAGGAGATTTTCTGGAAACCAGCAAGCCCCCAAAAAAGAAAACCAATGTGATACCAGTACTGCCACCTCGTGTAGGCTCTGACCACTGCAGTTGTTTTTTCTACGGGAACTTTACATTTTAGTGGCACTGAATGAGTGACAAAAAAGTTACTAACGAAGCAGATCCTTTAAATGGCTGCACACGATAAAAAGGATAGTATTATCCTGTTACCCTTCCAGATCCCATCCTCCAAAGTCAACATCTGCAGCAACAAAAAGCACTCTTAGATCTGATTCATGAGTGGACTTCCATATCACATAGTGTAACTTAAATGGTTAATCATAATTCCCTATTGGAAGTGAAGAAGTAAAAGGAAACACTTCAGAAAAGTGGGGAAGACAATGTGCTTTAGGGAATGCTTTGTTCCACCTGAGGAAAATGACCAAGGCAAAAGGTGTCAAAAGCTAAAGCAACAGGCAAGATCAGCAAGCAAATGTAAAAGAAAGATTGGTAAGTTAAAAACACAGTTTTGTAGAGAAGAGAAATGGAAAAAAGCTTGAAAATTGCTTTCTGTTACTTTTTGTCAGCTTGGCAGTCAATCTAGGCATTTTTTCCTAAACTCAAGTAACACCCCTAAATTTTTGTTTCATCATTTCCAAAACTGTTGAACTTCCAGATGTAATTCCCACAGAGCTGTTTGTAGGGCTGAGCACTGCTGAGAGAGACAAGAGGGCTGTGTCAGTGTGTGACCAAGGACACCCACTCCACTTCCGTGGAAAGGTCTGAAACATTCCATCCCTCTCCCTGCCCTCTTTGCCCACCCCACGCATGCCCAGGGTGGGGATAACCATGAGCTCACTGAAGCAAGGCCTGCTGCCAGTGGGGAGCTCTCTGGAATGTAATCCTCTGTTTTGGACATATGACACCAAAAATAAAGCAAGAATAACCAATTCAAGAACTAGGGAACATCAGACCACGTTAGTAGGATTGGTGAAGAGTAGCCAAGAAACAAGAGAGTAAAGAATCACTCTGCCGAAGGATATTCAAAGTTTACAGGAGCTCAAGGGCAAACTGGACAAACATGGCAAGAGAAATCCCCAGAAGTGACCAGAGATGCCTGAAACTAGCAGGACATATCTAATTCAGCAAAGCAAATTATTCCACATTCTCCATGTCACCCAGCCACACACCCTGACTCCAGAATTGCACTGGTGCCTTAAAGAGAGCTCCCAGAAATCCTAGCAGAAACTGGAAAGCAGAATGAAGTTAGTCAGTCCTCCAAAAAATAATATGAATTTAAATCTCATTTGACTTACCAGAAACATGTTTTGTTCATAGGATAACCTTTCCCGTAAAAATAAGCATAACCCTTGTATTAGAAGGACTGTTTTTTTCACTATGCTAACAAATACTATGTTTGACTAGAAATTGTGATTGATTTGATTTTTTTTTTTTTAAGTGAACACTTCACCACAAGTTCACAAAGCCTGGTTTGGGTCAGGCTTCCCAAAACTTTATAAAAATTGTGCCTGGAACAATCTCATTGTCCTTCCTCCTGGGAAAATTCCATGCAGATAACAGCCCTTGCCCACCCTTCCATCCACCAGTCAAATCAGAGTGCCAGAGTTTGGGCAGAAATTGACTTTCATTGCAGCTACACATGTATTGCAATTCTCCTGCTGGCTATAAGAATGACAAGACAGAAAGAAAGAATGAGACCCATGACACCTGCAGTCACACACAATGCACAGGCACTCAAAAGTCACTATACTGCATGTCCTTGGATGACTGCAGAAAAAGCTCAGGGAAGCTCTCCCTTATCACAGGCTCAGCTTTCAAACCTGCTTTTCATCTTGTCATTGAGGAACCAATTCCTTTCTCTTTCACATAGGACCTTTTCTTTTTTTTTTTCCTTACTACATCCAGCATAATAATGATCCCCATTAATTCAGTTTTGATTGATTCATGTTTCTATATCACAGTGAAGAATTTAATTTAAGCAAATTTGTCACACTTTGTTTGTCAGTATAGCACATGGGGACAAGGCTAACTGCCTGGAAAGCCTTAAAACAGGATTTTTCAAAGATTTTGGTTTATTATACTTTTTTGTGGAAACCAACAGAAATATTTTATCAGATAATTTATGGAAAATAGAATCTTGGATAGATAGAAAAGCAGAGACACTTCTAAATATGATATGGCCTTTATCACAGTTCTTAATTATGTTTTTCTACCTTATCTATACCGCTGTCATTTTTGTTTGAGAATTAGAGAAAAAACTCTTGGAAAATATGAAAAATCACACTCCAAACATAAACAAGTGTACTTGCTAAAACATGAAAGTGCTTTCCTGGGATACATGTTTGAATGACTCTTTAAAATTAGAGAATTATGGAAGTTGACATATTTATTGCAAATGCTTATTTGTTGAGGGCTGTTTGACATGTATAATTATAGTTCACATCAATTTGTTTAGCGTCACTAATGTGTCCTGCAGATACATTACCTGCAGAGCTTTTAGATCTATATAACCTGGCTGCACTGGTGGGCAGTGGTTTAAGGAAATGAGATTAGCTTGATTTTAAGTCTCAATGTCTAAATAAATGACTTCAGCTTCAAGATATCAGATGAGATAACATCCCAGACAAAATACATCACCCTAAAGTATCTGGCAAGCTTTTTATTATAGGATACAAAACAAAACAGATGAATATAGTAATGCAATCGAAAAATCTCTATTCTTTAAAAATTGAATTAGTGTCTCATTTTCCTATTAATCAGTAGGCCATATCTCCTTCTGATCCTATAAGCGGATATAGAGTGAGACACATTTCCAGATGTCTCTAGCACAAACACCTTATTCTGTGGAAATTGCTTAAATACTTTTCTCTCCATGACATTCTCCCTTTAGAAATGCTCTACACCATGTGGAATTACTTTTGTTTAAATTAAGTGTACCAGTGCAGGGAAATACAAACACTACAAGCATCCGCTGTGTAGCAACTAAATCTGATTGAACCATCATGATCAAAATGAGAAAGGCATCCTCTACAGATCTCCATAGTGTAAATCAAAAACAAATTTAAGGGCGTGGCTTAAAATGAGAGCTTCACAAAGCCTGTGCAGACTGAATATAATATATAGGATCACTCCCATTCTTTGTTGTTTCATCTGAAGAGTTAAGGTCACTGAGAAAAGAGGTAAAATTCAGTCATTACAGTCCCATATTTGCATTATTCTTTCATCTCTCTGTCTCCAGTTCTCAGACACCTTTTGTGCCTCCTGATGCAATTTAAAATCCTATTAACACAAACAGTTGCTGCAGCTTTATCAGGGGGGTGGTGTGTGCCTATGAACCCGCTGCTGCACCTGTATTATAATCAGCAAGCCAGTGGGCTGTGTCTAAAGCCAGTCCCCTGAGAAAGGGGCCTGAATGTGGGTCCATAGCCCAGAGCTTCCAGCAGGAAAAACTGGAGCTCTGTGTCTGTGCTGCCAGGGCTGGAGAGCACCCTGAGTTTCCTTGCTCTTGCCCAATATACGTTGTTCTAAAGGGAGTCCTTCAGATTCAGGTTACTTTACCAGATTTCTTTTATAACCAGCGGAGAGCAGGCACCATCAAAGGATGCCTCACCTCACCCTAAAGTGGAGGCCTGCAGTAGGTGTCATCTAAAGCTCCTCAGAGGTTACTAATCTGACTATAGGAGAAAATTAAGTCCTTGCCTCTAACTCCTGAGAGATGGGGGAATAAGAAAAACTTTCTTTCTTTAACTGCCCCTAGCACCTGCTCTTCATGAACAGAAAAATTATCTACAAAGCAAAATTATCTACAAAATAAACTAGAAATAATTACAAACCTGATAAAACTACAGAGTCATATAGATTCCATCAGTAAGGTTTCACTGATTTCCTCTAGCTAAGCTTGGTTGTATGTGCCTGATTGAGGGACTGCATCACATGACTGCTAAAAAATTGTCACAGTATTTATCTGTCAAACTGCCTTTTAGTTCCCTTTGGAATTGTTCATTTATTTATGTGCTTTAAATCCTGTACAATGGATGGAAATAAAAACCTCCCAATTCCAATCCTACAAAACATCCCAATAGTTGTGTTTGGGTCCCAAAGTATTGTAGCCACACCTATGTGGTTCTACACCAAAATGACTTTCTCCATGGAAAACCAGGGTTTGCTAGTTGAGTCATAGTGGTAGTCAGAAATATAAAGTCAGACTTTATATTTTGGGTTAAGATAATATATATTTGTCTTGCACTGGATGGTTGCACACATGGCTCATGTTAGGTCTTGTATGAGTATGTTTTGATTTTTTATAATATGTAGATTTTTCCATTGAAAGACAATATTTCCTTAGAAAAACACATCCCAAATCAGGACCTGAGGCCAAGCATTGGCATATTTAAAGTCCTTCATCTCTATCCATACATTCTTCTCTAGGAAGACAGACACGAAAACAATGAAATTGTGAAGACGGGAACAGAAGAATTTTTGTACCTCATAGGAAACAATTTCAGGGTTCAGTCATCCCACTGTGCTTAAGCATGTGCTTTAATTTTTAACAGTTATGCAAGTTATGCAAAACTAAATGCAAATTAACGTCAGGAGAACCAGATTAATGTGGTTCTTCTGGTGTGTTTCGCGCACACCCCGGGACGCCACAAATGCGGGGATCTCCTTAACCCCAGGAGACCCCGCAATATGTAGGAAAGTCCAGGGTTTCGGCCCATGCTGTTGGAGTAGTCTGGAGTAGTTTGTTTGTGTTCTCAAGGCAGTTTATTAAGTCCTTATCAAAGGTAGATTTCTCTGCCCTGCCAGGGTTGACACAGAACGCGTCCAGAGACACACTGTGCCCGCCCCGGGTGAGCTGTAATCTTTTATACTAAAAACTACGTATTAAATGTTTACAGTTAAGTACCAATCTGTGCCACTCACATCACCATGTCCAGATCTGTGTCAAACCAATCCAAAAGTGCCAGCATCACCAAGAAGATGGAGGTTATGAAGAAGAACATAAGATAACATGCCACGTGTAAAAATCCTCCATCTTGTGTCTCAGACCCCCCTGTACAGATCTCCAACCCCCCTGTACAGGGCCCTAAACCCCCCTGTACATACATTCAAATTACCTTCTTTTTACTTATAACTACTACTATTTTACTATCTAAGTTTTTGTGACCTGAAATTCCTCATACAAAGCTGACAACCTGTTCCATGGGTTAGAATCAGAGTTACAGGTATTTTTAGTATCATTCCAGGGTCTCTGACACCTCTGGCAAGGCTGAAAAGCCTCCTGACCAGGTTTTGGGTCGGCCAAAGGCATCATAGGAACTCCCTGGGTTCCAACAATTAGTGTTACTACAAAAGGACAGAGAGGGAAAGGAGAGGACAGGGAAGCAGTGCATGATGGCAGGTTGAAGGCACTGCTGTGCTAAACAGCTGCCAAAAGTTGCAGGGGTAAGGCAAAGTGGGAACATGCTGCTTCTGGCTCATCAAACCACCAAGAAAAAGTATGCCTATGTAACAGAAGAGAAAAAAAAATCTGATGCTACAGGCACATTGTTAAAATGTTGTTAACTATCATGGCAACTGTTAAATCTACATAATCTGAAAAGGGAATGAAAACCCTTTTTTTTTTTTTTGTCCCGTGAAGATAGTTAGTGACAACTATGTAACTCTCTTTCCTTATTTAGCCCTTTTCCAGGCTGCACTGGATTTGTTGCTGTGACTGAGCAAATGCAGGGCAAGTGGCAAATAAATATAATCAATGGGTGAAGTCTTGTAAAATCAACATCAGAAGCTGACATTTGGAGTTAGCCTGTATTTATATGTGACAGCCTTGCAACAGTAATGTCTATAGTTTAAGGATTCAGCGTAGACCTCCCAAGGCATTTAAGCATCTAAATCCTCCTATCATTCAAAATTCCAGAGTCAACCCTCTACTTATCTGCTGTAACAAACCCAGCAGCATCCTGTATGGATATATTATGGGAGAGGAAAGGCTCAGACTCCCTTTGCATAACCTGGAACAGTTTATGAGAACACAGGATTTTAAAAAGAAAGGCTTCAAGAGGATATTTGGCTCACAGAGCAAATCTGATTGGCTTCTGGACTACATGTTTCACAAACTTGTCAGTCTGTCCACAAGATTTGAAAACATAGCCAATGATTTTGTAAGCTGCTTCTGGCACTTGCACAAATATTGGAGCAGCTTTTCAAAAGGTTAAGTATCATGTAGTCAAAAGAACAATTACTAAGTTCTTACTAAATCTGCTTTGCTGGAATAATCATAGTTATTCCAGGAATGGTAGCTACATGCTGATCTACTGAAGCAGGTCTTTCTGTTTGAGACTTGGGTTGGAGATAGCAATGTTGCACTTTCATCAGCAAAAGATTGCCACACAAATGGCAGCATGAAATTGTGGAAGACCTATTTACATTACTACTTGGTATAGGTAAGATAGTAATATAGAGATTGTAACTCATGACATTAGGACATAATCAACCCTTACTGGGTTGCCCAAGCCCTTGGCACACAAATTTTCAATTCCTCACTACATCCCACAGAACATCCTACGTGATGTTGGTGCTTCTAACAGATGTTAAGCTATTAAGGAGTTGACATGGTTAGTTACATGGCACAATATTCATACTTATTGCTTGCTCTGTGAGTGAACTACAAGGGAGAGGAAATGACAAATTCAAATTCAAATATCACCAGACGTGCATTATACATGTCTGGCAAGGAGAGGGAGCAAATTCCTCTTCAGGCAGGGATGCTGCTCAGGTTCTGTTATTCAGATTGTGTTGTCTCTTAATCTTAGCAGCCCAATCCTTCTGTGTCAGATTAAAATATTTTTAACGTCTTTTGACTCTTTACCCTCCTCTTCACCTTTGTTTCCATCTGACAAGCATGTCTGAGCTACAATTGCCCTGGAGATGATAACGGGGAGAAACACAGAAGACTGGATGAGCTTTCCTGGTGGGAATAGGGCTGTGCCAGGCTGTAGACCATCACACATGGTTCTGGCACTGGCTCAGGAATTACAGAATCACAGCTACATTGGTGTTAAAAATGCACCGTTTTGGTCTCTAAGCCCTTATGCTAAAATAAAACAAAAAGTCTGAGCCACCAATATTCCAAGGACAAAGAACACTTGCTGCAGTGCATTCTGGGAAATATTGAGAGAACTAAGCTTCCAAAAGACAGGTTATATTAAAAAATTAATTAACATATGACAGTGATGCAGTCATTCCTCACATCAAGAATATGTATAAAACCATTATCTCAACATTATTTCACAGAGACTGTGAGCAAAACCCAAATTCAAATACCTACATTGTTTTATTATCTAAAGCCTACAAAAACATGTTGGAGGTCCAAGATTAGAGAGCTAAATAACTTTACAGATTCAACTTTTGATCTTGTTCTCTAACCTTCCTTTTCCTTTTCACATTTTGATTGAGGATATAATGTACATATTTACTGTTGTTTTCTCTTTGGTGCAGGAGTGTGTGGGTATCCAGATATCTAGAAAATTTTTCTAAGGTACTGTTCCTTGTAAGAGCTTTCTTAGTTCATAGTTTAGCTGTTGATTCTCCACTGTCTTCAAATTTCCTCAGCCATCAATTTGAAATGCTTTCAAAAAATACAAAAAACCAGCTTCTCTAGCACAACTGCATCAGTCTCATGCCTTCTGAATGATAAAAGGTTATTTTACATAGTAGATTTCAAGCTAAATTACTTGCTTTACAAATTCATGTTTATGGCCCTCACAGTATTCTTGATCATTGTCTAAATATGACAGATGAAAATTTCCTTTTGTTCTTACTACAGGACCAGAGTGAAAAAATGTCTTTGGAAGAGATATAATTCCAGAAGCACTCAGACTGCTTTCCTAAAACAACTAAAATGCAGGTATGGGCATCCTATAAATATAAACTAGTAAAAATACATCAGATACTTTATGTAGTAGGTCTAAATACACACTATATTTATATCCATGAAATCTAGCAAAATGTATGTTCCTTGTCTGGATATCCATACTGAAGAAATAATGAAGGGCTTTTACATAGCCTACAGCATGCTGAATCTAATTCTTGCTCTTTTCCTTGAAGGAATATATCTTGATTTTGCTGCAAACAAGTGCCTTTCACACCTTCTCTGAAAAAAAGCCTATACACTGCACAGCTTAAGAGTAATTTCTCAACTTGAACTGCAGTGTCATTTTTGAAAACCTGACAGAAGTTTATCCCGGGCATTTCTCAAGAGTTCAGCAGTTCCTAGGTTTTTTACCAAGTTCATCCCAGAACCTACAGTCATTTTTTCCTCATTTTTTTACCCCATCTTAGCAGAATCTGTGTCTCTTAGCTCCTGAACAGCTTTCTCTGAACTTCCTGGTGAAAGCACACACAACTACACAGTTTGGGGCAGAATAATGCTGCTGCTTGCATTGTATAATGCAGATAGTCATAGAATATAGATTGTTATTGCATTAAGCTTTCTTGTCTTCTCAAATGTGCCTTATTTCTGTTTTTCAGGATGTAGAGTTCTCTGTTGTCTTAAGTTAACATCAGGTACTTCTAGTGGATATTTGTGAAGAAGTATTAGGTTAAGCAGCAAGATGAGAGGTTTCAGAGGATTTCTGTGGGTGCCAGCAGCACACAAGCAAAAATGACTCCATGCAGCAGTTCTGTCTCACTCATCTATGCACGTCAAACTGCAGTGCTGTGCAAAGAGGCTTGCACAAGAGAAGGGGGAACTCATTACTATCTTGGCTGAAAAAAAATTCAAATTGCCCTAGACCTGCATGATTGTGAGTAGGATGATGATACTTATGCATGCTTACTTTGTCTCATGACACTTTGTGAGTTACAGAGAGTTGATGGGCAGTTCCATCAAGAAGAAATGAAGCACTATTAAAATAAGGAAAATAAATTTACAAGGAATACTGAGTCTGGATTTTAGTGGTATTTCTCCAGTTCATATTATGTTTAGAGTGTATTGTCCAATCTACATAAACTACCTTCTGATAGTGGTAATGGGAGAAAGATTGAATGAGTTTTGAATTAAAGTCTCTGTATATTAATTGCCAAATGTGTCAGGCTTCTAGTTTCCCTAGCTATAATTTTTTTGTGATTGAGAGAGTAAGGACTGGTTATTTTTTTAGTGTTGATGACTAAGCTGGGCTGCTAACATATCTTTTTTTTATATCTATATGGATTTGTAAAATTAAAAAGAAATACTGATGCTTCTTTTGGCACATTTGTCACCTTTAATGATTTGAGTACTATTCAGAAATAGTTTAATTATGTGACCTCATATCATGTTTGAATTACCTTCCTTCTGCTGATTAATCAATCTCAATGATTAAAAACAAAGCCCAGTACTATTCATATCTTTTGTTATCAAGGAAAAAGAGAAAGAATAGTGACAAATAAATATCAGTTGTTATCAGTGAGAGACTGGTATTTGCCACCAATAGAGCTGAATGCACCAGTCCACATGATCCTGTCAGTTTTTTCCTAAGATTCTATCCCCATGAATATTTATTACCATTGATGGAAGATAGGAATTCACAACCTGATTCACAGATCCTGATTTAACAGAGCCAGTAAACACGTTAGGTAATTGGATAAAGTCTCTCTTATACATGGCCCATGGCTGGAAAATAGGGCTTTATATCATATGGTAAGCAACAAGGCTGAATGTTCAAAATCAGATATTTTCAGCAAAGTATAACCAAACGGATAAACTAGTGCCAAAGTTTAGAGCCCTCCTTTTTTTGCAGGTTTCCATGGCACATGAAATTCGGCACCCTAAAAGATGGGGGAGAATAAGGATTACTAGACAACTGAACGGTTGCTTCAACTATTTACAAAAAAACCACTTAAATGTCAATGTAATTTTTCAAACAAAACTGATTTTCATGGTCTCATTTTCATGTAGCATAGAGAACTAAGATTTTATCTAAAACATTTTTCTTTCTTTAATTCACAAAGAAAATCTTCAGTAAAAATAAACAATACAGAAAGAGAA
Source organism: Bombycilla garrulus (assembly GCA_013400315.1). NCBI lineage: Eukaryota > Metazoa > Chordata > Aves > Passeriformes > Bombycillidae > Bombycilla > Bombycilla garrulus. The sequence continues at coordinate 789,244 of VXBU01006350.1, forward strand.
ATTACTCTTTTTTCTGAAAACATTAAATCCCAGCTTCTGTAGATGCAGGTACAATACTGTTACAAGATGTTGACCTCTCTTTATTTTGTCTTCCAAAGTCCTATTCCTGAACCTGCTTTCCAAACTTAAAAAGGCGACTCACATTTCTCAGTAATTTTAAGAGTGGTTGGAAGGGAATGAGGATTATAAAGGGTGCATTGATTTTATGTAAGTATTGTCGTACATATATAAGTATTTCTACTGGATAGATGAATCACTCTAGGTTGTAGTTAGATTAAATATTACTGAAATACTAAAAGCATGTGTAAGTTTTATTTTAGGAAATATAAATTAGTAATAGAATAGGCTAAAATTGTAAAGCTTAAAAATATTAATAAAAGGAAGGGTGATACCCACACTGGGAGGACTGAAAAGCCACTGAATTGAGATTCTTCCCAGTTCATGAATCATTCAGAGATTATTTCTAGCTGAGGCACGTGGAGCCATACACTAGGGCTGTTCACTGAGTATCTTGAGTGGTTGTTTGTCAGACAGCAGCACAGCAGGAGTGGTGATTCTTATTTGGTCATGGAAAACCGATGTAGTAATGGGAGAGAGGAATGGCAAAGAAGCTCATAAATTTAGCCACTGCATTTCAGTGGATCAAATGGGGACCACCTATAGGGTCCAGTGCTGCTGGACTTGAGCATCTGTCATTCACCCTGTTCTGATCTCATCAAATTGTCTGAGGCAGGAAAAATAATTTCTCCTGCTGGATTCCACAGATGTAACACACTGCACCCTGATAATGAAAAATAGATATGAATCTCACTCGCATCCTAGGAAAACTTTGTCAGTAAAGTTAGTGGAACATTTTGACTAATGAGAGAGTTATGACACAGGTTCACAGTAGCTTGAAGGAGAGGTCAGATGCACATGATGAATCGAGCAGCACAGGGTCCTCCCCTGCTCAATGCAAGGGGCTGGATCCGAGTAGTACCTTGATCCTTTCAATCCCATCATCTGTGATTTGCCATTGAAAAGACTCCCTTGCAGAGAGCTGACAGAAGTCCAGCTTTGTATGCAGGGGGAGCTGCAGGGACGGAGTCGTTATTGTTCTGTCATTGTCTAAGAGGCCTCTGTGTGCCAGCAGATATTTATAATCTGGTATGCTTTTTAATAAGTGTGTTATCTCCCAGAGAACAGCATGTTTGATGTAATTCTAGTGGGATATATTAAACACAAGTTTCATGTGAATGATGGAGCTTTCAGGGGAGGTACACGACAAGCTGCATTTGCGAGGCTCTGTCTGCTGAGGAACACACTAGAAAAAACAACCAAACTGCCACCTTGATTGGATCTCTTCCTGCTAAAAATTTAAACAAATAAAAATGAGAACATTAGATCAAGATTTCTGGATGCCATGAACTGAGAGAGGACCAGTGTGCCTGCACATGAACATGAGTGTTTGCAGTAGAAAAATCAAGGCAGTTTGGTGAGGGCAGCAACACTTGCCCTATACAAATTTAATTTGGTCTGACTCACATAACATATAGAGTTACCAAGCCTAAACAGATCCCTTTGTGGTAATTTTCTTACAGCAGAAGATTAACTTTGGCTTTGCACATGCAGTGCCACATTCTCACTAGGTGTAAAATATCACACAAAGCACAGGATAAAATTATCTGAACATTTCTAACAAAATAGAAGGAATTATAAACCTTGTAAAGAGGAAATACTTCTCATTTTCTTCCTTACCCCTTCCCCCAAATTCCTGGCTTTTCATGACATAATATATATGTAAGGCTTTTGTTTTAAAAGCTATATTTATACTTCCTCCAATAAACAAATATGAGATCATGCTGTGTTGCTGGAAACATGATAATTAGGTTTGCTGCAATATGAGAGCCTGAGGTGATGTAGTGGTAGATTAGGGCACACAAACCACATCCCTAAGCATTTTTCAGCAATCAGATAAGGAAATGACGACATTTACAATTGGAATAGATACTGAAATAAAATATCTCTTCATAACTCTCTCGTGTGCTCTGTGCGCTTTACTGTATAGTGGTGCTAGATTTCCTTGTTCATGTTGCTGAAACAACGAGTAGGTAATTGATGCTGCATTTGGAGAGTACTCTTGAAATGTTTCTGTTTCAATTAAACCCATAAGCACTTTCAGATAAAGAGGGATAGACACAGCAGCAAGCATCAGCTGAATATTTGAGCTGCATGTCAAAGAAACAGAATTAAATCAGTAACAGCTTTCTTGCAGGTCAGTATAAGAATCTAAGACAAATACTGCACTGAATTGAAATACATAATTCAGACCAGCTGGATGATCAAAAAATTAAAACACTGAAATCAGCATAGTGAGACATTTCTCCATTTAGCTTTGTTAGTGAAAGGAATTATCTACCCGCCATAGTTTATTGGCTTCTGAAAAGCTGGTTTATTAAAACACACAACAGTGGAGAGGCATTGGCTGATATTTTCTTTAAAGATCTTGTAAGAGTCCCATTCAGATATAATTTAACAACAAAGAGGTTTTTCAAAAGGGAGATGGAGTAAGTAAAATTTTGCCCAACAAAACTAATGGTATCGTACTATAGTCCAACTATTGGGGCTGTAAATTCCATAGGTCTGTGATGATAATTTTTTTATAAAATATCAGTATTTCCTAGCAATCCTACATGGACGTGAACAAAATTCATGAATACTAAGGCTCATTATACGTTTTCATCTGGTGCCCAGGTAACAGCAGAGATAACTGTCTGTGCAGTTTTGAAGGAGACATAGAAACTCTTGGCTAATGCAGAAGAGTTAAGTACTTCTGAGCATATTCTCAGGACAAATTGCTCAGCTTTTAAGAGCAGGTCTTGACTCTTCAGTGGAGCAAAAAGGCTTTGCAGTGACACTCAAGTGAAATAAAAGCCAGCTGAGATAAAACCAGAGGTATAGTCACTACTGTTTACTGGCTTCTTGAAATATTTTGCTCAACTACCCCATTCTTCTGTGGAAGTGCTTCCTCCTTCAAGAATGACTAACAATTTTTTTCTGTTTGCTCCATGAAGATTTCAGTGGTTGAGTGTAGGGTGAAAACCAACTAAGCTTGGCCATTTTATTGTCTAAGGAATAGGCATGGTCTGACATGAGTGGTCTTCAAAGAGTTGGTTTTATGGAATCTATTTGGTCAGCATCTCTGCTAAAAATTATGCTGAAATAATCATAAATTTAAAAAAAATATATTCAATTCATCATTTTCTGGGTGGTTTTTTTTTTTTTATTAGGTTTTCTAACATAATTAGCATCACTTTATTATTTCAGAGCTATCTAAAGGCACACCAACACACAGGCAACTTCAGCTCTGCCTCCCTGTATTTCCTGACAAGATTTGGACAACAGGACCTGTGTGACCAACCACCCAAGAGGAGCCCACTTTCTCAAGTGGGGTATCTCCTGCCACTGCTGTGGCCTGTGGGAGGAGAGGGGTGACAGGGAGCAGCAGGCAGTCCTTTTTCCTCTGGGATGGGGATACACATGATGGAGTACAGAATGGAGAGGTGAGCTCTGAAGCCACCTGCATCCTCTACCATGTCTGCACACAGTGGCAGAAAGGGGCAAGAAATGCACCCCTGCTATTCCCACCACACAGGGTGACAGGGACACTGGCATCCAGCTCCTGTTCCTGCTGGCTTCTCCCTACCATGAACTAGAGCACATGCAGTCACAGAACACATCACCACCATCTGCTCAGGGACAGGAACGTGACCTATTGTTCAAACAATCTCTTTTGATGAGGCAATTCTTGTTTTTCTACTTGCTTTATTTTTAAATAGGCATTTTGATGGGGAGGATTGGGAGAGATTGGAAATACTCATCATTTCTGACTTCACAAACCTGCTGGAACCAAGACTTGGCATTTGAGAGACAGAGCAAGAAGGCACCCAGATGACACAACATTACAAGACAACACCTTTATAGCCCTTTCTCCACATGCACTGTTCTTTCCCACCAAACCCTGTTCGTTGCTTTCTCAGCCATAGGCCCCATGGAAAGCTTTCTGTGCTAGTCAGCTAGAAGATGTGCTCAAAAACTTTTTCCTACCCTGCGGAGAAAGCACCCTGGGCATAAGTTTGAAGAGGGGAGGAGCTAACAAATGAGGCAGAATTAGCTCGGCTGCTCTTCCATGGCCCACAAAGAAGAAATCCTTCCCATTGTCCAGGAGAGATCCCTTCCTGATCTGTTTTCTGTGGGTAGTTAGGGATGCAACCAGAAGATTTCGGGCTGTTACGGGTAAGATAGGACCCTCCTCTGAGCAGTTACGCAAGCAGAAGGATGTGATGCAGTGAACCCAAGTTTTATAACCCTCTGTAACGCGCAATAAAATGCCATTAGCCATCTACCACATTGGTATCCAGGGCCCTGATGGACCAAGCGGCATGGGGTAGGCTACCGTGCTGTTCCTGATCCAGGCCGCTAGGCCTCAGCCGAGGCAACAGTTTTCCCTCAGGAAACAGGAAAAGTCTGGACACTGTACATCTACACTTGCATAGATCGCAAACTTTGCTAATGCAGTTATTGCTTTGCTGCCAATCTCTGCAGCAATCTATGCTGGCCTAAAGAATAGATCACAGACACAAAACATATGTTTCAACTTCAGTGGCAAAAGATAACAATATTTACATGCAGTAAATGTCCACGTATGTAAAAAAAAAAAACCAACAGCAAAACTTTGACCTGCAGGAAGGAAAGAGCTATAGCACCAGTGTAGGAAACAGGTGGCCATGGCTTGTATACAAGTTCAGCTGGTGTCATTTTCCTCATCTTGCTACTTCAGTTGAACTGTGTGTGGGCTGGGCCTTGTCAAGAGCCAAGGAAAATAGGTACAAAGTTTATCCATTTAAAAACATGAAAAATAGGAGGTGGTTAAAGTATTTTGAATTTATTCAATTCCTATTGAACACCTTTTATATACATACATCTTATCTAAAGTCATGTAAACTTGGAAAGAAGCAATTTTGTTATAGAAAATAAGCATAACCTAAGAGGAGTTTCATCTGCCTTTTCTGTTCAAGCTTCCTGTCAAAACCATTTTCTTGTATTTCTTATTTTACACTACTAAAATCTAAACAGAGCTTGGAAGACACAAGGACAAGCACAGCCCACTCCACAGAGGCTTACCCGGCCTGGCTGCTCCTGGCTTCAATCCAGGCTCAGCTGTGCAGGGTAGTTAAAGTAGTTGTGCCTTCACAGTCCCATGGCTGCATCCCAGGCTCCCATACTGAGAGACTGGCCCCTCATCTTTACTTGGACTGAAGGTTCACATCTCATTTGTTTTTTTCCCCTATCATAACTACTCCAAGACAGGACAGGTATCCCAAGTAGACCCCTTAACAGAAGGAGAAAGACAAAAATTGCGTTTTCCCATCTCTATGAGGAAATAGAGATTTGCCTCTCCTCCATCTCCTCCCCACTCCTTCCCCATCCACTCAGTTGCTCCCACCTCCTTCCCATTTAATTTCCAACTGAAAAAGTGCTGGTCACTGTCTTTTCCAAAGGGGATCACACAGCATCCCTTTGGCAATGGTAATGATAAGTGTGAAGGAAAGTAATACTAAGAGCAAGGTATATGTAGCCTAAATTATTCTAAGGTAATTTGGAGCTGGAAAGGATGAAGCAATCCTGACTGAAGTTTGCTGCCAGCTGTCCATGAACCAGCAGCCAGTGCTCCCAGGAGCCTTGCTCAGGAACTGGTGTCCGAAGGACAGGAGGTAGCAGGAGGGAGATGGCAAGGGCTTTGGAAAAGATTACAGCATGCACAGGAACCGACTTTCCAGCCCAAGAGCAACCTTAACTGGTGACTGGTGCCAAAGGAAGAAGTTTTGAAAGGGATTTGTACCGACACAAAGAGGAAGGAGATGACAAAATTGTATTCTGAGTCCAACCTCAAGGAAAGCATTTAATGGAAAGAACAAAAATATGTATTGAGAGGCCAAAAGGCCAGGAAGACAAACTGGGAAAGCTGAATGGATCAATCATGTCCAAATCCTCAGTACTTCCAGAGACTTTTGTAATCTTACTTACAAAAACAGGAGACATCAGTAGCTTACACAAGATGTCTATGAACATAAATGAATAGAACACTATTGGCTCTATACAGTTGCAAGCATACAGCTGGAATTCAGATTAGTAAAAAATGTCAGGTCAGAAATAACTATGTAAATATTGCTACAGTTAGCAGAAGAAGGTGCTTACCGAAAAAGATGGTACCCAGGATTCTGTACCAGATAGTACCTTGTATTGGTTAGTTATAATTAAAAGTTAAGTGAGTCTGGACTTGGTCACAGAAAGACCCTTCGGTGAAGTAAGCTAGGCCTGGAGGCTTGATATCAAAAAAGGTGTTTGTTTTATGTGCCTTTCCTTTAGGGTGCCATCATCACCCTAGAGAGAATGTGTTGATCCACAGGAAAAAATATTTTGGTAAATGCTTCTTTCCAGTCTCTGTAGCCAGCAGAAGTCATGGGCACATATTTTCTCAAATGATCTTTAGGAAAAGACTTCTCTGCAATGGCAATGAATGGCTTTGGTCGACAACTACAGGTATTTGCAAAACAAGGTCATTCCCCCTGACAAAATTTTAGTATCAGCCAGCTACTGAGAGGTCACAACTATAAATGCAGCATTACTCATAATGGCTGTAGCTGATGCCTTGAGTTTTAGCTTTTATGCTTTTCAGATTCTCTGCTGCTAGTATGTAACTCTGAAACTTCATATTAGGTGTTAGTAAGTTCTCTCCACAGGACAGTTAGACAAAATAATTCTCAACTAGGGAGTCAAGGACAACTATTACCCAAAAGCATAAACAGTGGCAAAGAGAAGGGGGCAAGCCAGGAGGGTTGAGACTTGATGACCTGGAGCTGTAATTGGATAATTGAACCCAATATGTAAATGAACCAAAACTTATAAAAGTATAAAAACTTGTGACCGGGATCCATCTTGGGTTCTACCTGCGTGTAGCCTTGGCCAGGCACTTGTGTTGCCCAAGGTGTATCCTTTCAAGGCCTTTCAATAAATACCTATTTTATTTCTTTATTCTGTCTAGTCTCTGTTCCAGGTCAGCCTTTCCAGGCATCATAGCCATGACAAAAGTGATCATATATACCAGACAAATTTTTCTGTTGCAATAAATGCTAAGGCATGGAGTTATTTCCTATGAAACATCACAGCTTTCTGTGATAGATTATCTGTGTTTCATAGCCAAGGCTTCTGCTTCCAATGTTGAGCAGAAACATTACAAGTAAAACTTTGAAAAAATAATGGAAATAAACTTGCAATTGGACTTAATGAGCCTAAAGATCCTTTCCAGCTTAAATGTTTCTGTGATTCTATGACTGATTCTATGAGTGGCTTTGCTTTTTGTTTGTTTTCTGGGAGGCAGAGGAACTGAAAATATTGATTTCTACTCCTAAACATGTACTTAAAACACACAGCAAGACTGATCTCTGAGGTCTTACTAAGACAAATGAAGCAAGCTTCAATGTGGCAGATTTTGAATGGGAAAACATGAGTCTGTTTACAAGTCCATTAATATTTGTATTTTTTCTCTTTTCGAAGTTAGGAAAAAAGTTGAGTTTTCCTCTCTGTAGGGGATGCTTTCATGGTACATTTAAAATCAGCATAAATGGTTAGTCAAGTCCAGCACAGAAGGCAGACGACACTCTTTCACTCCCCCAGAAACAGTCTGTCATTTTACGTGTGCTCTGCTTCTTTACCTTGGCCACACTTCCACCCATGCACTTTAACACCAGGCTACTATTGGAGCTGCAGCAGGAAACATGACACACAGTGATAAAAAAAGCCAGAAATGCAAGGTGTTTCTTGGTGGAAAGTCCTGCTTCTTTTGTCCCTCTTGCCACTGCCTGAATTGCAATCCTGAGGCATTTCCTCTAAAAGAGACCAGGGGATCAGTTAGTGAAGAAACTTAGGCTAATTCATCACCAAAGTTTCTGTACAACATTTACCTTTTCTTTTTCCTTAGAGCATTCCAGTCTCCAGCTCACAATTTTCTGTAAATGTACTGAGAAGTGGTATTAATACATATGATCTTTTCAGGCAGGGAATTCAGCATCAGTTACACACTGACACAGCTCAGAAGCCGCCTCAAGTGAATAAAGGTTTTTTTCCTTTTTCAACACCTTTTTACAACCAATCACAGTTACTTTAAATTTCTCTGTCACTATTCCTCCCTTATGCAACTCAGTTTCATAAATTTCTTCCAGTAGAAACAACACTTTGACATTTGTAAGTATCATTGCAAATATAGAATGAAAATTAATTTATTATCCTGAAGTAGTACAAATGTATGATTTGAAGTAGGATGAGATGTAATGACTTCTGAATAAAATATTGTAACACTCTGTGTAGTCCGTGTTTGTCAGCTTACATTTGCTCTGCTGGAGCTGGATTTTATTAAGGTAAATTAGCAGCAAGATGGGGATTCATGCTTCAGAATTTTGTGCCATTCTCCCATGTGAAATCAGAATATAAGTGTATCATTGACGATGCTTATTCCCACCACTGCTTTCTGCAGTTTCACTGATTTCCCATCCAGCTGAGAAAACATTTTGCTGTGAGACATCTGGCTATGGAATGCTTGGAGCTCTGAAAAAGCTGGTGCATCCTCTGAAGTGGACAGCTTTGAAGAAACGTAACATAGTTTTAAAGAATTCCAATAGACTGAAAAAATATTTAACAAAAGCTTACCAAAGACTGCCCAAGATCCTGTAGCTGTTGTCATGGACTTTTCTGGGTTTCTTGCCCAGGCAAATGCTGATGTAACTCAGACAGTGAAAATATTCTGGGCATAAAAGTAAAACCCCAGCAGAAAAGTTGTGAGGGAATGCACACTGGAGCAAAGAGGGAATTGCAAAAATAGAGAGAAGTGGAAAATCAAAAGTGAAGAGAATCTGTTTTTTCAAGCTTTAAGTTTTTCTCTCATGCGTGATTCTCAGGGATGAGAGCTCCCCAGCTTTACTGCAGTTACCCCTGTTAGTTGGGCCTGACTCAAAGAGAGCACTCATATTTCTTTGAATTAAAAATTTTTATTCTGGTTGTTACTCAGAAAAAAAAAAAGGTTTTCTACCATTATTCTGTCACAGCTCCCATTAATAGAAAAGACCAACCACGGTAGCAACTGATTATGCAGAAGCATTTGTAGCACAGCGGAATGATGATGCAGACAAACCCCAAAGTCAACAAAAAATTCACAAAACTGTCTTGTGAGGTCTTATGAAAGAACAGGTAATGAAGAAAAGGGGTTGAAAATCAGGAATCTCCTGGAAAAGGGCACCAACATAAATAACACCACTGTGAAAGAAAGATATGACCCAGTGCAAGGAATAACATTTGCTAAATGAGGTGTCCATGTATCTTAAACACCACAGCAAAGCATACAGGTGGGGGAAATAGATTCAGATTACTAAGGACAGGCTTAAAAGTGCAATGTGTTGTGCCAAGAGCAGCAGGTAGGGACATGTTCCACTAATGGCCAAATTTATAAATATGTTTATAGAAAAGAGGCAATGAAAAAATTGATCCACAAGGCAACAGAGATTAAAAGTATTGAGATATTGTTCAAATAAAGTATGAAAGTCATATCTAAAATCAGAAAGATTTTTTCAAATTGACAAGCCTTGACACGCTGTCACCATAAATAATTTTAAAGAGCAGCTTTGTTGAATCACCAAGTCATTAGCAGTTACATTTTAAAATATATGGGAAAAGGTGAAAAGTCTGAAGAAGGCAGATGTGGCATCTACTTTCAAGGAAGAGAATAAAAAAAGGCATAGGGAACTACAGACATATCTACTTCATTTCATTTTCAAGAAAAGTACTGGAATAGCTAAATGAATAAATGATTACAGGCATATAAATGGAATCAAAGTGATGAATACATATGGATTTTTCAGGAGCAAATTCCCTCAAGCCATTATCAGTATTTACTCTGACAGGGCAGCAGATCTGGCAACTAAAGGAGAAACAATAGATGTGATGTATCTTGACATTAGATATGATTTTGACTATTTTTATACAATATTTCCCTAATCAGACTTGGGAAGTATACCTGAAAAGCTACATTATGACAGTATTTCTATGCACTGAAAACAAAAAAATACAGTCAGCCACATTTCATCTATAAAAGTGGTCAAAGATAGATCCTTAGGAAAGAATGGTTAAAAAAATGTCAAACAGATGATGTTTCAAGGAGTGTCTAAGCAGAGGGTGATCTCTTTATACTTTTCTTTGTGAATTGTTTGGTTGCCTTTCTGAACCAACATATTTTTTCTCTGCCATCCAAACATACTGTGGCAAAAAATACCAGGAACTCTACGTCACAGTACATTACAAACAATGCCTAGTGGTTTTGAATCTGACTCGTGCTATTTAATTTGATTTTCACTAGTTCTTACTCTGGAAAAGAGAAAAATAAGTCTGTGTTCTCCTTTTCTATAGTACTTGTGATATGCCAGGTCTCAACTCTATGCCCTTCTTCGATACTCTCATCCTATCATAAGTTTCCTAAAACAATTAGATGATTTCCACACAGAAACTACTTTAGATCATTTTTCCTCAAACCTTTACAGTTGTGCTATACCTTCATTTTGATGGGCAATTAGACTGTTCTCAGTGCATAGAAGAACTACTAAAATGTGTACAGTTCTAAGAAAAGGATTTGTGTCAATTTTGTTTAGAATCTGAACATAAGTCAAAAAGGGCTGGTTAGTGCAGAAAAAACAAACCTATACCAATATTGTGTAGAGAGAGATGTTGCCTGAAAATCATTTGAAGTGGTCTATCCACATGCTGATGATATTAGTGATGGAGAAAAACAAGAGGGAAATATGAAGCCTTTGGACAAGATTGAGAAGAACTCGCTAAGAATTATTAGGGACTGCACAAGTAAACCGCCTGGGAGGCAACTAGGGAAACTGGACTTGGTAATACTGATAAACACAATCCGGGTTAGCCACACAAAAATTCCCTCCTTCAAATAGGGGACAGAGTAAAGATGTATTCCTGTTTCCATTTTTGTGGCAGGCAGGACAAGAGGTGGTCCCATTGCCTAAGATCAAGGAGGAGCCCAGGGACACTGTAGGAAAACCTGCTAGTCTTGCAAGGCAGATGAAGCACTGGTACCTGAAGTGGCTGAGGGACTCCATGAAGAAAAACCATAAAATGAGCTAAACAGATATCTGTGGGAATGATAACACTTGGACTAGTGAATGAGAAAAAAAATATCTACAAATTCCTCCCATCTCTGGATTTTTCTGAATCCCTGAAAAGTAGTGAACTTGGAGAACTCCTAATTCTTGAAAGTTCTTTTCTTTAAAACATTGCTAGATTACATAAAATTTGTCTGTTTTATTTGTTTGTTGAGGGTTTGTTTTTACCTCAACAATGATCACTGAAAAATTCGCTGACCTAAATGGACAATTTCCATATTTTGGATAGCAAAGTCAAATAAAATTTCCATATTTTGGATAGCAAAGTCAAATATAATATTTTAAGATAAGTACTGTTGCTTCACTTAAAATTTTCTTTCTTAAATCTTTAATCTGTGTTAAATTATACCTTGCTCAGCATTATTTATGGGACTTTGTGTGACTTGTAGTTTCTGCACATGGTAATTGGAACTGATCCAACAGCATGGCTTGCAAAAACATCGGTCTTTGGGGAGAAGGCTCAAAAGCTCATTCTCAGATTTCCAACTCATATTTCCAGCTCATATCTGCCTCTATTAATGCAAAATCGGTTTTGTTATTTATCTGCCAAAGAGATAAAGCAGTTTAGAGATGTTTAGTAAATCTGCTAATATTTTTATTTCTAACTTCCTCTCCCAAATTTGATTTTTCCCTGAGGAAATCTGGTACAGGATATGCTTATGCTTGCTTTTCATTTTTTCAGACTGCTCAGCAAATGGATGGGGTTTTTTTCTCTTCTACAGGATTTCCCACATGGTATATAATTCATAAATAAAATTTTTCAAGAAACAGAAAATAAAATAAAATAAAATTACTCTTAAATTCAGCAGTTTCTAAGAAGCAAGGGTAAAAAAAATACAACCTGGTTTAACATTTTTTAGCTCTTACACATCCTTGACTGGAGAAAATTACAGCTTCATCCAGAAAATAAACAATATTCATGGTTGTATAATGTTTTAAACATCCTGAGTGGAATAGTTTTAAGAGGAAGAGCTGGGGGAGGGCATAAAGAGTTAATGGTCTTTCTTGGGAAAAGCACTGCTTTGCGCTTTTCCCACAACGTTTGCCAGCAGCGACAAATCTGGAGGAAGGGGCCTTCCTGCAGGATGAGGAGAGAGTGGAGAATGTAGACCAGAAGGCAGGAGAAGTGCTGGAAAAGAGTCAGGGATTTTTCTGGTTTAAGGGGCTGCATGAAAGGCGGTGGAACTGAAAGCAGAGCTGCTCCTGTGCGTCACAGCCTTATCTCGGGAGTACAGCGACTGCAGCACCGAGCAGCAGTGCATGTGCCCTATCACACCTGTCAGATTAACCCACAGATCGCAAATCTCAGTTTTTAAGCCCCTTATCTGCTTCAGCGTTCGCTCCCAAGAATTTCTAAAACTAGTCATAGTCCCTCCGGGCATATTTTTATTTTCTGAAAAGCTGGTAGTGGGGGAGACATTTAACCTCCCTCTTGCGTTTATCATCCTGACAGGCATGTGTCAGTCAGGCATTTGACTCTGCACCAGCCCCGCTGTGTCGGCAGCTGCTGCTGCTCTGGGTGTGATCCTCCAAAGGGCTCGCTGTGCTTTCCTCCCCGGGGCCTCGTGCAGTAGGGCATGCGAGGTCAGCGCAGATAAACACTGCCTACTCTCTTTTCCATTTGTTTGTTTTATTTCCGTTTGTTTGTTTGTTTTTCAGTTGGGAAGGAATGCCTCTACCTCTCTCTCAGTAGACAGCAGCTGATTTGCCTTTATCCATACATTCCCCTCCCTACACCTGCCCCAAACTGCAGACTAGTCCAGTTTGTGATGTCTGTGCACATAAATCCTTCATGAGATTTTCCATACTATATTTGCATGACATGCCCATTTTGCTTTGTGAGACAGGCTTAGCCTACCTTAGCAAAAGGTAGGCTTTTGAGGACATCTATGTGTAGGGCTTTCACCCAGGAGCGAGGAAGCTAAAGCAGGAATTACCTGTCTATTATTGAATCACACCACATTATTGTGAAACTCACTCATCACATAGCATACATTCAAAGCATGATCAATTTTCATCAGCTATTCACTAAACTTCATAAATGTCTGAGCAGTCTAAACATCCTTAAAGGGAAGGATGAAGCCAATAAAATTAATTCCCAGACTTTAAAAACAGCTTGCTATAGAGTGTTTTTCCAAGTATTAAAGGAAAAAAAGGTCAGTCTCTCTGAACTAGAAGATTATATTTCTGCTTTTCATAGTTAAATTTGAAATTACTAGCTTCAAGTAAACATTTCAACTTCATCTGTGTTTGAACTAAAAAAAAAATAATGTGCATTCATTTAGGTGATAAAGAACAAGTAAGTTGTGCTCTTGCTAAAGGTTACGGGTTTGGATTAGTGCTGAATTTGAAATTATTAGCTTTCACACTGCAAATAATCTCTTTTGAAAAATTAGGGTTATTTTTCTTTGGATTCTTTCAAGTCACTTTAGTTCTGGTGAAAGCTATTTGATTGACAGCCCTGGAAACCAACACTGTGAGCTCACGAGCAGTCTGGGCAGAGGGATGTAACACACATAACAACAGCATGAGTTTTCACAAGTTGCTGGTATATCTCAAAATGGACTGCAAACATCTGGCTCCATGGGACACAGCCACACTGCCCAGGCAGATGTTGGCTTTTTGGGCCTGAAGAGAACAAATCCTTCAAGCAAATCCCATTTTGGAGGATTTCTGTGAGAAGTCACATGAAAATACTGCTGAGAAATTTTTCCTCCCAGGGATCAGAGAAGAAAAAAAAGCAAACTCAGTTCTGAGGAATTTTTCACAAGCTCTCCAAATTCCAGTTATTCAAACTAGTGACATCTTTCAGCTCTGTCCACCCACTAGTATTTCCTGTTTGGCAAAAGAGTGGAGGAAAGGGCAAGACAGGCAAAGTTCATTTCCCATTTGCATCACTAGTGAATAAACTATCCTACAGCTTTTATTACTATCATATGTGTGTGCTGTATAATTCAAAGGCAGATTAATCTCCTCTGAATAAATTTAATTTACAAAGTTGCGCTGCATCAACATACTAATAGGAGTGGGTGGTCAAGAAGTCACACTATAAGGTATTATGTATAATTGTCAAACCTTTCTGAAGAAATTTACAGTGTCCCAGAGCAGCATTGTGCTGACAAAAGCAGAACAGGAAGGAGCTTCTTTACATGTCCAAATTTCTATTGCTGTCCCAAAGGTGTATTCACCTGCTCCAGGGCTAATGCCAGTGAATTAATCCATGGGAACTGTGAGCTGGTCTTTATGTCCACAAGGAGCCTTGCAAGTAGTGTCAGACACTGTTGTAGAAAAGAGCATGTGAGGGCATCAAAAGATCTGAAAGTGACCTTCTCTTACCATGAGAGCAGTCACAACGTGCTTACTCGATCAAAAACTCCCTGGTCTATATCAGAAGAGGTTTTTACAGTGAAGTCCAAACCCTTTTAATGTTTAGTACTTGAAACACTGCTCAGAGGGCAAGCAAACCCATCCTACCCAACATAACTTTTAAGGTCAGAGGAAAAGCCAGGGCAGAGCCAGGCTTTGCATTCTCTAATATCCTCCAAATTTCCAGAAATGATGTTGATGTGAGCAGCTCTTGTAATGCCCTAAGCCCCTTACTTCAAGCCTATAAGGATGTGATTATAATGGCAATAAAAAAAAGTATATATCTTTCAAGATTTTACTTGTGTGTGTACATAAATACATATATATATGTCTGTGTCTACATATATGTATCTATATATACATATATGTTGTTGCTGGTAGAATTAAGTATACCATTTTAATTCACAATTAAAAACAAAAGATGGGAGGAAAATTTCAGTATGGGATTATTATTTTAAAGTGTTTTGTTTGAAAAATTTCAAAATCAGTCTTTTCAAGTACCTTTTGTTTCCAAATTAATCACCACGTTCAAGCCAAAGAGAAATACATTTTATGAAGCTTGAGTTCCACATTTTTTCCATTTATATTAACAAATATCTTAATTTTTTTCTGGATCACCCTTGATAATTGAAGCACGTTGTTCAAAAAGATCTGTACTCTGACCCTGTCAATGTCCACTTTTATACTAATGCTTATAAGAAATTTTCAGTCAGGAATAACAAGATTCTTTGCTAAGAAGTGTGGAGGCTGATAAAATTCTGACCTAATTAAATCAGTGTCAATGCTTTCATTAACTTCAACAGAATTAGAATTTCATCCATGACATTTCTCTCATTTCCAATGCATCAGTCCATACTTTTATCATTGACTCATGTCGCTCACTGCATTGTTTTTCTGCTTTTTACCTAGGCATGGGTTGTGCACCAGCAGTGTCTTTAGAGTCTTGCTTGAATGCTGGAGACACCAGAACAGATGATCTTACAGGATGAGTCTTTGACTTGAAAGCAGTCCAGAAGAGGAAACCATTATTTGTTCCTGAACAGCACTCAGCATTAAGGTTGTCAGACCTCATTAGGGCTTGGTTACCACATAAGAAATCATTTATAAAAGTGGGTTTCAATAGATGAGTAGTGTAACACATAATGCACCTCACTATGCACCTCACTATCCTATAGGGAGTAGAGATGGGCAGTGTTTTCAAAGAGAAGGGTCTTAATCAAAGCAAATGTATGCTCCATACTTACTGGGAATTCCTCCTTCCTGGGGAATAATTGCAATTCCCCAGTCCAAATCACAAATGTGCATGGATGTAAACGCATGATACATTGAGTTTCATTTTATCCAAATGCCCTACAAATTAGACTCTTTGTAGCATAGTATCCAGCTTGTTACACAAATGGCCTGAATGTTTTTGTGATGATTTCACAAATCATACCTTGTTCCTTTTGAAGCAAACTACATCAATAGGGTCAGCTGTCATTTCAGACTCACCCACCTGAGGCCTGAGGAGTTCTGCAGTGAGGAGGGTGTACTTACCACTCTGCCAGAACTCAGCTTCACATCTGTTGAACTTTGCTGAGGTTCAGTAGAGAGAAGCTCAATTAGCAGCAGTATCAGGTCATTCTGCTTTGATCAAGAGCAAATCCTAACAGAAATACTTCACTGATTTCAGTGGAATAACTTGTTCCAGTGAGGTTAAAAGGATTTGGCCCCAAAATTGCAAAACAGACTTAGATTGACAGCCACTCCTGTATTTTCTTTCTCCCTTAATGAAAGCTAAATGATACTTTAATGAGATCACGACACAGCAGATCCAGGGGGACTGGCATGTAGGCAGTCAGCACAGTTTATTCATAAGGTTACTTGCCTTCAGGTATCTAAATAACCACACATTGTGCAAACAGCAGTGAGTGTTGGCTCCACATGCATTTCCATACAATATGTTCTCAATTTTCAAAATCCAGGAGGGAAAACACATTACTTACGCCAACAGCTATCAATCCTATGCCCACTTTGTTGTAAAAGGACTAGTGTAGTAACTGAATCTGAATGGTTATTTTCTGGGGCCAAGGCATAATGCAATAGGCAAACTTAGGCTATTACATGGGAATGTCAGGCATTTTTGATGAAAAACAAAGAAGGCAGAGGCCTGACTGAGGCCAGGGAAGACTGTAAAAACTTGGAGTGGCACATGGAACATAAAAAACAGTTGTATTCACTACTCATGCACTGACACAGGGCATTTTGCTGAAGATCTCATTTCCAGTGTTTCCTAACAGGTAACGTACCTGAAAATCAGACAGTGTCAGAAACAATGTCTTTAGAAGCCATCTGCCTCAGCATATTGATAATGCAGTGTAAAAAGCTGTGCTACTGCAAATTAAGTATTTCTTACTGAGCTTGTCACTGCTATGTGCTGCTCCTCAGACACTGCCATGGAAAAGAGGGTTTGCTATCTCAGTTTCACATACCAGCCTTAAATGTGTCATGAAAGCAAACCCCTTCCCTGATGCACTTCCAGGGTTCACTTTCTCACTTGTACAAGTGAATTGAAAAAATAAAATCTGTGAATCAGCAGAAAAAATATGACCTAAAAGATCAGTAACTAATTAGATTTGAAGCCAGAGATTGGTACAGAATGCTGGTTTGAAGGTTAACCAATGCTTCTTTCCACTATAGACTCATTTTCCCTTTATCAATCCATGCCACTGCAAGTTCTCACAAGTTCTCTTTATCTGAAAAGACAAATATTTTCTATAAAGAGATTGACCCACCTTGGGTTATGCAAATGTCTTTAATTCCCTCTGATATCTACCTTTGACTATTAATTTCTTTCACCTTTGAATTTGAGTCACAGAGTGGGTCAAGTTGGAAGGGACCAGAGAAGACGATCTGGTCCAGCCTCCCTGCTCCAGCAGGGTCCTCCCAGAGCACAAAACAGGATTGTGTCCAGGCAAGTCTTGAATATCTCCAATGAGGGAGACTCCATAGCATCTCTGGGCATCCTGTTCCACAAGTCACCTGCACAGTAAAGTTGTTCTTCCTCACATTTGGGTGGAGCTATTTTGTTTAGCTCTTCCATAGCATATCAGTCTTAATGTTGAAAACATCTTCTGTCTTTCCAATCCTCAAAAAAAAAAAAAAATCACTACAACAGCTTACTTTCAATACCTCACAAAGAAAGCTCTTTCTCTGCCTACTCATTTTCCCATCAGCTACCATTTCCTTTCCACTATGCAACTGGCTTCAAACATGTAATTTGCCTCAATACAATTCCTTTTGCTTTCTGACATGACTGTGTGAAATATTTTGCTTGTACCTACAATAACACTTCTGTTTCTACAAAACCTTTTTCAGCCCTTCCAGCCTAAAACAGGAATTGCTTTCTCATTTTATCAGATTTTTTTCATCAAAGTCAAAGAAAAATTTGAAAGCATAAATGAACTGTTTAAAAACCATTGCAAGACAGTAGGAAAAATACATCTCATATTCTCTGTGGGAAAAGTGTTTAAAAAGAGAGATAAAGTGAACTAAGCACTAGTGTTTTTTTCTTTTTGTAATGGAAAAAGAATTTTAAAATTTCTGTGTCCTTAGAAAAAGGAACTTAATTTTCTGAAACTAACTTGGATACTCCAAGAAATGAACTCTTTCATTGTGTGCATTTAAAGACCTGATAATATTCCACATCTTTTTAATAAAAGCAAAAGAAACTTTTATTGCCAAGCCAGGGCCATCCCCAGCACTCCACTTATAGTTGCTGTGGTGACCAGTGGAGTGACAGTATTCTGCAAGTGCTGTTTATCTTCTCACAGCCATCAGTGGGAGAGGTCACACAACTGCACAGATATTTCAACTCACCTGTATATTTTGCTTTCTCATCCTGTGGTACCAAAGCCCTTTTTTCAGATGGTGGTGTCTATTTCCCATGCATTTCAACAATGTTTAATGCCTCCAATAAAACACAATTTATTACACTTCATCAGATGATAGTTTAACACATAAATATTTGCACTATATATTTTACTCTAACCCAACAAATATTTCTGTCTTTGCAAAGATTGATTTTGTCCAAATTCCATACCCATTGAGGCAGGCACAGACAAACAAGGAACTTTGCCTCACATTTCACCCCTTCACTCTCCTATTCTTATCACATTGAAATGATGGTGGACTTTTCCCTGCTGGATAGCCTTTCAAATTTGTACCTTTCTTACAAACCGAGGGCAAAGGTTCACAGAAAAACCCTCTCAAGCTTTACAGAGTCAGAAATTACTGTGGTGGGGCTCAGGAAATGCTGTGCACTCTCACAATGAGTACAGATGTCTGTGGACCAGCTTACGGTCATGAACTTAGGTCTTAGTTTCAGTACAGAGATCACCAACCACTTGAAACTGAGAAGATGGTTTTTGGAAGCTTGGGTGCTCTATCAGCCTCACAGTTCCTTTGTCCCACTACCCAAAACTCACGGTTCAATTTCCTCATCTTCTGTGAGGAAAACAGTGACAGAATAAAAAAAAAAAAAAAAAAATAAATAAAAAAGGCTGCTATTTCATTCAGAAAATCTGAATCCCATCTGAGCTCCAGAAATGTGATTTATGGGTAACTCTGCCTCATTGTTATGCTCTGTTCTAGCCAACTGTAGCAACACAAAGCTACAGAAACACTGGCTAATTTACAGCCTTAAGAAAAAGTAGGAAAATTTCCATTGATTATTCAAACATAGTGTCTCTGAAAAAGGACAAAAATTACTTGCAAGGAATTTCTATCAATAGATGGGGCCAGAAATAGACAACATACTTATGATTATCTTCAGCTTACAATTGAAACCTAGTCCACGAGAAACCATATCTTTACAAGCCTGTAGCCCTATTTTCACTTGAACAAGTTTTAATAAGCCAAGTTAGCATCGAGATTGACACATGCCGAATGGTAGAAACACTTTTATATGACCAGAGATACACACAGCTGCAGGGATGGGCAGTGGTTTCCTCTTCTGTGCTATTCTGTGCCTACTGAGTATCACATTGCACAAAATTAAAACATCTGGGGTTTGCCTATGCACTCACTGTTAGCAGAGATAGTGAAAAATTACCAGCCTGCTCATATTTAGGATACCATGTTATGAGCACTGTTACTTAGACAAGCACATGCTCTTTACAAGCCACAGCTGTACAAAATATTGATGTGCAGATAACAAAGTTTAAGTCTTGTTCAAAAATGCCAAATCCTTTTGGCCACCTTCTTTCCATCTGTGTACTTTACTTTGATTGCATTTGCTCTGACATATTTCAAATAATCATTGTGCCTGTACCTGAATGGAATATAAAGTTAAAATAACATTACAGGATTTTTACAGGTATCACATGAAAAATACTTTATATTTGGTTTTAGCTGATATTTCAGAGAATTCTGCATTAATTTGTTAGCACTGATATCACTGCAATATCAATATATAAAAAGAAAGCACTCTAAAATTACATAGAGTTTGCAGCCACATTTGACACGGCATATCTTTCATAGACAGACTGTATGTCAATTTAAAATATACTCATAACTGTCGTGATGTATGCTAGTAAATCAAGCTCACAGATGTGTGTGCTAAGATTTGAAATGCTTCCAAGAATAAATTTATATTCTGTCTGTCTCCAAGGTCTAGCTGCCTTAAAAAAAAGAACAAAAACCCACCAACTTTAGTGAGCTGAGCATATATTCTTAGGATGAATTTGCTGAGGGGATAAAGGCTTTGGCCTGTGCCTTGCTTTACAGAAACAAGTGGGTACATCCCACACATTCATGAGCAGTGAACAAATGTGTGGAGCTACCTGCTGAGAACAAAAACCTGGAAAGTTTTCTTTACATGTGATGCCATTGTTCCTCAGTCCAATCCAGACAGAATGGGAGGTCT
Source organism: Bombycilla garrulus (assembly GCA_013400315.1). NCBI lineage: Eukaryota > Metazoa > Chordata > Aves > Passeriformes > Bombycillidae > Bombycilla > Bombycilla garrulus. The sequence goes on from VXBU01006350.1 coordinate 809,779, forward strand.
GGGAAAAAAATAATTGATGGAGATTTCGAGATGTAGGCTTCTGCTTCGTTTCCATGTAAAGTCATGTGCAGTGGAAGTGTTTAGCCTAGCATGTAAACTTTCACTAAGGTCAAAAGTTTCTGCATAGAACATTTTGAGTTTGACTGCAATATGCTTTTTGTTTCTTTCCATTTAATTAATTCTCTTTAGTAAGTTACAGCTATGACTGCCTCTAGGATCATGCATATTGAGAGAAATGCTGGTTAGTAGACTACTACTGCAGCTGGATCCCAAGTGCAAATTTCCCAGTAACGGTGTGATTTTTGTTAAAACCAAAGCTGGAAGTGAGTTGATTCAGTCCTGCAAGCAGAAGAAATGCTCCTCTAAGGGCAAGGGCAAGTTTGGTCATGGAACAGACTGCTGGGAGCCATGAAAGAGCAGAATAAGAGCTGATTATTCCTGCCAGTGCCTGAGCCCCGGGGAGCTGGCTTGGTCTGTCCCTGGCCAGTGCTCCTCCGCAGCAAATAAAGCAGTGTGAAACAAGCAGAAAACCCCTGAGCCTCAGCGGGGGTAGTGTCCCTGCCTCCTCCCCACAGCTTCTCGCCCACGCTTTGAAGAAACCTGGAGCCACGTTTGTGATGCGACAATGGCCATGACAGCAGCTGGTCATTTGGATCCATTTAGTTCTGAGGAATCCCTAATGCCCCAAGTCGTATAGCTCTGTAGTCACTCCTGACTTCCATGTCAAATCAACCCAGCTTTCCTCTGGGAATGAATAACCTGCAGCAGTTCTCATCGGCAGACAGCCAGTCTCCGTCTCAGGGAAAGTCCACTGTCTTTGAGGCTTTGTATCCTGTCAGGCACTAAGGTTGGTTACATTTTGTAGCAGTGGGGTGACAACTGTCAGCATAGCTTGGTTACTTAAAGGGATTTGCAGAAAGACTATGCAGAAGCTGACTTTTAACAGAGCTGGGTTTTTTCTGCAAGGGTGAAAGAGGTTATGTACGTTTGGAGAGTAATGCCCTGTCTGCAGCTAAATAGGCTCACTGAAGTCATAAACAGTAGTGTAAGAGTTAAGATAAAAATAGGCTTTGTATTTCCTTACGTTAATTAAACTTCTTGAGTTAGATACTTTGAAGGACAGATGTAGTCCTGGCTGCCACTGCCAGAGTTCTTGGGATTGTGCGAAGGGATCCACATTTCCAGTATGGACTTAAACGTGAAGCTGCATAACCTCAGTTTCCAGACATGAGCATACACAAGAGACACTTGAGTTGCCTGAAAAGTGTTTCCTTTTGTACTTTCCAAGCCAAAACACCACAAACCACTAGTCACCTAGGGAAATAGCATATCCTGGATCTTCAGGTGGATCGTTGGATAAATAACCATGGACTGAAGGACAGTGTAAACAATTGGCTTAGACAAATAAGCATTAAGGAAAATCTCTTAATGAGGCATCATCATTCACGTTAAATTCTAGAAACATTTTGAAACTCAGCATCACAGCTCAGAAAGATCCACAGTAAATCAAATCTAATGACTTTCATTCCTCTTTTCACATAGCTTTTCCATGCAGAATCTCCATTTTCTACACTGCATTTTTTTACCTTGAATGGTTTATTTTGTGCCAAATAACTGACAGTATAGAGGAGAAATCTCTGCTTCATTGTCTTGCTATGCTCTCTAGTTCAAAGGAAAATGTATTTATTCCTAGGTTTTTGGAAACATTGCATTTAATAAATAAGCTCATTTTCTCCAAGTCATATAAGTCACATTTCCCTTATGATCATAGGAGCATAAAACTTGCTTTCTATGATCATTCATGCTCATAAAATTCGGTCACAAAATGCTTGAAAGCAGCAAATACTAAATGAGTAGAGAAAAAAGCCCTACAAACTCTCCTTTACTTGAAAACAAATATTGGCAGATATGCTTTGTGTTACAACTTCCATGACAGTATGAATACAAATTACTAGAATTGAACACATTTTAATTGAATTTCCTTTTGTAAAATGAGAGTTTGAGTGAGCGCAAAATTCTTCTGCACGTCTTGCACTGATGAAAGAAAACATTAACATGTATGGTAATCATAGAAAGGATTGGGTTGGAAGGGACCTTAAAAATCACCTAATTCCAACACTTTTGCCATGAGCAAGGACACTTTCCACCAGACCAGGGTGCTCAGAGCCCCTTCCAACCTGGCTTTGAACGCTGGCAGGGATGGGGCATCCACTTCTCTGGGCAACCTGTTCCAGAGCCTTGCCCATCTCACAATAAAGAATTTATTCCTAATATCCTGCATAAATCTATCCTGTTTGAGTTTAAAGACATCACTCCTCCTCCTGTCACCACATGCCCTTGTAAAAAGTCTCTCTCCAGCTCTCTTGTACGCTCCCTGTAGGTACAAAGGTGCTGCAAGGTTTTCCAGGAGACTTCTCTTGTCCAGGCTGAAAAGCCCCAGCTCTTCCAGTCTGTCTCCATAGGAGAGGTGCTCCAGTCCTCTGATCATCTTCACGGCCTCCTCTGGACTCACTCCAGCAGGTCCATGTCCTTCCTATGCTGGGGACCCCAGAGCAGGATGCAGCACTCCGGACGGAGTCGTGAGGGCAGAGCAGAGGGGGAGGATCATGTCTCTCATGCTGCTGGCCACGCTTCTCTTGATGGAGCCCAGGAGATGGTTTGCTTTCTGGGTTGCAAGTGCACCTTGCAGGGTCACCTCAAGCTTAATGAAATTAAATTAAAATTTTCAGCTCTTACCTTTACTGACCTTTTTAACTACTTAGTCCCTGCAGAGATAGCAGCTTCCCCAAGATAAAGCCATTAGGCTATAATCAAATTCTCATTCATTAAACTGGAAATCTGTAGGCTCCTGAACCTTGGTTTGGGGATTAAAACAGTACAATATTTGACTGTAAGATACACTGCTAATTCTTAAATGTGTATGTCAGAAATTTACTGCTGTTCTGTACTTGTTAATTCAGCTCCTACTGAGAAAACAAGAACTCTGCTTCTGTTGCAAATCGCTGCAAGGCATAATCAAATACTTTGCTTATAAAACAGTAACACATATTGATTTCTCTCTGGCTTGGCTTGATCTTGTTTCCTTTTCTGTATTCATGTCTAACTGCCTTCACACATTAAACATACTTATTAAAAAAGAAGGTTACAGATTTTCTTTATCACTTGCTTGCATTAACTGCACATTAATAGATAAAGAGGAAAATATCCCCCACTCTGTGTGCATCTGAGGCAACAACCAATTGTGAGCTGCCTCTGGGCTCAGTGACCTAGAAACCAGCAATAAGACTCATAAAAATCAGATGCTGAAGAACAGCATCAGGGACAGCTTCAGAAAGAGGATGATAAATCACTTGACAAGTCCATGAGATGTGAGTGCTTCTGAAAAAAAAAAAAAAGAAAAGAAAAAAAATAATAATAATGAGTAAATAATAAATATTAATAATTTAGAAACTTGAAAACAAACACCTCAAAAATATTTTCAGGCTCTATATTTTCTATCGTTTTTCATGTCTTCAAACATTCTCAGAGACTTCATCCTGTGCACAACAACACACTGAATGTCCCCATTTTTATTACAGAATTAGGCATTCTTCTTTCCTTAACACAACACAGAATGGTGGTTGTTAATGTACAAAATTAATTTAAAAATCAAGATTGTGGAACTATGCAGAAAACACAAACCTGTTTTGACTCAAGACACCATAAGTGGTTCACAAGGCAGCTTTCAGTCAGTGAAATATTCAAGTATGGAAATTAGTATACTCCTATCAAAATCTGTAGAAAACAAAGAAAGTCACTTTAATGTGAGCAACTGGATTTTAGCTTTCACATAAAATCCTGCTGCTCTTAACCAGTTTCATCCTCTGAGCTGGGTTAATTAGAGACACGATGTCCATAGCACGTGATCTATAGCAGCCAGACAGTCATGAATGTCAACTAAAGTAAAAGAGAAAAATTATACAACTTTGGTCCATAATTCAGAATTAGGCATTTCTGCAAATACAAAGGAGACCTGAGGAGAGTGATTTGGAGTTACGGAAGGGTTATAACTCTGACAAAGACTTACTTCTAAACTCATCTGGCATTTTTGCCAGTGGAAGGTGTTCCACAATTCCAAGATATTACATCATTTTAGATGACAGGCAAAGAGAGAATGAGGCAAAGGCATTATGTCAATACATTGTGTGGGTACTTACTGGTAATGGATTATCTCTTTACTTTAAATTGCTTAGACCTATTGTGCATGAATCACTGTTTGTACTATCAAAATCTAAAAAATAATTGCAGGAAGACAAGACACAGAAATGATGTGGGAATGACAACAACATTACTTACCAATGAGGGAAGCTAAGCAGACACACATCATAATGTTTTAGATGTTTCACATGTGATGGTGGTGATGATGCCCATTACCAAACCCCAGGCACAACTCAAGATCCCGCTGCACTGAGTGCTGCACAAGCACAGAATATAGTGAATTAAGACATTATCACACAGCAGGTGAAACATAGCAAAGTCAGCTTTGTATCACATCTTAGGCGTACATGTTTCTTTCCACATCTGTGAATGCAGAAAAAAAAGAATGCAGGCAAGAAATATCCAAGGAATTGGTGCTTTCAATTCTAACAGCTTAACAAGCCAGTCAGGCTTTTGGCACTTTCTCAGTGTGATTCACATTTCTCACCAGCATGTTCTGCCCTCAGCCTGAAAGAATTGAGTGGACTAGATAATTTTTATTTTAATATGCCTTCTTTTCTGCCTCTTTTCCTGTGCGCTTTGTTTCTTTTCTACCCAGAGCAAGCTCTGCACCACAGGAGGTAAGCAGATAAAGGCTAAGGCAAGGTACTGGATAAAAGCTCCAGCTGTCCCAGGAGGTTTGTTTTCTTCCTCACACACCACCTTCATCTCAAGGAAGGTCTCAAGAACAGAAGCACAGCAAGTGCATTTCACCATTCCCTGCCATTTTTTTTATGATTCACACTTTCATCTGCTTAATAGTTAGATTTTCTTTTTCTGGAATTTTTTAAAGTAGACACTACTCTCTATCAATAGGATGGAGTGGGAAGGCATCCCACAAGTTGAACTTATGCCACCTTGCCTTGACTACATCATATTTAAAATAAATAAATGCAAACTAGGAGATAGGTGTCAAGTGCAATACCTTCTCCTCTTTATTGAAATTTGTGAATAGCAATTTTTCAATGACCCAGCCTGTCTGAGAGCAAGTTCCACACCAGTGGCTGAGAAGTATAATGAAGAAGATCTTGTCTGGCTTTCCCACCCAGTGCGGACATTGAATAGGCCTCTGGAAAGAAACTCAATGCTACTCTCCTCATGTCTTGTCTTTGTAACTGGTAGTGACATGGATGAAAGAAGGGAAAGCAGAAGGGAGAACTGGAATGAAGGGACTCTTCACTCTTCACTTCCTTTTGCAACTCCTGGCTTCTGTAACATCACACCACATACAGAAGTATTTGCATTTCATGGGTGAGTTTTTCATGTGTTAGTTCAGTATTGACCAAAAGCAGCAACTTTTCCATTTTCAGAAGCAGATTGTTTCAGGTTTTTCAGCTTGTTTTGCAGACAAAAGAATCAAAACCATTTGAAAGGAGGTCAATGGGAGTTAAGTACATAATCCGTTTAGGATTTTGCAAATCCTACCCAGACCTTTTTGAATTTCTAGGCACCTAACTACCACTGCAAACTGGATCCTGTATAAATTTCTGAATATTCAGTGCCTAAGAGAATGAAACCACTGTCTTGTCCAAGTACACTCACTTGTGCCAAGTGGCACTCCTGCCACTGTGGACTGGGGTATCTGACGGGCCTTTACAGGGAAGAGTCAGGGAGACAGAAAGGCTGAAGAGCTCAGGTTGTTTTTAATGAAGAAACTGAAACACCTCTCTCATCCTGCATGCGTAGGATAGCACTAACTACAGCAGAGTATCATAATGTACATGAAAGAAGGATTTTGTAAGACATACTTGAGAAATAGGATGTTGTCATCAGTTTTACTAATCTCACAGTGTCCTCAAGACCTTTTTATAAGATATTGGACTTAATTGATGTATTTGAAGAAAATGAGCATCTGGTCAAAACAACAGCAGTTTGCTGCATAAGAATCAGTAAGGCACACTGCTCACAGCTGTTAAATACAGATGGCACTTTTGTAATAGCTACGACAGCATAACAATAAGTTCTGACAGTAGCTCAAAGTTATGACAGCACAACCAGGCAAGCATTTAATCACATTACAAGACATACAGGATGAAAAATAGTAATTCCAGGCCAAGAGAAAAACACTTCCACACTTTCTAAAAATTAAAAGCACTTGTACCAAGAACTTAGTTATTACAGAGAGATTATTCTAGTGAAATAGCAGCACTGCCCAGGAGCATTGAGGAAATCACAACCCTTGAACTAACACCATGCTGTTGCAGAAGGCTGTTGGGATCTGCTCCTGAAGCCATGGGGAGCTCTTTCATTTGGGTAAAAAAAGATTTACCTAAAATTTTGATTATCATATTCCCCATTCTGGGTAACTGTAGCCCAGACTTGAAGGATTAAGAGGAAGGCACCCATCTCACCATAACACAAGTGAGTAGGCAGGTGTACAGCCTGCCCTTTCTTTTCTCTTAGGGCCATATCCATGCATACACTGAGTAGCCCCAAGCTGCTCCAAAATGAGAGAAGGGGCCCTTTCAGTAGGTAGAGGTGGAACAGAGAAGCAAAAGAGCTGCAGTTACTTCTCTCCTGCTAGTCCTCCTATTCAAGCTTGCTAGATACGTTTAGTTCTCCCACAAAGCCTCGTGCTTTATCACAGCACAACAAACAAAGCCTCTGTAAAGATTTCTTAGGATGGAGATTGAGCAGAGCCCCAGGTCCGAGACTTGGGTGGGTGAAACACAACAGCATGGTGAAGGCACACCCATCCAAGATCCTTACCTAACTGCAGCCCTTGCCTCTGAGAAGCTTTAGTTTATAACATGCAAGCAAAATGAGTAATTTATTACTTTTAGATGGAGGTTACAAAATTATAATGTGCAACTCTTTTTCTTGAGTGAGATTAAAATCTGTAGATTCTGCTGGCACTCCCATGCACACACAGTGGAACAGCTGTCAGAAGATGAAAATATTGTTAAAAATTGTTATTTCCACTGTACACTGAAATCACCTTGAAGACAGATTTACATTTTATTTCAACCTTCCACTCTCAAAAAAAAAAAAAAAAGAAAAAAAGAAAGAAAAAAAACAACAACAAAAAAAAACAGTTCTGTAATTTAAAACTGCTTTTAACCATGTATAGTTAATGTACACATAAAAACTTGCTCTCTTTTTTTTTCTGCTTTGTGCCTGGACACCGATAAAAGCATACAACTCAGCATGCACGTGACATTTTTGATGAAAGACAACCCACACAGCTGAGGTAGGTCAGACAGGAATCGCAATAAATTGGATCTGCACCTCAATGGTATTTGACTAAGTGAACATTGCTACATTGCTACCTTTAACAATATATCTTTCTTTGCAATACTGTATCCAGAAAAACAATCCCAGTTTTTAGCTGGTCCTATAATACTCTATAATTTCTCTGGTCAAGCAGCAAAAATTAAGGCAAATGCAATATGAACAACAGTCTGTAATCTGGCTCAGTTTTTTCTTTTTTACATGGTAACACTGAATATAACTGTGACACCTTCCCTGTTATTGCTGTCATACATCCTTAATTACTGCTCTGAAGTGAAAACAGGAGCCACAGTGGGAGCACATACAAGTTTTCCCTGCATGTCAGGGAAAATATTCTGCATCCCTTAACAATGTCAGGAGCTCCAAGCTTTGCTGTAGATCCATGAGCTTCACTATTTGCCAATTAAGAGAACAGGATTTTTTCTTTGTATTGGGTTTCCATGCCAAGGTTTTGGAGGAGGAGAGTACAGGAGTGGAATCTGTAAGAAGCTGCTGGACACTGCCAGCGGTGGGGCATCCGAAACTTCTCTGGGCAACCTGGTCCAGTGTGTCCCACCAATGTCACAATAAGGAATTTCTTTCTAATATCTAATCTAAACCTATCCTCTTTCAGTTTAAAGCCATCCCCCCCTTGTCCTATCACTACATGCCTTTGTAGCATGTCCCTTTTCAGCTCCTTGTAGGCTCCCTGTAGGTACTGCAGGTCTGCTATGAGGTCTCCCTGGAGCCTTCTCCTTTGAGCCTGAGCAACCCCAACTCTCTCAGCCTGTCTTCCTGGGAGGGGTGCCCCAGCCCTCTGATCATTTTTGTTGCACTTTCCTAAACCTGCTCTAACAGGTAGGTGAACATCTATCTTGAGTTGAGGACCCCAGAGCTGGATACAGAATTTCAGGTGGGGTCTCACAAGAGTGGAGTAGAGATGAAGAATCCACTCCCTCAACCTGCTGGTGTGTTTTGCCCATAGCAGTAACTGGCGACTGATCTCCCTGTCCTTACCTCAAACCGTGAGCCTTTTGTTATATTTTCCTTTCCCCTGTCCAGCTCAGGAGGCGGAGCAATAGAACAGCTTGGTGGGCATCTGGTGTCCATCTAAGGCAACTTAGCAGAAGAAGCAGCTCCTAATATAACCCAAACTTTTCTGTTTCTAAAGCCCTTCTCAGAAAGTTGTGTTGGTCTGCTGATAACCATGGTCTGTTGGCCTAGGCGTTCAAATTTCTATAACATCTACATAGTGATTTGACTTCAGGGTGCAGCTGGTTATATTTTCATTGAATAGTAAAATAGTTAGCAGATGCTTATGCTTTGGATATGCCATCCCTTGCACAAAAACACTTTATAAAAGGATAAAGGAAATTCACACCCAAATGCTGGTGACATTTATTCTTTTCCAAATATAATGCATTGACAGCCTAATCAAATCACTGTTCTCAGGCTGTGATTTTTCAACGGCCAGTCCTTCAGAAATAAGATCACTGAAATAAAGAAAGAGTTACAGCTCACAGGCAACACAAGGAGAGGTCCTGGTAGAGTGAAAGCAGTTTATCTTCAATGAAGAGAGACATCAACTCTTCTCTTGCTACCAACAACTAATCAGATAAACTTTCTAGTAACAGCCTTTGAAAGGAAAGACACTAAGTTTGCCAGAAATCAAGGTCAAGCACAGCCACTAAATTATCTATCCACCCACGTCTTTGCATAAAATTTCTGCTTGAATGTTATTAATCATTCATGTCTTTGTTAACTCCTCTATGGCGTGTTTGCATTTTCCCTATCAATATATGCATAAATCTATCAAATTAATGCTAATATAAATGTTTACTATAGGAAGGCAGAGATTGTCTACATTGAATTTCTAATTCACCAAGTTCCAGACTTCCTTTAAAAAGAAAAAAAAAATCAAATATTTTAGTCTCCAAAATTTGAGAAATATTTTGAGCAAACCCACTGTGGCATCTTGAGTATTATAATCATGGGGCTACCTAAGAGTTTTTTGACATCCTTGCAAAACTTCATTCTTTTTCAGATGGATATTATCAAATAAATTTGGTCAACAACATAAAAACTTGTAAATGTTTAATGAATTATTTTAAGACTGAAATATTATGAGCAGGGGAGAACCTCTCTGGAAGCTGAATTCCATATATACTGCTTCTTTAAAAATAGCAGTAAAAACATGTTCCATTTACTTAGATCAGTAATACTTAAAGACATTTTGGGTTTTTTTAAATAATATTGAAATTTTAGACCATTTAATGGCATAGGAACTCCTACTCTCACTCTGAAAGTGAGGTGGAGAATTTGTGTCTTTTTATGATTTTTATCTGAAACTGTTACTTGTAGGTAAATTGCTTTGGCTTGATGCTATATACAGATATTGCTACTTGCTAAGTAGTAGTTCCTTTCCTTCTGCATCCTGCCACAAGGATCCTGCTTCCCCTATAAGCAACCCAATGCAGCTGGCACTGTGGCATTAATCCAAAAGGCAATTTTGCACTGTTTGTAACTAAAAAATTATTATTAAAATATTATTGAAATTTAAAAGTAATAATTTATAAAATCTCATAAGAAATATTTGTATCTTATTAAAAAAATGAACTTCTGGCTTGATGGAAAGGAAAATATTTCATTTTAGCTTATTCACTACGGAGATATTCAGCGAAAGTATAAAAAAATGTAAATTTCAAAATAAATACTAAGTGTGCTCAGTATCTGGAGCATATTTCAGGGCTGCAATGAGGCTAACAGAGTGAACAAACTAATTCTTTCTGATTCATTTAATTTGATTATGGATTTAAGAGAGAATAAATATATAGTTCACATTATCTCAGCAAAACTGTTCTTTTCAGCTAGAGAAGAAAGTAATAAAGTTCATAGTTATTCAGTATAACAACACTGAATAAACATTTTTGTCCATATAATAGGACAGATGATTCATTATTCCCTAAAATTGACATTATGATCACTTTGAAACATTTCTGGTTTTATCTGATATGTATCTATTGCCTGGGAAAGCACAAATATTAGTTGCCAGCATCATTAGCTCTTTTCACCATTTTTATAAAAGCTATTAGCATAAAGTTCTTCTGTTGTTCCTCTAATGCTACCATGAGAGAAAAGGTGCTTTCTCTCCCTTCTTCCCCATGTATTTGCAGAGGATTTATGCCATGTCTGGATGTAGAATCCTCTCCATGGGTCACAGCAGAGTTGGGCTTTCCCTCCCGCCCAGCTCTGCTCTGAAACCACCACTGCACTCAGCTGCTGCATTACCTGAGTTTTCTTAATCCTCCGTAACAGAATCACAGAATCACCAGGTTGGAAGATCATCTATAACTTTTGTGTTCTCAATAGTTAAATGGCCCAAATGCACAGTTTGGTCTCTGTCTCTTGTCAAAAGCAAGAGTAAGGACATGAGGGGCAAAATTCAAGCTCTGGATGTCAAACAGCTTCTTTAGGCAATTGAGCAACACTCTTGAGGTACCTGTAAAGGACCCTGACAACCTGCACAGGGTGGAGATGCTTGTTTTGGGCTGCTAGAGCTTCCAGCAGCATTTAATTAGGCTGCTCTTCACATGTAAACAGTGTTAACTTAATTCTATGTAAAGTTGCACAGCATTTATGCATTTCTCTAACTTGCTCTCGGGTGGAGTTCAATGCTACTCTGCAAAATGAGTGCAACTGAAAAGAAGTAAGGTAATGTGCTGGTATGTCATAATCTCAAAACACATCACTACACCACCTTCAAAAATAATAATATTTTGACAGTTCTAGTTGTATCAGCCCTGTTAGATCACCATGTGTGGCCATTTATCTAACCAAAACTTCTCGCTCTACCAAAACCAGGCTGCTGGGGCAGAGGATCTGTTGTGAAGCCCCTCCTATTCTTTTGACATCTCAGGGGCTGTTAACCAGCTCCTGTCCTGCCAGCAGATTTGAAACTATATGTGTAGACAGGCCAATATCCTATAAGTGGTTCTAGAAGTGAACAATTCTACACCAGATGTTAACTGGTATATATCCAAGGAACGGAAGTGCAGCCCAGCAAGTTGTCTAAAAAGACATCCCCTCTGATGCTGTATCAAAACCTGCAGGCTGAAGAAGGGTCCAGACTGAGATGAACACCTTAACCACATGATGACCATAGGAACATGAATGATCCAGGCTGAGATCAATCTTTTTTCCCTCATTTTCTATCTCCCTAAATGGCTACCATAGCAGGAACACCTGGATTAGAAGGAAGCTATGGCATACCCCAGCTGTACTCCCAGTTCAGAGCACCAGGACAGCAGGATGAGCTGAGGAGGCTGTAACCTGGATTGCAGCCTACGTGAAATCTCCTGGCCACCTCACAATCACCCAAAAATGACTACTAACATCTCAGATAAAGGAGCCACCAGTCCTGTCCTCAAAATGAAAGTCAGTGAGGGCAGTAGCTTGCATTTTGTGAAGCATTAACAGCAAAGCAAAGCAACTGTCTTAACTGCCTTGAAGAGAATGTAATAAATTTTTCAGTCCTTCAACAGCTTAACTGAGGAACATGTGTTTTTCTCAACGGGCAGCTCTTGCTCTTGTTTCTAAGTAGCATTTTGAGTGAAAATCTATGAAGCACACACTGCAAAAAAATCATGACCTGCCTGGTTCTACATTTATAAATGAAAATATAGTTCTAAGGGCTAATGTTCATCCTGAGGAGGAAGAGACTGCAGATTTTTAAAGATAAAATTACATTTTAAAGGTTTTGGGGTTTTTTTAATCTGCTTTTTCCTTTCCTCTCCACCTTCTGAGGTATCCCAGACAGCTACATATGGTTCAAGCAGATTATACATTTCATCAGGACAGGTGACAGAAATGAAAAATACACCTAGACACTTCAGAGCCGCAGGAAAAATGAAATCAAGCTCTTTCAATAAATTTCACTTCTAGAAGACACCTCTATTAAAAAGTAGAAGTGAAGCCATGAAATATTGAGGAAAAGACAATGAAATGTGGAAGATGTCATAAATCAAGAGACATAAAAATCTTGGAAATATATGGTAAGAACAAAGTTCAAACTATATTAATGCTTCTATTATGGTTTACTGCAGTCTAATTTGTATAACATACAATGCTAAACCTTTTTCTGTAAAGCTTTTGAAGGCTGTCCTGGTAAATAAGATATTCTATAGCTATAAGATTCTCTAAGCTATATACAAAATTATTTGCATAATAACAAATACAATCTTACAAGTGTTTAGTCAAACCCTGATATAGATGTAAAGATAATAAACAACACACTATTAATCCCTTTGGCTGAATATAAGGCAGCAAACAAATATTTGAAAGTAATTACTATTATTTGATCCATTCAGAATGTCTCTCTTTTTAGTACTCCAGTGAATGATAAATATCTGATGACAAAAGACAATCTTTCAGAAGACATAGGTATCAATGGAAACACTTGGGTTTTTTTTCCAAATTCTAAGATATTACCACAAAGGACAAGAAATAAACTCAAATAGATCATATTTGTAGAGCTTGTGTTCACAATTCCATCATCACAATTTCTTCCCTCTGGGTTGCCACTAGGTCTGGTTACATGAGTACCACCCCTGTAAGACTTGTCCCTGACTGACAGTAAAGCACAGAGAAACTCTAGGGGCTAAAGGAGCCTGTGGGAGCTCTACCACTCTGCTTGTCAGGTCTATGTGCTCTCCCACCAGCAATCTCATGTGACAATTAGACAGATTGATAACAGGCACTATTACCAGAATGACAGCCAACCTCTTCTTTTATAATCACCTTCCATTTCCTTTTTGCATTACATCTTTCCTTATATGATCTTACATGATTTCCCTGATAAAAACATGACAAGTCATTGTTCTGAATTAGCCACTGTGCTATAAATCACAGATTTTATCATTTATGATATTTTGACTACCTGAGCCCTCCCTTAAAAAAAAATAAGATTTCTCATCTCCTGATGACATATACTGATGAAATGCCAGTGTTTTCAGCATTTGATCACGTTTGTGAGAGGGGTTGTCTTGATAAGTGCTGGAATTCGTCAGTCATCGAGGTTGTTGGTAAATGTCGCTTGGTATCATTATTTCTATTTCATCTGAAATTCTGTGGTAATGAGGCTTTAAACACTGGAAAAAGGGAGGCAGAAAAATGTAATTTGTAATTTAAAAACTGCGTAAAATGGGACAAGTTGTAGAGTATTTTTGGGGATATTCTCATCTCAGTGCACCGGGCTAAAGCAGCTCCTGTGTTTGCAGGAATGCAGAGCACCCAGGGCTGAAAATGCAGCATTTGCATAATGCAGCCATTCTCAGTTGAAAACAAAATGGCACCAGAAAGACTTGAAAGTAGAAGACAGCAACATCCTCAGTGGTGGCACTACTCTGTATTGCAGTGGTCTCAGATTGTCCTGTCATCAGGGCAAAGCCACAAGTCTACAGAGACCCCCAAAGAGCACACATGGTGGTGGCCAGTGAGTTGGGCTGTCAGATCTCTCAACTCCACACTCAGTTCACTGCACTCCACTTCTGGAGGGGTTCAGTGAGAACAGACTACAAATCTGAAGGGATTTTAGTTACTTCACAACGGCCAGTTTTCAGCAGAAAAACCTGAGCCCACCACAAACCTACTGTTTCCAAATTGTGAAAGTATTTGTTGTCTGTTTTCATATTCAACAGCTTGCCAGCTGAGATGGTCAAAATAATCACTGTTTGTTTGACATCAAATTACTAAGGGGGGAAACGTCACCAAAAAGTTCTGGTTTTGATAAAAATGTCAAGACTGAAAAACAACAATTAGTATTAGAAACTTCCCAGTCAAAACCACAGTTTTCAGTCCTAGCTAGTAGTGATGCATTCAGGACAAGTTGTTGTATCATCTTCAATTACAACTTGAAAGAATAAATGGAAAAAATTTTAATTAACTTTAAATATATTCCACAGATACCCACTTAGGAATAGCTGTAGTGATGGACTCCAGGATTCAAAACAGATTAAAAACTCTTGCAAAGTGGGTTTTTTTTAAACTGAAATGTACTTTTTCTTTGTTTATTGTGACTATTGGAGGAAAATTACATGTGAAATCTTCACCTAAGACTATGCAGTTAAGGAAATGTTTAATTGCGGGATGGTTTAGTTTGGATTTGCTTTATTGTGTCACTGTTTAAAGCACCATACAACTCACTATTCATTAGTATTCATCCATTGTTATCTCTTAAGGCTTATGAATATTTCAGCAATACTCTCTGAATGCCTGTTATGAACTAATTTGATTGTGGGAGAAACATCTGTTCAGTTTTGGATGTCCTTGCTCAAGAAAGATACAGTCAAGATTGAAAAACTCCAGACTACTATAACAGTGATTTAAGTTGCAATTACTTAGTCTAAAGAAAAGAAAAAAAGTCAAATCTGATCTATAAACAGGTGAATAGCAGACAGCTCCCTTCTCCTGCAAGTGGACCCTCAAAACTTAGCCGTAGGCAAAAGCAGGGTAAAAGAATGAAAGAAAAAAGGCACAGTGCTTGAAAACAGGTCAATGTAAAAAGGAATTGTAATGAATGGAGGGCTCAAACTTGCCAGTTTGTGTCCTTTTGGGTGCAAAATTACTCCCCATCTTTAATTTTTTTTAGTCTATTTATTTTTTATGCAGTAGAACCAGGCAAGTCTTTCTTGGAGAGGTAACATAGGCAGACTAGCAGATCTACTGTTCTGGCTCAAGCGTAAATCAACAGAGGTGGGAGCTTTACTTTCCCTGCTTACTGGCTTGTTTCCAGAATGACTATTTGTTATAATAATTAATCAGTTCCCATAGTCTACAAACATTAATGTCTACCTTTAGTAGACAAATAGCAACCAACAGCAGCATATTCCAGGAAAACCAGGGAAATTTCACATATTCTTTGGCTCAATTTGGAATGGAAAGTCACAGCTTTCTGTGAGGGCTGCAATGGTAAAATGAGGTTCTGAAAGAATTTATTTGGCCTGGAGGTCACAGAGCAACACACTCAAAGCAAACTGAATCAGGAGAGAAGCAGGGCACTATCAGTCCAGGTCTTTTCTTCTCATCACCTTGTTTCCAAAGGAGCCTAAGAAGACAGCCTACTTTGCTGGCAAAGGAAGTGCACCTAATTCCAAAGCTTGCAGATGTAGTGTCAGGGTTATTAAACTGTGTCAGACAAAGTCCAACCTTGTTGAAATTCTAAGTGGGATAATCTTGTGACTTTGCAGAGATATCTCACTGATACTGTTTTGTTTCTTCAGCATGAGAACTAGTGATCATCTGTTCTGGAAAACTCACTAGGGAGGTGACTATTGGTCACCACTATGAGGACTACTCAAAGATGTTTTCTTTAATACTTGCTTCTCTTCTGAGACAAGCTGTAGAAAGATTACTGTCAAAATTTGCCCTAAGCTTCTAAAAAGAGATGAAGGTCTCAGAAGTGCTAATGCTATTCATTATAAAATCCTAAGCTAACTCCATAAAGAGAATTTGGAACAGACATTAGCCGCAGTATCCTTGTTTCCCAAATCAGCTACTCTGACTGATGAGGTGCTTCACCAGTTCACAGATGTGCAAGTGTCCCCACAGTGCTTTTGACATTTCCGAGCATCCAAGCCTCTTCTGAAGGAAAGGCATCTAGGTGAAAACAAAAAAAAATGTAGTCTCTTTGCTCATTAATCTTTTGGCCTTTCAGAGATGAAAGCCAGAGCCTGTCTCTAAGTGGATGGTCATGATATGGACGTTTGTGTCTCAACAACACCTGGAGGAACACTGGGTAAGCCTTTGATGCATGCATCTCTTTCTGGAGCAATTCCCTACCTGATACCTAATGATTGCTCCCTGCAGAGACGTATTTGAAAACAGACTTTTCTCCTATTTAGCCATTCCTGAAATAGACAATATGCTTTAAGAAGCAGACCCTATATGAATCTTCTTGTCTTTAATTGAAAAATCCTAAAGCAATATTCTTGGCTTGCAATAGAAAGAACCAAAATAATTTTTGCACCTTCTTGTCCAAAATTATTCAGGATAGAGGGCAAGCAATCCATGCTAAAAAAGAGAACCCACAAAGAAGTATTCTATTATTGGATGGTTCCCCACACAAGTTTTTACGTGTTGATCATGTATTTGCTTGAAAAAAATTATTCTTTCAAGAAGATTAATAAGATGCTTGCAGACATTTTTATTTTCTTAAATAGATTCTGTCAGCATCTCAGTTTATCAAAAAGAAATATTATTTGGTAATTATATTTTTTCCATATTTTAGAATTTTCCTTTTTTTTTGGTAATTAGAACTGCCATATTAACAAAATATCTGGCTTTTATTTGAAGACAGAGAATATTCAATCAAAACAAAGATAACAAGATCATTCCTCCATCTGAATTCCATATGATGCAAGGATGATGTTACCTGCTACTTGCCAAGATGCAAAATTGGTAATAAATAGAAGAGACAACCTCTTGTACTATCCCAGAATCCCTGTCACTTCATGATCAATTTCAAATATATCATCCTGAAAAATATAGAACTTGGCATATTTGCTGAGGTACTTTGGAAAGTAGCACCAGGATAGTAACTTGGCAGATTCAGGAAATCCCCTGGAATTTGAATATTGAGGGCGTATTTGGGCATTGCCTAACACTAGTTTTCCAATTGTAACTTTAGATATAGTTTTTATCTAATAATACTCCAAGCAGTTTTCAATGAGACTTTGGAAAATCCCATAACTATATAGGAGTACAGTTCAGGAGTTCAGGCATCTCTTTGGGTTCACAGCATCACAAAATGTTTGAGTTAGACGGGACTCTGGAAGTCATCTGGTCCAACTGCCCTGCTCAAGCAGGGCGACCCAGAGCTGGTTACCAAGGACTGTGTCCAGACAGCTTTTGAAGATCTCCAGGGATGGAGACTTCTCAGCTTGTACCAGTGAAAAATTGTTTCCTCATGTTCTGAGGGAATCTCTTGAACTCCTGTGTTTAAATTTGTGCCCATTGCCTCTGGGCACCACTGAAAAAAGACTGGCTGCATCCTCTTTTTACCCTGCCTTCAGGTATTTATATACATTGGAAATGTTCCCCTGGGTCCTCTCCAGGCTGAACAGTCCCAGCTCTCTCAGTCTTTTCTCACAGGAGAGGTGATCCAACTCCTTCATCATCTTAGTGATGATCCACTGGGCTCTCCTTAAAAGCTCTATAATTAAACGTTTTGGTTAAAAAAATGTTTTCCACTTAAAACTCTCTAATTTGTGGACTTTCTTCCTTGTTTTCCCAGTCACTGTTAGCAAAGCAGTTGGCATCCAAGAAATTCCCATTTCCTTCCTTTCTCCTCCATCTTCCTTTTGCTCCTGTTTCACATAGTCTCTTGCACTAGATCAAATTGATTAAATACATCACGCCTTGGTAAGGAATTTTTCCTTTAATGCTGTCATTATTTCTGTGCCAGATACTAGTTCAAATGCCACAAACCACGAATTACAAGCCCTCTAACATTCACTCAAGGACAGACCTATGAGGATAAATGGAAAAAAATTAATTTGACACACAAATTGCCTGGGTTTTAAAGCAGAAAAGCAATTAAGAACATGAATCATGTTGCAGAAGATAAAAACATGGGTGAAAACAGAAATACCCTGGGACTGGCTCCTGCTGAAAGCTGCAATCTGTCTGTACATAGGAGGCCTTTGGAGTCTCCTGCCGGTGACAAAGCTGCTTAAATCTGGGGGCAGATTTTTTGCTGATTCAGCAGTCTTGACCCACCGAGCAAAAGCGATGTCTCAGAGTGCACTGGTTCACAGAAGTGTCCTCCTCTCCTCCCCATGCAGCCAGGGAGTGGGGGGTGCCCTCCGGAGTAACCTCCCCGCCCCTGGACAACTACCGCTGGGAGCAGGAGCGTGCAGCAGCGATAATTGATGTCATGCACTGCCATCTGCTGTGTCTCTTCTCACACTACCACACAAAACTCAAGCCTGGAAGACATGGAGTTTGAAAAATCTGTCACTGCATGTCATTCTCGTTGAGCTTCAAGAAGGGATTGCATAAGGGTATGGAGAAGAGATACAATGCACAAATGGATACAGAAGGCATATATGTTCTCTAAAGGTCCCAAGTTTTGCGCAGCAAAGGACACTGTCCATGTTCTTTCTTTTTGAAAATAAGGACTTGATGTGTACTAGCACATTAGTGAACAAAAGCTTATATAAATTAGAACAATCCTCCGTGTCATAAGATGTTTTAAGAATATTTGGATGTGCTGCTGACTTTTATCCTATCTGAAAATTTATGTTAACCCCCAAGAGTGAGCCTCAAAAGACCTGTCAAATATATTTGCACGTGTTCCAGCTCAGATTCTCCCCAGGACAGGAGCTTCACTCTATTTATAAATAAAAAGCTAGTTGATAATCTGAGGGAGCAGCTGACCTTTTGAAGTGCTAAGAGCAGACCACAAAGTGTTACATGGGAACTGCAGAGTGAGAAAAGACATAGACTCAGCACAGTGGAGGACTTTGTGAAGTGCGCTGGTTTGAGATTGATTGACATTTTGGTGGGCAGGAAAATAGCCACCCCGGGAAGTGAGGTGTGCCTATGGATTTCCCATGAGCCCAGTGCAACACCAATTGTGGGCCAAATTTAAAGACAGACAGGGAAATGAGCCAATCAAAACCAGGAGTTTTGTAATGGAAACCTCGTGAATATTTGCACCTCTACCACAGTCCTGCCAACTTCAGTCAGACAAGTGATGACATCACATTCTTCTCTCTGTAAAACAGGTATAATCAGGGTAGTAGCTCTCCTTTCTCCAAAAAAAGTGTAGTATCTGTTCATTAAAAACCTATTCCTGCTTTCCATCCAGGTCCTGTAACCTCTCCATACGTATTACCTTAGATCTACCCCATAAAATGTTTTGTAGTCCCACCTGATTTTATCTTCTTCATGGTATTTTTCTCCAACTAAACATTTGTAATGATATTGAAAGAATAAAGTGGAAGAATTCTTATTGAAAAAGAAAAATTCCCTTACTTACACCACCCACTCTGCTTGGTTTTATCAGACTTCAATCTTATTTTTGCCTCAGGGCAGCGAAGATTAAGTGATGAAAGCTGATTCAGCATGTGTTAAGAACAAGTTATAATTTTAAAGCTATCTTATTTTCATTATTCTTTCTAATATTTCTTCATAATGTCTTGGCACCTCAATGGCCGAAATCTTCTACAGTCTAAAATTATTTGCCATTTTTACCAGGATTTATGCAGGTGGATTTGTTTCCTCAAACACCAATGACTCTGTGTGGACAATAGCAGCTCCTATGATGCCATTACTTTTTTTAGTTTGTGGGACATGGCATTATCACACTTCACCTCAATACATATGAACTACAAGAAACTGCTATCCAAGGGTATAGAATGGCCTGGCAAACCTTACCAGGGGAGTTATGTGCAGCTTCTATCAGCATGGAGATATGTATCATGTATAGCCCCACAGGGTATACCCAGAGTCCATTGCAACACAATATTGTCATGATTGCTCTGGGATTATCACATTTGCAGATATGGAAACATATTGAAAGGCTGGTACAGAACCCAAAATGATCGTGGTAAATCAGAGACACAGTCCAACAGAAATATAATATTCAAAGGAATCATGCAGAATTTACTGTAGTTAGGTAAGGACTGTCAGCACACACACCTGCTGGATGGCAGATGACTAATCAATTCTGAAAAAAAAGGAGCTGGCACTTACTATGGATCACAAGCTGAACATGAGTCAACAACATCATGCTACTGCAAAAAAAGAGAAACATCACACTGAGGTGAAAAAATAGAAAATTAGTCTGCAGCACTGCCAGGATCATCTCTTCATCCTACACAGCACTGGCCAGACTTCAGCTGGGGAACTTCACTGAGTGATGCTTATAAAGAAAACTTCCAACTTCTGGGCAAGAGTCCCCACGAAACTGATGATTGAATGAGGTCTGGAACATAATCTGTGAAGAAGAAAAGAGGATATTTGACCTGCTCATCCATAGCAGCAGTCAAAAGGAGCATGAGAACACTACAACAGGTCCTCAAGGAAACTTTGAAATTGCTGTCTTTGAGGATTTGCAACCCCTGACTGAACGAGGTGTGACTTAGCCTGCAGTCCTAGCAACTTGAAAATCCTGTAGGACGGGAACACCTCTGCTGTGAAGATATGCTGAGAAAGTAAGGGATATTGAGCCTGGAGAAGAGAAGGTTGTGAGACCTCATAGCATCCTTCCAATACCTTAAGGGGACCTACAAGAGAACCAGTAACCATAGTGATAAGACAAGGAGCAATGAGTTCAAACTGAAATTGAGGAAATTTAGGTTAGGTATACAGAAAAAATTCTTTATGGTGAGGATGCTGAACAGGTTGCCCAGAGAAGTTGTGGATGCCCCATCCCTGGAAGTGTTCAAGACCAGGTTGGATGGGGCTCTGAGCAACCAGGGCCCCATCTCATAGTGAGGGGTGGGGGTGGAACTAGATCATCTCTTATGTCACTTCCAACCCAAACCATTCTATGATTCTGTGATGCTACGGCATTGGGAGGAAGGGCTCCATGTCTTTGAGTCTTCAGGCTGGGAATGTTTGGCTTTGCAGGGTAGAGATCTGTTTGGATTTTGACTACTAAAACGTCTCTCTGGTGGCAAGAACAGCTCCCTTGCCACGCAGACGTATTTGCAATAGGGATTTATACCAAATTGCAGAGAGTGAAATCTATGCAAACACTAGCAGCAGACACCCCCCAGAGAGGAGTTTTATTGAAACTGCTGACTGCAATGCACATTAAATACTCCCTTGTTTCAACCTCAGTTGGTAACCAAACTTAGCAGTAATGGAACTTCTGCTCTGATCTGTAGGACATAGCCCTAGAAAGAATTCACCACACTGGGTTTTCATTCCTTTCCCTTTTTTTCCCCCCCAGGGTAAAAGCTCTATTTTGTCCTGTTTATTGCTGATCATAATCTTTATCTTTAAAGAAATCTGTTTCTTATAGTTAGGGTATTCAGTTCTATTGTGTATGTGCTACATTCCTTGTTGTTGAAAGTCTCTTTAAGAACCCAGTAGCTGGCATTGATTTTTTTTTGTTTTTTTTGTTTTGCTTTGTTTTGTATTTTTTAAGATCATTGCAAAAATATTTATTTGGGAGCTGGGGAATAAACATATGTAAAAAATAATCTTTAGAAATATAAAATTTAGAAAAATATTCAAGAGCAGTGATCACCCAGTGCTGGCATAGTGCCAGCCTTGACACTCCATCTAACTCACTGGCAAGCTGTTAGAAGGGATATTTCTGATATAATTTCCTTACGTTCATTGCAAATTTCCTTTTCATAAGGTGTAAGGTTCTATACTACAGCTCTGGGAGCTATATTAAAGGATCTTATTATAGGACAGAAACAACAAGATAGTTAGAAAGCTGGAGTGGAAGCAAAATATTTATAGGAAATCCAAAGGGATTCCACAGAGATTTCCTTTCAGTGGTTTCTTGTATTATGTATGTTAGAAAAAAAACATCTGGAATCCTAATAAGCATATCAAATAATGTAACAGAATTTGGTTAAATAAGAAAACCCTCAAACATAGGAGTCAAATTCCTCTGTATAAATACCTCTCTTGTCTTCAACAAGTCAGCATCAACTACCATCCTGGCAGTCACTTGTTTATGCCTAGATTTGTCTCTTTTACCAGAGACCGGTATAGTACACAATCACCAGAGAGGTGCTTAATCAGGATGGAAGGTGAAAGGCAATAAAACATGATTTTTTTTTTCCAAATGGGATGAAGACGTGCATTTTCTTAGGTCAAGTATAGAAAGATCTAAGGAAGACACTAAGCTCCTGCTCTAACTGTTGAATTTAGTGCATAGAGGTGGTGAGAATAAATGCAGCCAACAGGTCTATCTACAACATATCAAGCAGCCTATAGGGAGGGTGGAGGTTCATGCCTCAGTTACAAAAACCTCATGCAAAAGCCAAGTTCTCACCTAGGTTTTAATGGAACCCGAAGGAAGCAGATTAAGTCTTTAAGACTGTGTAGATTCCTGACAGAGAAAATAAGAAACACCTATTTTGGTTAACATAAGGAATACAACCTTCCATACACCCACAAAAAGTACAGCCAGACATTGCTATATATTCAAAACAAAGTGCAAAACCAAAGTGTTTCCCTCTGGAGTGTCAGCATCCTTCTTCATCTATCCAGTTGTTTCATATCTGAATAAGAAAACCTCCATTTATTTATGTAGTCACACTGACAACAGGGCTTTCTATAAAACCTCTTGTTGCCTCTGCATTCCACCTGGTTCCAGTTTAGCTCATTAGTGAGGAATGATACCCCACAGGGTGGGTCCCAGCAGTGCTGGTTCTTTCCTCACAGAGCAGGCCAGCTGCTCTCCTGAATCCTGCCATGGCAGGGCAGACTGTTGCATAAGGTTGTGGTGCTGGACTCTGACAATAGGCAGGAACTACAGCTCACGCTTTTGCCACTGGCCTTATTTCAAACATCCTCAGCATGGACACAGTAGCCTGGCTATTTACCTCTCTGATGTAAAAAAGTTCCTTCCAACTTATCTAAACTTATTTGGTGGTGTTTAACTAATAAAACAAGCCCTGAATAGCCTATTTTTCAACACTGTTCATGTCTCTGTATGCTGTAAATACTGTGATATTTACTGCAGGGAAGCTGAAATTATGGAGACACCATCAGAGAAAATGAAAGGAAAATATCAAAGTATGCATTAAAAAAATCCACTTGACATGTTTGCAAATAGACTCTACAAACTTTTCAAACTTTTTGTTGCTGAAATTATGGTTGTTGATTATTATCAGCCAGCACATTTTTATCAGGAGCGGTAACAAATAAGACAGTTCCTGGAAAAGAAAATTAAATGCGACCACAAAATACACCAAGAGAGTCTGATCCTCTTTTCAGAGAGTGGTTTCTAAGAGCAAGGGCAATAACTTGCAAGTGGTTTGCCTTGTACATGCTCGTTACCAGAGGGAAACAGTTATCTGATGGTTGGTCTGCAATGGAAGAGGATAAAGGCAAGCCACAGATAAAAGGCACAGCTGGACAGGCACCATCCTTGCTCAAGTCAAGGCATTAGTCTGTGAATGTGGGTCAGCAAAGTGCAAGACCAGCTACAGGCACAAGTTTAACCCAACTCAGGCAAGGACCAGCTTAAACACAGCTTACAAAGCAAGGTGGGGGAAGCTGCAAACAAAACTTGTCTTGAATGAAGCTGGACCATGTCCCCTGCAACTGCCAGGCAGGATGCACACCACAAAAACCTGATGCAACGGCCGAAACCTCTGCTGTCGTGGCACACAGGGGTAGATTTTGGGGTGGAGCATTGTGTATGGTTAGCATTGATGAAGCACCATGCGACACAGCTCGCAGGCTTCCTAGTGGCCAAACATTCTCAACTTAAAGTTATTTTGCATATGTCTGAACTAGCATTGGTTCTCTTCCCTAGTTTCTCATGCTTCAGCAAGAAATTCAAGTGTTCTAAGATACTGCAAGGAAGACTGCTCTAGTGCTCTGACAGCTGTGAAATATATCATGCTGTTTTCACAAATGGCTTGTCATGGTCTTTGCTCAGAAGATTTCCCAACTAAATTTTGCAAACTCGCGAGTCTTTGATAAGTATCAAATTACATAAGAGCTTATCTCTAAGGAGCAGATGAGCCCTTTGATATCAGTGAGTTTATTACCTGATGCAGGATTTATCGAGTGCTTCCACTGGAGTTGTCCACCCCTCCTTACTCTCAATGAATTTATATACCTTATAATATATAAAAACTGGGATGTACTGCATATGAAGCATTTGGCTGCTCCATTCTAGAGAGAAATTTGTACTCTTCCAGGAATCCTTCTGTCTATCCTTCATCTCCATCAAAAGCAAACAAACTTTCATAGTGACTGCTGCCCACCAGGAATCAAGTAGTTGCCTCCTTTCATATATAAACAACCGTCAACTTTAATCAGCCTTTAATCTGTCAGTAGCCCTTCAATAAGAAAGCTACCCATTTATACTTCATTAATCATGTTTCAGCAGAGCAGGCCAGGATCTGCTAGCTCTGTGAGCAGAAACAGACTCTCTCGAGGGTTTTGGTTTGGGGTGTTTTTCTAAGGCCACAAAAAGGGAAAAAGCTTGAGTAGGTGTATGAACATGTGAGTGTGTGAGTGAGTTTCATAGGAGTTTGCTAGCTAGGGGACAGGCATTAATCTGCATTGCATTACATCACTGAGCAGATATTAGAAAGCACCACAGCCGTTTTTTCTTAACTCTGCATTACATCTCTTCAGGCTCCACTGGACTTTATATCTTCAGAAAACCTCAAGACACAGAAACAGAACAAGAAAATAGAAAATATTTCAAAAACAAGTGTTAGAAAATTGATACATTGCCTATTCTCATGACTGTCCAGTTCATGCTTCTACTTTGCTTTTGAGGGCCTTAACATTTTGGAAAAAGGAGTTCCCACAAGCAAATTTAGTTGCTTCAAAAGACAGATATTACATTAAACACCTAAGTTAAAACTCTTATATAAAAGACCAGGTGAAATTTTTCTACTAGCTTCTGATCCATCTCAGTTTATGTTCATTCATACCTAAAAAAAGCCTGATCTAATTGAACAGTCTTTGTAATCAAAGCTCCCATGACTGTCACAAGTATGTGTAATAAACCAGAAGGATCAGAAAGTGACACAGAAGATTAATTAAGAAAAACAAATCTGCTGAAAGTTTATTAAATTGAAAACAAACAAACAAACAAACAAAAAGAAAAAAAAAATCTCTGCTTCTCTTTCATCTTTTGATGTTCCACAACTTCCCCAAGAGCAAAATGAAGGCTTGCATGTAAGAACTGTTTAAGGTGACTTTTGAATTTTTGCAAATACATTAAGTGCTCCTCACGCTTTTAGCTTGCTTTTGTCAGAGTCACAGATGAGTCTTTCCTGAATTGCCACTTTTGTTTTGCCCTTGAGGCAAGTGCCACAAGTCAGTGATCCTGTCTTTCTCTGCCTACATTGAGCAGTAGCAGGCTGGGTAAACTGCAACAACCTCCTTGCTATTTTTAAACCTCTGAGACGTGCCACTTTGGTGCCTGTACCTGATTAACTACAGACTTGGATTCAACAGAGGAGAAAAATCTCATAAAACAGAGTGATGTATTTCACTTGCATATCTGATATAGCTGTAGCAGCAGGATGCAGACAGACTCAACAGGTCATTTCCACAGGCTGGTGGGAGGCAGCTCCCCTCCCTCTGAACACAGAGTGTACCAGCATCAATGACAGAGATGGTCAATAAGACTCACACCCTGAAAAATACCTGGATTCCTGCCGAGAGGAACTCACCTGAAACAATTTACATGCTGGCCTTAGGATGAGATGTCTCCCTGCAGTTCAACAACAGAAATCCCACTTTGTACACCTGAAAACTTGTACTTTTTCCCTTGTGGTACCCTGTGAGCTGCCGCAGGATCCCAAGAGCCCTTGAACCACCCCAGTCAGAACACCACTGTTTGACATGCAAATAGCATTTGACACGTCACAAACACCTTCCCCTGTTTCTCTCACTGCCAGATGATCTAAGCTTGACAGAGGAACGTCAGAAGTGGAATCATCTCTAACCATACCATCCCCAGCTATCAAAAGCATCCACCTCCCCTCTCCCTAGCAGTGAAACCCTTCAAAACAAAGGCTCACTCACAGCCAACTCAATAGGCAATCTTTTAAGTTGCAGAAATCATCAAAATCTCATATTTCCAGAGGTGTTCTCTCTATGCTAGCTGCCTACAGGGTCCAGTTCAGAAGGAGAGACACCATTCTGGTGAGTTCCTTGCAGGCAGCTTTGACAGCCCATCTCAGTGGAATTTCCCTGCCAGCCCCAAAAGTTGTCAGCCCTCAGGGAGGCGAAGGATGTCAGCACCAGCAGGAGCACAGGAGGAGCTCACTTTCAGGCATGCTTGGCCTCATGCCTGGATGCCCTTGCAGGAGCGTATCAGTCTCTCATCCCCAGGGTCACAAACCCCCTGCTCTTTTAATCTAAATGTTCACGCTATCACTCCCAAGAGTAAGAAACCGCTTATGCCTGGGAATCAGCAATTAAAATCATGGTCCATTTCTCATCTGATGGTTAATGCTGTCCCCAGCAAGATCCCTTCTTTTCCTCAAGGCCCCTACCCAACCACCAGCTCAGCAGGCACCACTTGCCCCTCCATTTCCCCCAGATAGGCAGGATCAGACCTCAAGGCCCTGCTGCCCCAGCCTCCCACCCCAAGTTCAGCCCTGGCATCCCCTACCCCTGCTCAGGCAGCCCAGGCCCAGCCTCCTCCCTTGTGCTGGTGACACTGCAGAGCTACAGCCCAAAGACCCCACTGGAACCCAGGTCCATCCACATGCTGTGCTAGTGGCCTGTATTACTATCTAGCACATCAGTACCTGCCAGTGCTTGCCACTCATTTTCAGGCATCATTTCACATTAATTACTATTCTCTTATTTCATTAACAGCAGTAAAACACTTTGATAGGGGTATCTTCAGACTGTATCTCCGTTTAAGCTCACCACTAGTACTTCTTAGATGACCAGCTCAGAGTTTGCAGCAGTGGGTCAGCTGAGAGCTGCAGACCTACAGATAGTCACATATTAATTTTGCATTCTGGGAAATGGTGAAAATGCTCTGACATTTGCTACTACTACATCTAAGAAAAAATGTAAACTGATGGAAAGCCAAAGGAAACACAGATGGGTTCTGTTTAATATGACGCCATATTGCAATTTAAAAAGGTCTTGTACTGTGCTGTCTGACATGCTTCACTTGAAAATTAAAACTTCTGGATTCCTCTCATTTCCTCTCCCTTAAGCTAATGGCAGCAAACATTTGAAGCAATTGCTCCCCCTAAGCTTCACTCACTATTAAATTACAGACAATTTACAATGCAGGTCAGAACCATGGAAGGCTGTTTCCATGTAGATGCTCAATCTGGCACCCTGATGAGACTAATGAATCAACAAAATTTTGTAAAATTTATTTTATTAATTTCTTTTTCTTTTTTTTTTTTTTCCTCAGGAAAAAAGGCTAAGTCCCTGCAGACATTTTTCAAAGGGACTACACCCTTGCTAAGGCATCCTGAGCTGTGTGAAAAAGAACGAACAAACTTTTTAACAGATATTTTGGAACTGGTGGAAATATGAGAGCATTTGCCATGTTTGGAGATCCATATTCCTGTGTTCTGTGCAAACTGTGCATACTGTGCATGTTGTTTCTCCTCATGTTAGGCAGGATGCACAAGGCATATTAAAATCCTAATGATGTTTTAGCTGTCCATATGCAAGAATTCATAGCTACACTTAGGTGCTGCATAATCATCAAGATACTGAAACTACCTTCTCAAAACCACCCCTACACAACACCTTCCCTTAAGTTTTCTTCATGGAGGGGTACATGTTTGGCTCTCACTAGTGCTGCTGAGTTTTGTACTTGAGCCCCAGAATGGTTTTCAGTGTTGGGGACCCCTTTCTGTTTCCTGGGGTCCAACCTGCAAGGCACTTCCAGAGTGTGAGCAGTCACTTCAGGCATGCCCACAACACACAGCAGGTGCTGTGGACCATTACTTCCCCTGAGCACTCCTGTTGACACAGTACTGACACGTGTCAAGCAAAGCTTTAATGACTCTTTTGCAGAAGGGATTTTGATTAACAACTCTGTCTCTTCATGCTATTTTTCACACAGCTAGCTATTCACCAGCCAGCCACCTGCACAATAGATTAACACTGACATTGATTGCCCAGATTTGCTGATAGCTGCAGCACTGAGATATGTACGGAGCTGGCAGAGCTGACTCTAAGTAAGAGGTCACTTTCTAACACATTTTATTAAGACTCAAAGATCTCTCTGAAGGGCAGCAATCACATTTGTGAATTTGTGTAAGATTCTCAGGAAAATTGAGATGCTGGTATATCCAGACATTTGTTAAAGGTCATTAAGAATTTCCATTAGTGAGGAAGTAATTTGATTATAAAAGTTTGAGGGTGTTTCACCAGAGGCAAATAACAAAGGAATATTTAATATCAGATTAAAATAATTTGAGATTGTTTTGCACCGCATGGGTGACATTTGACTGCACTCCTAAAGCACTGTTGTGGGAAGTTCACCTGAGAAGAATGTCCATAAACCATAATTCACTGAAAAAAACTCTACACTGCTAAAATAAAAGAAAGTAATTTCACCTAGAAGTAAGAATTATATGAGTGGTTCCTCACAATGAGGAAAAGATAGCCCAACAGGGAGCAAACAATATTGTAAAAATGGCACATTCGGAAAATATTTGAGACAGAGAAGGGAAAGGTTACAATGGATTACATATAAAAGTGAATGACCTGGTCCTTCACTAAATAAAAAAGAAAGATTGTAGCAGATGGCTTTTGCAAGGGCAATTCATTTAGTACCTTATTTTTTCATCGATCTTTCTGCTTTTATCTTCATTAAGAAGGTAAACCGGGCTCAGGTGGTGGACATAATTACTGTCAGTGATAAAGTGGTAACAGTTCAGGCGAGAACAAAGACAAGCCGGAGATTACTTACCTATGATACACAAACACTTAGTCCTGCTTCCACCATCTCTAACAAACTCAGGGACCTGAATGAACTAATCTTTACACCTTCCAAAATTCATAGTGAAAAGCAGAAGTACCAGAACTGCACAAAAGCCACATTTGAGAATGGAGAAAGGACATAAAAGAAGATATTGTAGAATGATTGATCTAAATGTCAAGCAAGGATAAATACTGAAAATATAAACAAGATTTTTGAGACAATAGGGAGATAATCATCAAGCTGATATAAATTCTTTCAAGACAAAACTGTGAAAAATAACAGAACCTGAATTATCAGTATGAAACTGGCAAAAAGAATGTGATCCCTTTGTGTAAAGAGAACAGTGAATAATGTAATAATGCTACTCATTGAAACCACGAGATTTCATTTCACATCATGAAATCATTAAAAGAAATCTCAAAATCAGGGAATAAAGTGAAATGAACAGACTGGACATGACATACGCTGAAAGGAAATGCAATTGAAACAAATAAAGAAAATTTTTAAATTGAGTGCATATGATTCATTGCAATGGGATGACACAAGGGGCAGTGAAAAGGATCAAAGCATGCCAAAACAAGTCTCACTGAAATCTAGAAATCTGGGAAAGAATTGAAACAAACAGGCAGGAGAAAATATATGATGAAAGAAATGCAATTTAAGAAAAAAAAAAGAAAATTCAAAAAGTGAACACCATTAAATGGAATGGGATTACATGAAGTGCAGTGAAATGGACTGAAAGTTGCTAAAATTAAATTCACTGAAATAGCAAGATTTCATTTCCTTTCATGAAATGAATATTCATTAAAGGAGAAGAAATCTCAAAATCAGGCAACAAACACAGGGAAGAGGCATTATCATGAAACAGAATACAGTCAAAAATAAAAGAAAATTCTGAACTGGAGTGAAAGCTATTCAATGAAATGGGATGCCCTCTTCAAGTCACATACAGCCTTTTCAGCCTTAGCTGGCTTTGGATTGAAAACTGAATGTATAGGGTGTCAAAGGTCATCACCATCCTCATTGTCCCTAAGAGAGATGCATGATCTGAGAGTCATAAAGACACCAAGCACAGTGGATGGAGCTTGTAGGTTTGGGAGTTCCATGTTTATTCCTAGTTCAGACTTCACTGTGTGCAGACAAGAAATAAAACACGGAGAAAGAAAGTAGCAAATATGAACCATATTGGTGTTTTCCAGTTCTAATTAGCATTAATAAGTTAATTATTAATGCATTAGAGTGCAATTATGCCATTTGCATTAGGAATTATGTAATGTTATTTTTATGACTGATGTGAAACAGTCTGAGAAGCAACTCAAAGTTTTTCATGTGGAAGGGCAAATTTTTTGCACTGTTGTTACTGGTTATCTCTATTAGCCACATGATCATTTATCCTGGAGTGCTAGCACTTCAGCATGGTGAAAGGGATTATTTTGCTAAATTCAAATTCCAATTAGAAACTGTGAGGGGCTTTAGTCCTTTTCCATCCCTTTTCCATCCCTTTTTCCAATTTTATTTCTTAGTCCTTCCTGCAGCTGGAATATGTCTGTATGCCAGCAGTGGGAGATTGGCTTTATAAATTATCCTCTCCAGGCCAACTGCCTTCCAAAACCATCCTGGTACCTCTGACAATAGACATGACAGTCAAGGAAAAGACCATGTTTCACTGCATCATAGCAAATAAATGAAGCATGGTGTTAATTTTTGGTTTATAGATATTTTAGTAAACAACTGTAAGCAACTGTATTTGTAGACCACGGTGTCCTTTCTTCAGAGTTTGAGGAGGGGGACATAACCTATTCCAGCATACAGGACAATGTAGACAGAGCCTTTGCTCTGAACTAGAATGGGAGAAGCACACAAATAAGAAATCTCATTTTCAGCAGGTTTTCCAGTCTGCACAGACTAACAACTTCTCTAATGGCTCTTCTCTAACAGCTCTTTCCAGCAAGTTGTCAGACCAGTTGCTTTATCTCTTTATAAATCTGTTAAGTCATACCAATTTCTAGAAAAAGATTTCCACCAAGTCCCCCACATAAAGTGATTTATTTTCATATTAATACTGTTAGATCTATCTAGCCAAAAGAGAAGGATGCATGTCAGACCTTATATGTGAGCTGGTGTGCAGCCCCATAACCTTGAACCAAGGAGAAGAGGTGGTGAGAGTGAGACCTCAGCTGAGCATTGTTCTCTTTTGTCTCTCCCCTCTTTCATCCCTTTTGTGAAACCAATAAAGTGCTTTAACCTCTCTTTCAAATTGCTTTTTCACACAGCTGAGAGGATGCTGTGGAAGCATTGCTAATGATATGGTTTGCCTGAAAGTGCCTGAACTGATGATATGTCATTTGGGGTAGTCTCAGATGAGCTAATATCAAAGATGATTCATTAAATTGCAGCGAGAGAGAGAAATGCATTAACCCTTTACACACTCCAGTAAACCTTTCTCTACAAGATTTTTGTTTAAAAACAGAGAAGCAGATGTAAGGGTGAGAGAGCAGGTGGTAGGGCAGGAATTTGGCACTCGATGGGATACAAGCAAAAAAACTCTGGAGGATTAATTCTGACCTGGGAAAGAACTACTGAAATCCAGTTGTAATAAGGAGAGCACCACTAAGTAGAAAAAGGCACAAATTGAGAGTTAATCAAAATATTAAAAATAGTCATGCTACAAAAATCTAACATGACACAGAAGAAGAGACAAAAATATTTTTCTAACTTAGCCATCATCACTTGCATGTTTCCCTTGTCCAGAGCTGCCCAACTCATTTTTCAAGGAGAATCTGTAAGTACAGATTCAGTAACACAGACAGAAAGATCACCTCAGCAGAAAAAAAAAATGGTATTCTATTATTCACTTGGTTGGGTTACTCACCAGATTAAAAAAAAAAAAAAAAAAAAGAGAGAGAGAGAAAATAATTTTTTTAAACCCATATAAAAAAATTAAACAAACAAAAAATCCATAAATATTTGGTAGTTGTCAATCGAAATTCTTCACAGAAGCAGTTTAAGGGCTTTAAAGAAGATACAGTGCAAAGAAATTCTTGACAGGTCCATATCTCAGAGTTTTAAATAAAAATTCAACCCTCAATAGCATAAAAATTAAAACATGCCAGATGTTACAGGGATTTGACATAGTTCAACGAGGATAAAGTTACAAGTTTATTAACTACAGCAGCTGGTATTGAAGGATTTGCAAATTTTTTTATGTGACATAGACTTGGTGCATGTAAGCACACAAGGGACATGAAAAAATGTTGTAAAGACCAACAAAACAAGAACTCATTCAAAAAATTGGAAGAATGTGAAGAGTAAGGGGGTGTAATAAATTAAACGAACAGCAGAGGTCCTTGTTAAACAGCCTGCAGCCATACCAAGATGAAGAGATGCAATAAAGGAACATTTATTTAGTTTGCCAGCAAGGATTTTTAAGAGCTTGTCCGAACTACAAAATCTTTTCAAACTATGCCACTCGTAATTAAAGCCATCTCCTTTGAACCCATAGATTATGGGTCCTGTAGAGCTGTCCCCAGCTCACACATCTCCACAGCAGAGGTCCTGCAGTGTCTGAGTGGGAACCTGGTAACACTGGGGAAGGACTGCTCTCCAGACATGCTTGTGAGCCCGTCCTGAAACCTATTAAGAAAACATGTACCTGAGCAATTAACTTATATTTAAGCAATTTTATTATTTAGCAGGGTGGATATAAAGTTACATCTTTAGATTTCAGAACTATGTTTATCTATAGTAACACCAAAATGCTTCATGACACCTGTGAGAACTCATGAGTTGTTTTTTTTTTTTCTTGAGTACTTGAGGAAAGAGGAAAGAGGTAAGTAGAGTGGTTTTGTTTCAGAGTAGGCAGAGTTTTTCAATTAATAGCTTTTAGGAACAGCAGGCCTTGCTGAGGCATTGTACTATACAGATGGTGGCATTCAAAATGTAACTTAAGATAAGGGCAAAATAGAAGAGCATGGGTTTGTTGATACTACATAAACTAGATTGTATTCCATCTGTCTGCATTGCATATATATGCAGATGGATCACATTTTCATGGAAAATTATATATAGATAAATACATTCTTGGCATAAAAGCATCTAAGAGTAGCAAAGTACAGCAAATACAAGGAAATAACTTAGTAGAAAACTATGTCAGCAGGCTGGAAGCCCAGACTGCTACCAGCCTAAACTTCAAGTTCTGCAGCCTGCATTTCACTTTATGGCATTCCCAAGCCATCACCATTTGAGGTTCGTATTTTGCACACTTTAGGATTTATCCCTCCCAGCCTTTACCAGCCCAAAAGGAGAAAGAAATAATCAGTTCTGGTAAGTTCTGGCAACATTTTCTTCAAAATCTGTGAGTTTAGAGCATAGATGGCAGTGACAGTGCAGCTTGTCTGATAATAATTGTTTTTGCTACCCAGTAGAAGTCTGACCAAATTCAGTCAAGTCACAGGCCCTTCAAAAGTACCATCTGTGCATGTTCAATAGAAGCCATGTGTATCTTTGGAGCTGAAGAATCTGAAGACCACACAGTGAGGCATAAAACTGCACTACTGAGCTGCTCTAGGGTTGGTCCAGGAACCTCACCTGAGGTTCTATATCTTTTCATTGGTCCTCCTGCTGGGTCTATGTAGAGCAGAAGAAAATGCTTAACTCCACCATGCAAAGCAAGATTGGTACTATCCATGTCTGACCAGCCACTCAGAATCATAGACATTTCCATTTCAACCTCTGTAGCTGTTTCCCATTTACAGAGCTGGTTCATCTAGCCAAGTTGTTACAAAAACACAGTTACTAACTCTGCAAAACCCAGATTCTTGAGTAATGAGTGTTACAGAAATCCCTGGAGAAATAAAATTCTTAATAAACCTACAGCATGCATTTCAATGGTGTAGGATTGCATGCAGTGACTTCTGTTATGGTGGTGTTCTTGAAGGGCTAAGTCAGTGCAGAGCTGCACTGTGCTGAGTTCTGTGGGTGAGGTCTCCCCTATCAGCTAGAGGTATCCCTATGTCAATTTATAAACTGCTCATCATCCCAATTCCCTAAGAAAATGCTGTCCCAGTCCATTCAGACAAATTTATGCCTACTTAGGAAATTATGCAGACCCAGTCATGTAAAGTATAGTCTCACATTTGATTTGCCCACCCATGTTTTCAGGCACAAGCTCTGTGATGAGGCACTTCTGAATCACAAGCAATGATTCTACCAAACGTTGCAGCAGATCTTAATAGTCAAATAAGCTCAGGAAGCCACCATTAGCAAAGATGCTTTTGTGTACCAGAATACGAAATAGATTAGCTTTCTTTTTATTTCATATCACTGCAGACAGAGAGTTGGAATGACATTACACAGCTTTTAGAAAAAGTGTCAGTGATATTCTCAACAATCCCATTTACCATGCCTAAGTCTGCAGAGTGGTTTACATTCACCCACAGTGTGTGCTTCCCAGCATAGAAGCTAAAATGAATTGTCTCTCTGAGACACCAGCATCACTGATTACGCAGTCAAATGAGGTTTGATTCAGCACATCTCCAGTTTAACTGCATCTCTAGTAAGCAAAAATATGTAATGATACTCCATCTTTCCACTCAGTTTGCATATGCTAAGTGCTGCCATTTCTTTTTCAGTCACTTCTATTTTCTTGTTCCAAAAATTCTGTCACTCTGCTTTAATATTAAAACCTCACTTAGAAGATTTCTCAAGTTTCAGAGTTCTCCCCTGACAATATGCAAACAGAGAATTACCACATGAGAGCACTGCCAATGAGTTTAGCCAGGAATACTTCAGACAGGTTGCAGAGCAAATACCTGAAAAAAATCTCCCATCTATCAGAGTTTTATATAACCAAACAATCCACTGATTTTCCAACGAGAAGCTAGAGACCGGTGAGTGAAGTGATGACATTAGCTCTACATGCCGTGCCTTTAGCAGAGACTTACCACCCCTATACCAAGGCATGCTTTGCCAGCTCTTTGCAGAGTGATTTATGGTTGCTACACTTAAATCCTGAAAACTTGCCACATATGTTAGGAAATTACAAACAGCTTCCCATATACATTAGTAGGGGATTCTTAGTTTGGAGAAAGCTGAAAAATTCCCTTTTTTTTTTCCATACACTAAGGTTTTGCAGAAAAATTTCATTTGCAAGAAATAGCTTTTCTTTTGGGTTTCAATATTATCTAGCAGAGGTAGACACATTTCTACACCATATCATTTTCTGTATCCTGAATGTAAAACATCACTCTAGCACCTCCCTCACTTAACGTGGTGTCACTTTTCCTGTTTCCAGGGTGACTGCTGTGGTTTTCCTGCAGCTGGACCAAGCGGAGGTGATGCATGCACCCATCTGGGAATTGAATTCCAAGCTCCAAAACAGTCACTGCTCTTTGTTCCATATGTATGGGATCCTCCAGCCAGGGATCTCTCCTGTAACTTATAACTGCCTCACAAATCAAGGCATGAAGGTCTTCTTCATTCAAGAGACTATATTTTTTGCCAAGGAGGAGCCCACACAAGGGCAGAGAATTTAATTTGGCTTGTATAGGTTTCATTTCTTCTCTCAACCAGGTTGTGCTGCCAAAGACATCAACAGCAAGAGCTGGATCTGAATTTCTCCTCACTGTGTCATTTTCACCCTTAAAAACTAATCATCTGATGCACGAGTTCAGCAAGAACAGAATTTGATTGCACCAGAGGAATGATGGGAGACTATAATGTTTTAACTAAACCCCAGATAATTAAGGAGGGAAGCTTTATTTTATCAAATGGCACCTCTCTCTTTCAAGCAACTGTGCATTTATTGGTATGCCTGCTTCTTCTGGACTTAATTAAATCAACAAGATCTCGTATAAGCTTGCACAGCTGTATTGCCTTCCTGCAGTTTCGAATATTTTTATAATCTTGGGTGGAGCGTGGGATACCAGGTGCTTCAGCAGCTAACTCTGAAAACAGATTTTTTTAAACTATATTATACTCCCAAAGTGGAAATAAACATCTCTGCATTCCCATGACAAAAAAATCCAGCAATCAGAATACAGACTATTAACAAAATACAACAAAATAAAATGCACTGCAGAATAGCATAAGGAATTTTTAATATTTGCTGGAAATAAAGAAAATAACATTTCTTCCTTTTTTTTCCCTACGTGAATAAAAAGAATGTTGAAATTAAAAAAAAATATTATACAGCAGCTTCTCCCTCAATGTTAAGAAGTGATACAGGGCTTTTAAAGCAGGTAAATATGCTATCATTTTTAAGTAGATCACTCCTTGAAGTACTCAGTATTTTGGGAAATTAGAAGAGGAGAAACAGCTGAAAGATCGGGGAAATGTTAAATTATTTTCAAGCTGTTTAACCTAAAAGGTAATCACATATACCCAGATGGGCTGTAAAACCCAATAATACAGTGGTAAAATACCTCTGGAACTTTTTTTTCACTTCTTGTTATTTTCTCAACAATCTAACATTAAATATAAATGAGTAGCCAAAAATGAATGAAAATAACTGCTAGGTACCAAACAGGTTTCTGCACAGTGTGTGGTAAAATGGGATTACTGAGATGATTGCAGAGCAGATAACTACAGTAGTTACTTTGGTAACTACAACAAATCTCTGTTGTGAGTCAGCACCTGCTTGCTACAGGTTGGATTTCCCCCTCAGTCAGGTCTGTGACCGTGCTGCCAGGGACCCCTACAGTGCAACATGCAGACCTTGTGCCTAAGAATGTCCCTTCTGACCAAGTTTTAGCAACCCAAACATGCCCAAAGCTCAGCTAACAGTGCCACACTGGGACAGCAACAGTCCTCCATAATTTCTTTTCATACTATTCTTATCACCCATCTTTGACATTTCCTGTCTCAATGTCAAGCAAGATCTCTCATTACAAGAGCGCTCACCATATTGCAGCAATCAGAAGCAGGCTGCAGGTGAGAAAGGAGGCATTTCCTGCCCATGGAGGAGCAGGAGAATGGACTGTTCCTGCAGGTTGGATTTATGGGTCAGCAGCCTGTGCTGGCTCCATG
The DNA here is from genome assembly GCA_013400315.1 of Bombycilla garrulus. Classification (NCBI taxonomy): domain Eukaryota; kingdom Metazoa; phylum Chordata; class Aves; order Passeriformes; family Bombycillidae; genus Bombycilla; species Bombycilla garrulus. The sequence goes on from VXBU01006350.1 coordinate 846,887, forward strand.
GCCTCACTCTCACACACTGCAGAAAGCCAGACCATTGGTGCAAGTTATGGCTCTGCACCGCCAGGCCAGCCTAAGAGGGTTTTATAGTCTCATTTGAAGAAGCCACCCATCACTGGTTATTCCAAGTTCTGCAGTTGCCATCAGCCTTCCTCCACCTCCAAATACCCACACAAAAATTATTACTAAAGCCCTGCCAAAACCAAATCCACATAGACTGCTGCCATCAAAGCCAAGCAGTGGAAACTGCTGAGAGAGGCAACACTCTACATGTTTTGGTGCCAAAATTCAAGTGTGTAATAACTAGGGAATGGTGTCTCCTTTTTCTGCCACCTCTCAGAATTGGTCATCTCAGAAGGACAATCCCAAGCACCTACCTACCCCTGGCTGGAGAGGATGCCTACCCAAGGACTGTAGTCTGCATTCTACTGTCTCATTGTAGGTGAACAAAGAGACGAGGGGAAGGAGATGATATGACCACATAAAAACCAGACAGCATATTTCCTTTCCCACTGGGCCCCCAAAGTTATACACTGCCAGGGATTTCTCCTTTTGACTTCAATACATCCTCTCTTTCCTTCTGTACAGCTCAGCTCTGGAATGCCATGCACCAAGAATGCCACACGTCAGAAATGCCACAGCATGGATATAGAACGTTACCACTGATACTGCATTCCACTTCTGCCTCCCTCAGCAGGAGCAGAAGTTTGTATCTCCTGCAAGAAAGAGTCTATGTGGTAATGGCTATTTGAACTAACAGCTAAAAAAACAATATTGTGAGACTTTGCTTTGGCTCATACGGGGTTTTCCTCAATGTGTTTCCCTTGTTGCAGAGAAGGTCAGCTGCTGTCACTAAGAAATTAGATGCAGGTTGTGGCCTAAGAGTAAGCACTGCAATTCCTTTGGCTGTGATATGTCCTATTCTTCAGTTCTGCCATTCTAGATATATGGCTGGCACATCCTTCTATGCCTGTACTGGGAAGTAATGTCCACAAATAGTTTTATATCCAGAAAACTTGAAATTATTTAATTTTATCACAGTTTATATTTACTTAAGCTTGCTTCACGCGTTCACTTTTTATCTTTTTATTGCCTCATTTTTGGTTTTTTTTGTATTTTAAATTAAAAAATTGTTGTTTCCCATGACTTTTTCAGCATCACAGCAGACCATGATGGAATATTTCCTAGTTGCCACAGGATACGAATTATAAGACACAGGATTATTAAATTTTCACCTGCCTCTATGTTTATATTCCACCTCCACTAGTTTTAATTCCCACTACTACTCTTTTGCCAAGTCCTCTGGACACCAGTGGAACAGAAATACCTTGCTTTAACAACAGGAAAACAAGATTTGGGGAAGAAAAAGACAATTGCTCAAACTACACCAGGAGGTTTGTGTCAGCTCTAAACCAGAGGTAAAACAGCTGGTAGAACAAGGAGTGTTTAGAAATCTACTTAGATCTCTCCTGGATCTATTCACTTCTAGTTCTTTGCTGAGTTCGCTGGACAGCTGGCATCAGTATTTGACTCTTTCCTCCATATTTACAAATATATACATAAAAGTCAGAGGATGATGCTTTCAGAGATGTTTCTATATCCATTCCTTTTGTATTTTCCAGCCTGGGACGTCTTGCAAACATGTTTGTACAAAACACAGTTTAGTTGTATATGGGAGCTGCTAGCTATCAACAACTTGGTGTGACTGAAAAGCAGCTGGTTTTCATTACCAGGATAAGCCTGATAAACACTCCAGTTAAATGTAGCACATATGATCCCTACAGGTCACAGTAGTTACCAGTGGTCTTTTTAATTTACAGAAATAATATTTGCACTGGCCTACCCATAATGCAATGGGTAAGTTGGGAAATGAAATCCTTAGAAAACTGAATCTCTTGGGTGTTTTAGCACTTTAAAAAGGAAAAATATAATACTCATTTGTAATGAACAGCTGTTTCACTTTAAGTAAAAGGTGCTGTCTCAGAGACAGGATATGAAGATGCACAATACACTGAAACAACCCTTTAAGACAGCAAAATCAAACACAAGTCGCCTGAATTTGGCACATTTCTGCACATCAATTAGAACACTGCTTCTAATTACAGAAATTGATAACAAGCTTGTCTGTGCTTGTCCAGTACACTAGAGGATGGTGTTCATTTAATGAGCATCCCGCTGACAATTTGTTTTCTTCTCATTATTCACTATCTGGGCCTCAGACTCATGTAAAGCATGCTGTTCAGTTGTTCATTTTCCCAATGGGTTTTTCCACAGGCTTGGCACAGCATCTGAGTGATTCATAAGTGGCATCCTTACATGTTGTGAGAACGTGGCTGTATTTTTTACAAACAGGAGTCTGAACCAGAGAGATATCCACAGGAAAAGTGCCTGCTGATTTTGCAACACTTGTGATTGGAAAGTAGTTGCATAAATAAATTCTTAATGAAGAAATAGCCTAAGAATCAGGAGGTATCAAGTGTCCCTGGCTGGTGGCAGCAGTCCTTTGGAATAGAGTACTGGATTAGCAAATAATTGAGACAAGTTCAAAATTTGACCAGAAAAACACAAGGGAAAAAATCAACTGAGGATTATATGATATGAAGATGACAACACTGTCTGAGAAGACTGTTCAGCACTAATTTTTGGAGTCAAGAAAAATACCACAGATAAGTATTACTGTGTGACACTTTTGTTCCTGTATGCTTTCCAGCAAGCCTGCTCTTGGCCATTGCCAGAGACAGGATGCAGGGGGAGTTGGATTATTGGCACAGCCACTCTAATCTCTGGTGTTAAACAAAACCTGGCTAAACAACAGTTCTGAGTTTGGCCTAAGGCTCTGCATGGCTCCATAGAGCTTTATCAACTATTAGGATGTTTTTAGCATACCCAGTAGCAAAATGTTTGGCAGAAGGTGCATGCTATATTTTAGATGTCACTGGAATTCAAAGAGGCAACCAAATATTTCTGGTTGATAAGGTCTTAGCCTAAGTGATGCAGGTGATTAACAGACTTTGGCTTGCAGAGCTCAGTTTTCTCAGTGATGCCTCTGCTCTTGAAAATATTTGCCTTTAGCTTCCTACAAAGTCCCATAAAATGCAGTAGCTTTTGATCACATAACTGAGCACTGAAACAAGAAAAGGTACACATTAAATCGTTGCACTTTTAATGCAACCTGACATATCTATTCAGTACTCCTAATAATACAAAATTATGGAGTTAACATATGTTGCTGTTTTTAGTTAGGCCATGTTTATCTCAGATTTTTCCTGTCATAAGTCACTAGATTTTTTTTTTTAATATTATATTTTATTTCTTCCCTGGTATGCAGCAAAGATTTGACATCTAACTATCATCATGAATCACACAAAGGACTGAGAATCCATCTCCATATACTGGCAGAGTGATCAGTTGCCATTTTCTTAAAATGTCAGTGTGTCACCTTGCATTTAGGGAAAGATGATTTTGATGCTATGATGCTTGCTCCACTCTAAAGCATATTTACTTAGGAAAAGAATTTTTGCCTTTCTTTGCCATACATTCTTAGAGCCTTTGAACAAGAAGTACAATGCAATAAAAGTTGGACCTGAAGGGATTTTCTAATGAGTCAGTGCTGCTTCTTTCATTGCTGAGAAACATCACCATCAAAAACAAATTGATGAAAGGATTTGCTTTGAAAACAAGTTAGTAAGAAAAGGTTTATGAGACTCAGAATGTAATTTTAGGTCTGAGTATTCTCCATCCCAGAATAATACTCTCCTGGGAGTGAGGAAAGGACAGTGAGGAGTAACATGAAGGTTCCCAAAGCCTGGATATGAATTTGGGTGTGACTCCTGCCTGTGAACCCTTCCTTTCATACAACAGCTCCATATTGTAGAAATCATTAAATAAGCATGAGGCTGAGGAGGCGAACAGACTTTACAGCTTGCTGGTCCCAACTTGGAGAACCCTTAACAAGTCATAGTTCCTTATCACAAAGAGAAAGCTAGAACAAGGTCCTAAATGTGGAATTTAGATGTTCCAGATAAGTGTCCTAACCAACAAATTGTTATTTCCTTGGGTCAATTTGGGTAAGGCAGAGAGGTTTTGTGGAAAGGGTCTTGGGAAGAGTTGATTTCTTCTAACTTTTGAAAACCTCTGAATTCTATCTGTTTCAATTTTCCTGTGGTAGGAAAAAGCTCAGAAACCACAGTAAGTCCTGCAAGATGAGACAAGTGTCTCCCTTCTGCCAAATTTCCCCTTCTCTCCTGGGGTCCAGCAAGACATGGCAGCTCCATGAAGGTGGAAATATCTTGTTGCCTGGAGTTCTAAGGCACAGGGACACACTCCTTCTGGGTCAGAATTTGAAACAACACATAACCCAGCCCAGTATCTTCCACAGGATTTCCACCTGAAAGGACTGATTGAGACCTGCCTTTCTGCACCAGCAGCAGGTCTCACCTTCTCATGTTACAGCCAGCAGATGTTTCATGTAAGGGGCTTTGGGACAAAGGCAAGGAGCCATGTCTCTTCGCCATCCCCTAAGGACTTGTTTGTACTAGTAAAGCCCATAGGGCATGGACCCAGCCTCTGTAGCATGATCAGCATTCATTTTTAAATTATTATCGTGGTTCCTGGCCCAATTTTGGCTCTTCTTGCCATGGTTTGGAGAATAACACAAGATAAGAACTTATTTCAGCTGCGTTTTATGCAATCTTCTTATTTAAAGGGAGAAGATAAGTCCATTAATACAAGTTCTTTATTGTGCAACTTTGCTTAAGTGACAGCACTAAGCCCAGAATTTTTTTTTTTTTTTTTTTTTACTAGATATAGACCTTGACCTGTGTGATTTGGGAGTGGGGACAACAGTTGACCTACAAGGCACTAAACTCTCTTCACCATCTGATAATTAAGGCATTCTCCCGCAAAATGGGACTTTCAGATATGAATCCCATCAGGCGCAGGAAAGATTTAAGCTTGGATCTGCTGTAAAGATAAATTCTCTTACCAGGGAGCCTGGGCACATACAGACAATGGCTTCATTTCAAATGTCCCACAGGCACAACATTTGCATTGGATTGTGCCTTGTTGAGCCTGAATGCAATGGAATTTGACGAGTGCTCCTTTCCAGAGCAGGCAGCATGGAATTATTGCACACAGAGCCGGCACAAACACAAGTCTAAGTCCAAGCACACAAATCCCCAGGGACTCATCTCTACCAGTAAAGCAAACAGGGCATGGACCCAGCCTCTGAGCTGGATCATTCAGTCTCATTATTAATATAATTATATTACTATAATGGTTACTGGTCCAATATAAATATGTTAATGCCACACTTTTACTGTCTAAGACAGTGAATATTTATTGTTGCTAGAGTCCAATGCCGTACATTATGACCAGACACTGTCAGGCAACCATCTAATATTCTGCTCACAATGGAAACTAGAGTGGATTCCTAAAATGGAGTATATTGCAGCTCTGTTTATGAGTCCTGTAGTCATTCTTCCTCAGCTTTATATTGCAGCTCTGTTTATGAGTCCTGTAGTCATTCTTCCTCAGCTTATCCTGGAACTTGAACATAGACTGAATATGCTATTACTTCTGAATTATAGCATTAATAAACTCTGAAGGGCCAAACTGAGGGCATAATTCCCCCACCTTCAGTGTTTTCATACACAGGTTAGAGAAAAGCTTTCTTTGTGTTGGTACAATAATCCACTTTGCAATTATCAACAGCACAGCCAGCTTGCCTAATTTAAGAGATAATGTCAGTGAAATAGTTTCCTGCTGTAAAATATCGTAAACAGAACTGTGTAGAGAAAATTGTCATTTTGACTTTTTATTTAGGGGCAATGTTTTATTTGAGTAATTGTCACTGTTGCACTAAAGCATCAACATAAAGAAACAAAGAGCAGATGATGCTTGTTTCTTTTACAAATTAACAATTCACTGAAATGATGAATCTTTAAAAAAATATATAATCAAATTATGTCTCATGTTGTCCCTATCTCTCACATATTTCACCTGGAGCAATAAATAAGACCTTGATCCTGCAGAGCTTAAATATATATCCTTATCTTACTTCATTATTTTCAATAGTGTTATTGAAATCAATAGTCATTAAGCTGAGTCCAGGCAAAAGCTTTTTCAGGGTTGAGAATAAAGTACAGTTTAAGGTAGCTAGTAGTACCAGTCTGATTCCGAAAGAGCAAATGTCATCATTTTTTATAAAGCTTCCACAAATTGCCTCCCTGACATTTTTGGAAGTTATTTTAACAATCTTCTCCTTAATTTCTGAGTTATGTCAAGCTTGTGGAAACACACTATAATGGCATCACTTTTTCTTTTCCTATGAAAGGTTCCTGTAATCCTATTTTTACATGTTACTCACTGCATTTCAAAAATAAATCAAGTTAATTCTGCACCACAAAGTTGTGTACGTAAGCATCTGAGGCAACTTAGTGTTGGCAATCGTGTAAAAACACATTTATTTTATTGTTCACTAAATTTCCTTCTGCCATCTGTTTCCCCACCTATACATTTCTCTTTCTTTGTCCAACAACCTCAGCTGCAGGTTCTCTGGGCCAAGCAGCTACAGACACTTGCCTCACAGAAAGACACCACTTAATAATACACAAACTGAAATTTAAAAGGTGATTTCTGTCTTTGTCTTTCTTCTTAGAATTGCACTCCCACCAGCGGTAGAGGCTTCTGCTTTTTGCAAAATAAATGCATGTAATGCAGCAGAGAACAAGAACTCACCTCTGAGTGGGTGATGCTCTAAATGAAGAGAGCATTGCTGTTCAGAAGAGAGGAGGACTAGCTGTCACCCAGATCCCATCAAGAGGAACAGTGAAAGGAAATATTGACTTAAATGTAATTATTTCTTGCTGTTCTGCACCTGTTACAGCCACTACCCTACTAGGACTGTACTTATAATCATATTTAAATTTCCTTTAAATAAAGACCAGGTCAAACAGTGGAGAAGAGATAGCAGTTATTCCAGTCAATCTAAAATCTGTGGAAAAGTAGCCCAAAATTCAGACATCCTTCATTGCTGCAAAGACTGACTCATGCTTAACTTTTTTTATACCAGAACCCCAAGGTCTTTCACTGCAAAGGTGCTTTCCAGACAATAAGCTCCAATCCCATCTCCCTGCAGCTCACTGAGGAGCTCAGCATTGCTTGATGATGATGGAGGTTTGAGTGACAGACTTCGGGAGCAGGGTCCAGCTGAAAGGTGTGCTTCCTTTCTCCCTGCACCATAAACAATNGGATTGCAACAGACGATTTTGTAGCACGTGTGCACATGTGACTGTCTGTTTTCTGGAAAAAATATCAAACAAAACAAGAACAGGCTAAGTTATCATCAAGACTAGCAAAAGAAGTGTATTTTTTTTGCAATACATTAAATATAGAAAAAAGTCATCTCCTGGTAGAGGACTTACAGCTTACCCTGTTACTTCCTTTGGGGACTTGAGTTGTCACCATGCCATCTGCAAGCTTGGCAATAGACATGAAAATCCAGTGTGTGGGCCTGTGGACTTGCTGCTTACATGTGTACTAGCCACAATAATCACAAGAGGGAAATAAAACTGAGAAAAATTTTACTGAGTTATCAGTTCTGCCAGGGAAGGACCCTGCTGTCCCCAAGGTAAGAGCCATACAGATTTCCCAGCCTAAGGCGTAATTCATTCCAACCTGCTTATACTTGTAATAATCAAAGAAATGTTACTGCACTTAAAAGGACGTAAGACACTACTGATATAGCTCATCTGAAGCCACACAAAACCAGAAAGGACAAAAAAAAGAACCAGTACAACCTCATGCAGTAACAATGTCACCATCTTTCCTCTCAAATCCTTTCACTTCTTTTCCACTAAATTTCCTCTTCTCTGTTTCTCAGACAAACTTTTGTTTCTCAGACAAAATGGTTATATATGCTGATAGAAAAGTCAAGGAGATTATGCTTTTTCTTTTTTTTTTCCTCACTAACATTCTTTAATCTTTTTCTCCTGAAATAATAAAACTAAAAATCTCCCATCATATCTGCCTCCAAACCTGGACAAGGTGAACTCAAACTGCAGCTTGTAATGTTCACAGCTTAATGTAGACCCTATTTCCATTCCTCTTTTTCTGTCTAGCTTTTGACTTCTGTGCAACTTGAATTATCATCACTAACCAATAACTGCAAATCTTAGAGGTGAAAGGCAACAAAATGCCTCCCAGTATTCATTTCATTGCAGCTTTGATATTGTCTGATCCATTGAGCACTAGCTTTCCTCAACAGAATGTTAATATATTAAGTCCCCAAAACTCCTTTCTAGTCACTTTCTCACCTTTATAACAAAATAAATAACGAAGGGGGGAAGTCTGAAGAGCAAACAAGTCAGCTATAGTATCTCTTAGAGCTTTTCTCTCTAGGGCTTGAACTCCCCTTTCAGATCAGTAGACCAGAAATGCTGGCCAATTATGACAATAATACCACCAGTTCAGAATCAATTGCTTCCAAGTGCTTCAGAATGCTCATATACAGAGTAAGGGCTATTCCTCAGTAGTATCATTGTACTTAAGCTTAGTTTGTACTTTCCAGAGAGTTTCCCAAGTAATGAATAAGCTACTAAAAAACAAAGTACTAAATTTCTTTTCAAGTACTAAATAGGGAATTTGAGACATTCAAGAACGGAACCTATTTGGCCCCACATCTGTGCATACACACCCTTCAGTGTCAGAGACCAGGATGTCTAACATCTGGCTGCCACACAGCCAGGACCAAGCCCTTGGTGGTGTGGCTGAAGTCCTCTCAGGCTGTCCAGATGTGGTGGCAGGGTCAGCTTGTCTGCACACACTCAGCAGTAATGAAGGGAAGGTATCCTGATGGTCATTCACAGAGGTAGGTACGTTTGTCACAGGGACAGAGCAGGGATTTCAGAGGCTGCTGCACAGTTCTGTGACCCAAGCAGCAGCAGCAGCAGCATCTTTGGCCAGTCAGTCACCCTGGCTGTGGCACTGCCAAATGACCTTTGCAGCACAAACACCTCACATGGGCACAGGCATCTTGGGCACATCCCAGCAGCCACCTGCAAGCACCCCTGCAAGACCAGTGCAATCTTTGAATACTATAGTGTATTTCTTGGTAGTCAAAGCACAAGCAAAACCACAAAGTGGAAGCTTTCAAATTGGAAAGTATTTGCCCTTTGACTAGGGAGCACATCACATCCTCAAAAGGAATGTACCCTTTGCCTATCTGGGTGTGACCTCTGCCCATCCCCTTCATGGCTCTTCCCCACGCCCTGCAGAGGCAGGCAGCCCTTCCTCTGGGAGCAGAAAGGCATCTCAGTGCTGAAGTCTCCCTGTTGTGTGAAGCTAATGAAGTGTCTGTGCACACAATCTCTGAGATCTGAATGCCTGCCAAATGAGCAAAGAGCTTACTACTGACATAGAAAGGGAAAGGAAGAGCCTACATAAAGTCTGCTTACCTAAAAAAGGGAGACATACATTTAGCATGAGAATATCTTTGTCACTGCCTTTTGGGGGAACAAGGGAAAGTGCTGATGCTCAGAGTTCATCCTCATGCATTTTTCCAATAGAGAAAGTGTTACAGAGGCAGCACACTGCCACTTACAGAAAGTGTTTCAGCCTCCAAATATTTCATGCCCAGGCAGGAAGTAGTCTTTAGCCAAGGAAACTGAATGGAGAGCACTTTATACAGAGTTTTGTCTTTCATTCATTTGTGATGGGATGACAGGAGGTTTTTTGGTTTTTTTTTCAAAAGGTGATGTTGTGCTGCTTCTGTCTCCAAATATAACTCTTTCTTTTTTTTATATTCAGACAAGTATTGTGCTCTGGGTAGACTCAGTGCACAAAATCAGGGAAACTTGCCTATTAATCAGTAACCATGGGGCCATCCTGGGTAAAGTCTAAAATGGATGTGGTTTCCATTTTAAGCGTAAACACAAAATCTCCTATACCAAACTCCTGATGCTTATCACTTTTTACTATCAGCAGTAGACAAAGCAATGACACCTGCATTACACAAGGAAATAAACTTGTGAGTCTATGCTACCTTAGTACGTGCATCAGCTTCTTTCCTTCCCTGCCTGTTTACCTGAGGAATGAAACAAAGTATTCTGGCAAACATTTAGTCAAAATGTAGTCTACCGTCAGTATATTTGGGTCCAAAGATTCCAAAGTTGGCTTCTTACATAGCAAAACAACCCCCTTTTTTATCCTTTATTAGGACATATAAACAAACCTATTAGAGAATACTGTAAGTTTATATTGGTTTTTCTCTCTCTCAGAATGCAAAGTAAATAATTAAGAAAACAGTTGTCAACACATTCCTCATTTTGCCCTTCTTACTTCAGACCATTTGAAAGGAGGATCTTGTAAAGGATTTTAAGAGATATTTGACAAGGAGAGGCAAGAAAGAGGCAAACCACACTCCGTAGTTAAAAGTCAATTTGGAATTGCATCTTCTTGGAGGTTAAAAATATTTACATTGCCTACAATGCAATCACTTACAGATTATTTTAATGCACTGGTATCTCTGTGAATCTATGTCTTTCCCATGATTCAGGGTGTGTGATGGAATTATTTTTGCTTGAGAGATGCAGGAAAGATGTTTCCAGTAAGTTACTGCTGCTCATTACTGCTGAAAAGTGCTCCAGCTCCAGTGACTGCAGGAAGTCCCATATCCCAGGATGCCATGTACATTTGATGATGGCCATTGAGGAGGAGACCTTCACTAAACGGTGGAAAATTCCAGTTTCTTGTCATACCTGCTTTTTTCTAAATTCATCAGGAACCAGAGAGAAGTAGCAGGAAAAAGCTAACAATGAAGCTGTCACTGCACTTGAAAGCACATTCCAATTCCTAGCCATGACATGATCCCTCTTACAAAACTTTGGCAATTGTTTCAAAGGTCATCATACAAGGATAATTTTGGCCTTGAAAGAGCTATTGTGCTTCCAGACATATGAAGTCTCTTCCTAGACCAAATTAAACCCATAGCATTTTTATGTGTTGACATTTTCCTCTTCTTCTTCTTCCTCTTCCTCATTTCCACCTCTTACTTTTGNAAGATGTAATCCCAGTTCTCCATGATTCGGTACAAGAAAAACAGCTGGCAAACACCAGGCTTTTTAAAACAACTGTGTTGTGTATTGGCACAGTCTCTGGAGTGGATTAATACAGGGTGAACTCCAACAATACACTCCACTAAATACAGCCAGCATTTAAAACCAGCTTTTTCTTTTCTTTCTGTTGTTTTTCTTTTTAATAGAATCAATCACATTTGCTGAGGCTCAGTTGTGCCCTGGCTTTCAGTCTTGACTGCCAAACTGCTCTGAATCTTCTTCTTTTATTCCACGTTGAAGCTCTGACCTTTGAGAATTTTTCCCAGATTCAGTGCTGAGAAACATTACTCATATTCAAATTGACATAGCTATGTTGAAAAGGTTGCTTTTCCTCTGCCGAAACAATCAGTGCTGTGTCAGACTAATAGCCTGATCTTGACAATGTTCTATCAGAGCAAGGAATCAGCTGCAATATCTGAGCTGTCTCTGTCAGACAGTAAATATTGTCTGTTGTCTTGCAATCGCCTTACACACTTTTGAATCTTTCAGTGATTTTTTCAAATAAATATAAGAATACAGGAATGCAAATTCCAGGTTTAATCATCTGCACTGTACTGTGCCCCAGCAAATCATCTGGTAAAGTCTTTCACTCATACAGACAATTCTTGAAGCAGGTAAGGAGTAGCATTCATTAAACTAAATTTATTAAGATCTAAAAAGGTTAAATGAGGTTAAACAGGCTTTCTTGGACTATATGTAGCAATGATCAACATGTATATATTTAATGTCTTCTGATTTGATTCTGGAAGAATATCCCCCCCTTTTTTTTTTAATCCACATTTTATTTCTGCATTTGTGAGCCCCTTTTATACAGATATATTTGTACATTCAACTATGTGGCTACCTTAAATCCAGGAAGAGTAAATTCTGATCTGCTTTATGCTGTAAGAAAAAAAGCGTTGCAGTCAAGTCCCGGTTCAAGTAAATAAAAAAAATCTTACAGATTCCAGAAGGGTCAAGACATCACCTTCTCTGCTCATTTGACAGAATTATTAAATGACCACATGACCTAGTTAAAAGGTTGCAGTCTTGTTATATTTTCAAAAATTTTACTTACATTTTCTATATGATGAGTGGTTATCCATTAAGTCAGTTACGCTATTAGGTTTGCATTTTATTTTATCAATGTGTGTCTTAATGAGGCTCAACAAACTCTGCATTTGGGAAAAAGACAAGCAAGTTATTCAAATAAAGAACTTGATGAATCCTGACCAATGTTTCTGAATAATCCCTTCTTTTTGAAGCCAAGGATCAAGTAAGATTTAGGATAACCTGCTCCTGAAATATAGCTATTTTTTCTCAGATTATTCAAAAACTTGCACTAGCAATAGTGTTTTATCTTAGCCACCAAGTTCAGAGAGCCACACAGACTGAAGGCAATTTGCTGTGCTTTGCAGGGTTAGTCGTTTTTCCTCTTCAGCTCCCTGAACCGGCTCACTACAGCATCAGAAAAAGACCAGTGCTAGCACATGGACTTGGATCAGCACAAATTCTCAGGGAGTTTGGAAATAAGGCCTAAATGCAATTAGGTAGAAGAGTGAAAGCAGCACAGTAAGAATCTGACTAAATTGACATTTGATGACTGCATCCACTGTATTCTGCTTATCACATTCATCATGTTGAACAGTTCTATCGGACTAAAACACCATGAAATTGTCAGCAGACCTATGTAAATATGAAGCAAGTTTGTTCAGAAACTACGCACAAAAAGATCTGCCAGAGCAACTTCCTTTGGTTTATAACAGTTTTGGGGCTTTTATTATCCCATATCATTCTATAAAAGAGGAATAGTTCTGAAAATAATTTTTTAAGAGGTTCTAAGGAAACTTATGGAAAGATTCTTTTCTTTCATGACACTTTTTTCAATTCCTGACAGCACTATTAAAACTGAATGGCAAATTTGTAATGAAAGTTTAAAACCTAGGTGCTTGTATTTCGCTTGCTTTTTTTCTCTGCTTTCAAGAGCATTAACTTTATGTTACCACAAGAAAAATTATGTTAGCCTAAATTCACCATTAACCAACAACAGGTGGGCAACAAGACAGAGGTGCAAGAGCTGAACTTTCAGTGCTAATGTACAAGTCCAAAAAACTGTGAAATCTAGCCTAAAGCATGTAGCCTCAAAATGTAACCCCAAAAATTGGACATCTCCTGCCAGATAATGGCAGCCAAAACTTGCTGCTTTTAAAATCTTTATTTAAACTTTCTGGTTTTGCTGCATCAAAGAAAGCTAACTAGGGGAGCATCTTTGCACAGAATAACATCCTCAGATCAAAGCAGTCACATGCTGATCCAGGACAGGGTGTGAACCACTGACATAATAAGAAGGTAAAAGAATCAAAAAGGAGTGGATATCTTGTATGGTGGAAAGTGTTAACACTGACTGCTCTGAGAGGACTCAGGCTGGAGTGTCTCATGGAAACTGGCAAACAAAGGACTTTCAGATATCTTGATTTGATCCACAGGAAAATCTTCTCTGTCCCAGCAAGCACTGAGAAATCACAGTATGAGGCCCACAGCAATTATTTTGCCTTTCTGCAAATGCAATCAAAAAGGGAAGTCCCTGTTGTTAAATTTGATGGCCTGTATGAACAATCCAGTCTTTCATGCAAATCATAGGATTTGCATGAAAACAGAGTCCATTTCCAAAGTAGCCAAATGTGATGTTGGCTGCTATGGATACAATAAGTGCAGCCCCTGCAGCAGCTATGAATATTCCTGTCACACCAGTAAAATTTAAGAAACCACTGTATTGTCTGGTTCAAGCATTTGCAAACCCTGAAAAGATCTGGAGCTAGAGAAAGATCATGAGAAATTGTCACAGAAACAGAAAGCAATCTAAATCTCTACTTGTGCTTGTCAACTAAAAAAAAAAAAAAAACAGAATAGGAAATAGAAGCTCAAAGACAGCTTTTTGCACCTACAAGTAAAAATAAAACCTAAATGATAATGAAGAAAACTTTTTTGGCAGCTAAAATAATTTCTCAGCTATGGAAACTAGTGATAGTCACTAAAGAAAGCATTGGTTTCTCTGAAAAACATAATGGACGGCACCAAAGTGCTAAAATACCTGTCTAAAATACCAGGAATTTTGACAAGTGTATTAGATTAGTCGTAAGCAAAATTATATAATGGTTTGTGTTCTGTAGCTTTGTCAGGAGTTATCAGAATGATACTGGCTACACAATCCTCATTTAAAATTCCCATCAATTATGAGGACAACGGCTGATGTTGTGGAGACACAGAATGTGTGATGGAATAATCCAGTAGGCTCTGAATCAGGAGGACTAGGACACATCTACTGGTGTTGCTTTTAAAATCAATATAGAACCTAAAAAGTCTGGCTATACCTCAGTGTAGAATTGAATCACTGGGGAGGTCACTTGATTCTGTGTGGGTGAGTCTTCTGCTCTTGACTGCTTTCACATTACAAATGGTAGCTTGACTGGATTGCCCCGTTCACACAGCACATGGCAAAGAGCTCTGTGGGGAGCAGAAGGGGAGCACTGAAACTGGAATGCATCCATCCACACTCATCATAGGTTAAAGGCTGTTATTCCAGCTGGCCTGATAGCCTGCAGTTACAGACTGGTTTACAGTACAGACCCAATACAGACAAAGATGACCCATTTATTAGGGTTGTTAAACACTTGCAGCTCAGAAATCAGGTCTTCTCACATCCTTCATCTTAATTATGAAGAGCAGTTTCTCAAAAAGGGATTGTGAGCCAAGGAAAAACACCTGAGCTCAGTGCAAAGCTTAGAGAAATCCAAAGAAATATTTTCAGAGATATCAAGAGTCCAGTGTTTCTCAAAATGTCAGGTATGTAGTTGTGATACTTCCCAGCAGGCCTAGACATCCAATGCAGAATTGAGAAGACATCAAAAGGGCAGTTTTCCCCAAAAACAATAGCTTGTACCTTCAGCAATAGGTAGCAGATTTGCCTTTAAAACTCACCACACCACATTTGTGATGATCCCAGTTTAAGTTAAACTTCCTGCTGCTTAGAAAAAGCCACCAAGTAAAGCCTCTGATTCTTGTGAAAGGCAAATTACTTTTCGTGTTGCAGATGAAGTCTGCCTAAGACACCAGAAGAGAAGCAGCTGCCCCTGGTTGTGCACCCAGCCTGTGTACCTAAGGGCAGTTTCCTTGCAGCACTGATCTGCTCGGAGGTTTACACAATGCCTGTCCACATGCGTAGGCATTCAGATCTCCGATAGCTTAACAAAAGTGGACAAAGCAATGTGGATTTCCTCACAGCTATGAAAGGAAGTCTCTAAAACTGAAGGGACTTGCTTAATCTTGGAGCTGCCTGACTGCATAGCTAATAGCTTGGCAATTAGGGAGCTACCAGGATTCATTTGTATGTGTGGGTAAGCAACTAAATCAGCCAATTTTCAACATGCATGCACACTGCTCTGTCTGTTGGCTCCATCGTGGCTGGCTGCTGTCATAGCAAAACATTCTGTGCCAGCTGAAAAGTGCTGGTGTCTCCTAAAATCTTTTTCATTCTGCGTTACTAGAAAACAAAGCATGGTTGATTTGTGACATGGCACCAAGTAAAGTCACTGCGGACAGAGCGTGACCCACACATTTGAAAGAAACTTTCTGTGGTGCTGGGTCTCTCTCAAAACAGCCGACATCCCAAAGCTGCTGCTCTTTTTCCTCAGATCTGGGCAGATCTGGGTAGCACTTACGCAATCCATTAGCCATCAAAACTTGCTATTGAGCCAGTGAGCAGCTGAAATGGTGTAGCTGTTGCTGTCAGCATTTCCTGGCAGTAGGACAGGGGACAGCTGCTCAGCCAGCTCTGCTGCTATAAGACAAGTTGGGTGAGCTGCTATTGTGCCTCCTGTCAAAGGGGATTGTTTTGTTATTCTATCGAATCCATCAGCTGGCCGAGGTGAAAACAATAATAAAATACAAAAAAGTTGTTTAAAAAATCTGAAAAACATTGCGTACTGTACATGAAAACAACTTTCATCATCCTTGTTTTTAAGACAAAATATGAAATTCCTGCAAAATTGTGTGAGAATTTTTGGGGGGTTTTATTATAGGCCCTAGTTTCAAACAAATACTTTCAGCTTAATATGCAAATTAAAACTGGTTTTGATTGCAGTGAAATCAGAAGTACAGTTATGTTCACTTGTGGTTGAGACTTAAATGTCAAGGCCAAATGGGAAGTATAACTCAACAATTTAAAAAAAATTCTAATTAACTGCCTCAGTTCATTGCCTTTCTCATGTAGAGAGCTTCTATTATTCTGATGCCTCTGATTAAGCTCTTTCAGAAAAACTCAGAGAGCTCCAGCTGTCCATCATAATCGATGAGTTCAGCTAATTGCATTGTACTAGTCAGTGCCCCTCATCAGATAGTCAAGACTTTTATGAGCATTCATTTAGTGCCTGCAGACTTGACATTAACAAATTAAGCTGTCAAGACTACAGGTGGCAGAGTGCAATCAAAATTTATCCGTCCTCCCTGTTTACTGGGCCATTCAGGGGAAGTAATTTTAGCATCCAAACCAGTAATCGAAGACAAAGCACCTTCACAGGTCCCTCCACTTAAACAAAAAAAAAAAATAAACAAAACAAAAAAAAAAAAAAAAAAAAACCCATGTATCAGACAGCAAACACCTAGAGAAACCAAGGATTTGAAAATATCCTCATCAGATCATACTTACAGGTAATAGGTGTGATACAGCTATCAAGACATATATAAGTCTGGATCTGCTTTGCTGAACCATTTGTATTATAGGGAAACATTTCCTTCTCCTATAACAGTAGAAATATTTTTGACTGCATTTTAGGCTTGCTGTGCAATGCAACTATGCCTGGTTTTCAAGCACTGCTGGCACAGAGCAATTTTAAAAGTGGTACAATGCTTAAAAAGGGAATGACTGAGCACCCAGAGCTGGCTGGTGTTGGGATGCCCTCCTATGGGACGTGCCGGGTTGGAAAAGAATGTTCTCACAAGTCCGCTATCTCTCTGCTACATCTAGCACAAAGGGACATGTCAGGGGGAGTTCAGAGTTTGAGGAGGCTTTAAAAATCCACCAGACTTGTCAGAAAACAAGCTACACCAAGAGCTTTGCTGCCCTAGTTAAACTAGTTGAGTTGGGGATCTCAATATTGCTTCAGTTCTGTTAGATGACATTTTTGCTGTCAGCTGCAGGCAACATACTCCTTTTTTGGCCACCATCATAACCTTGGAGCACAGTGGATAAACTTGAAGGGATCTGAGACAATTTCTTCTTTGTGCTGACCCAGGAGGATCCATGAGAAGTATTTTGGCAGTGAGCCAGAATATGTATTTCTGTGTGTTTTCATATCCAAGGCTAAGTACTGTAGGATTTGAGAGAGTTGTTAGTCAGTTTTCCAGGATCTGGGCTTTTGGGTGGGTTTTTTTTCTCAGTTTTGGAAAGCTGTTTTATGGGCACTTCTACACGGGTTGTAAAGCTCAGTGTGGATTTTTATGCAACTCATTTTCTTTTGCCAATATTCCATTACTGTGATCAAACAACCAATGAGGAAGGGTGGGGAAGCTTCCCAGGAGGGAAAATGAATTTAAAAAAAAATTTTAAAAAGTAGAAATATGCAGCTTGAATTAGACAAACAATTTGGGAGAGAAAGGGAAATGTCTAAAGAATCCAGACAGAGAAGAAAGAGGCCAGTTTAGGTCAAAGCATAATGCATGAGGAAACACTGCACTGGTTTCAGTGAAGGAGGTAAGATAGTCAACAGGAGCAACCATTCAACTAAGAGCAGCCTCACAAAGGAACTGCTGTAGATTTGGGGACTTTCCAATAAATTTTCAGAGGCAGCAAGGACAAGAGTGGCATCATGAAGAATTAACAAGTTATGAAATACCTTTCTGAAGATTTGGAGAGGATTTACAAGAAGAGTAAAAGGGAAAAATACAAGGAAATCTGAGTTTGGGACAGGTCCTAACTTTAAGAGAAGGATTTATCTTAGTGGGATCATTGTTAGTCAGGGCCACCTATTCTCTTCTGTATGATGCAATGTGTTGCTTTCATCTATAAAATCTGTCAACAACTCAAATAAGCTACAAGCTATGCTAAAATGCCACCTCTTTCTCTATCAATGTACCTACTGATACTGCTACTAAGCATTGTCATTATCTACAAGCAAAGCATACTTGTCCTATTCCTCCTAATTAAATTCCCTCCAGACTCATACAAACCTACAAGCATATTTGATAAAATTAGGGACAATTCTATTGTAAAAATAGCTTTTTTAAAAAAATCTCTGGCATAACATTTTGGTTTGTTCTACCAAAGGAATCACCTTACTGGCTGTAACAGACTGAATTGATTTGTCTTGGCTAATTTCATCTTAACAGATAAGCAGACATGCCCAGAACTTATATGAGAGACCATCTGGAAATATTAGGTTCTGGATGTGCAAGCCAAAGTGTCAGAGCAAAACACTGGGTCACAAGAAACTGAATGATTGGAATATTACAATGGTTCTTTTGCCACTGCAAGATGGCATGAGAACTGTAAAAGGAAATGAAAAGATTTGACTGTTTATCCTCAAAAAACAACAAGAACAGCTTCCATCCCTGCAAATACCACGTTCGTCTCACCAGCCCCACCTCTTCTAGGTCAGTTTTAAATGTCTGAGAGTCTTTGTTATTTATACAACATTACGTATGATGGTGGTTTCCTTTCTCATGCACCCTTCTACAACTGAAGTTAGGCTAACATCTCTTACTCACCTCTAAGCAATTTGCTAGAAAAGCCATCTCAGAAGCATACAGAATATTAGAATCCACAAGGAATTAAGTAGATATTATCATTAATGGTAACATAGCACATCTATAGTTCAGGCTATTCAACAGGAATAATGATATAGCAAGAGCACCAGGAGGTTCAGATAAGACTGTTAAAAATGACCAGAAGTACTGAAAGACTTCCATATTGAAAAAATGTGAAAATGTTATTATTACTTATTGGTTACCTCTGAGGAAAAGACACTGGATCAGGAAAACACTATCCTAAATCTGACTGATTTCTAACAACCACTGTAGGTTGGTTTTTTCAAGTTATCCAGTATTACATATGTTGTGGTTCATTCCTAATCTTGCTAGGTCCATCCAGTTCCCAAGGATGAGGCTTTTAGCAAGAGAGAGAGACAGCTCTTTCCCTGTTACACTCTAGAGGTGGAAACCTCCAGACATCTTTCTTGGTAAACGAGGATGCATTTAATACTGTAGTACTAAGGAATTTAGTACTACATTTCCAGCAGATTTGAAAGATTTTGGCATGCTTAATTGAAGAGCTTTACAGTCGAGAATTTGGACAGTGACGAGTGTCATGGCACAGAAACACTATGAGGTTGGTTATAGGCAACATGGAATGAGCCACGTCCCAGTGTTGCCAGTAACTAATAACATGAGATGAGAGCTGTTGGCTTTAAAGTGTCTCTATGTGGGAAAATAATTAGTTGATGCCCTTAAATAGCATAGCAAAGAAACAAAAAACATGCTTATATCTCCCTGCACAAGGTGTACAACTTGAAGTCTGACAGTATGACATCCTTGAACCCTACAGCATAAATTCTACTTTCTACCTCTGAATCTTCTCCTAGTATGACATAATCCAAAACACACAAAATAAGTTTTAAAAAGTGATGTTTTGTTTGCATAGCTACAATTCTATTAGTATCTCTCTCTGGCACAAATTTTGACGGGCAAATTCTTGCTTGATGGCCCTCAATCGCCACAGGTTTCTGACTGCAGATAATTCATTTGATGATCCACAGGTATGCTGCCAACATCTTCTAACCTTTATGAAGGTACATTGAACACTGGTTCCAAAACATTTTGGATGGCGACTGTCAGTAAACTGTCAATATTTCCACTGGACCACCATGCAATATTATCAAATGTTCATCTGGTAACATTTGGCACTAGAGCTCAACAGGCGGCTTGCAGATGTCCCACTGGGAACTGACAAACCACCAGTGGCCCACACACAACAGCCTGAGATTGGTTAATTTGGAATATGTTATTTGTAATAAGCCTTCCATTGGATTCTTCCTATTGTCTTTCACCAGTCCTACTGTCTATCACAGTGAATCAAAAACAAATGTTAAAAATTGGGGAAAGAACTCATAAAAAGAACAGAAGATGATACAGTGAAAACAGAAGGAGAAACTCCTGTTTCTGCACCCTGCCATACTGAAGAAGTCCTGTTCCAAATCTCGGGCTTCTTACATAACACAGCTGCATCATCTCAGCTAAAGATAAAGAAACTGGAAGCCTATCACAGCATAAATTTATATTTAAAGGTTTGTATTTCATAAGCACTCTAAGCATCTTTTTAATGTTTTCAATCTTTACACAAATCTGCACTTCTTTAAAAGGAATACATTATTTTAAAGTATTTAAAATTAAAATCAGAAAACTGCTTTTGTAAGCAGTTAGGTTTTAGCAAGCTATTCCAATGTATAGTGATCTTTATTGAAATATATTTTCTGCTCTAAAGACTTTGGTCATATTTTTTCTTGTATGGGACTAATACATTTGGGGAGACAGATCTCGTGAGCGGTGTTCTATTTTTTCTATTTCTTTATACTAAATTATTCATTACTTAATAATTATACCATTTGAAGTTATCTGTATTTTCTTTGTTGTACAGAATCACAACATGAATTTTTTCAAATTTTTAGTGCCTTAGGCCAGTCTGGAATTTTACAAAGACATTAAGCAGACATCTTCCTCATTTTAGGACTTTGATCCTGAGAATAATTACAATATTTCCTCTCTCAATCTGCTGTAAATAAGCGTGGTGAACTCTTTTACCAGGATATGAATATCTTTTTTGTTCTGTTCTGATTTTACAAAAAGAAATATGATAAATAACAAATTTTTTTCACTTGATAACTTTTTCCCGTTTCAAGAATATATTTTCTCTTTTCTGTAAATGTGTTTCAGGCATTTTGCATTATTATTAACCTACTAGGTGAGAGACCTTCATCATAGTCTGAAGTTCATTTGGTTACTTGGCACGTATATGCAAAAAACACCAGACTTTACTTGGAAAACTTGTAATCCTAGCATCCTTAATGACATTTCTAATGGTATTTTTTGCTCTGGTGAAGCAGATGAATATTTGAAGGAAGTCCTCAATGGAGTGTGCAGGGTGTAGATGGCCAGTTGTCTGCACTGAGCAGGACCCATGATGCTTCTTCTTCCTGACCAGGTGGCCTCCAGCAAACACCCATAACAGTGCCACCCAAGTAAATTCTCACGCATAAGCTCTTGATTCATTTTTCCTCCACTCCAAGGCAGAGCTCCATGCATTCAATTCGCTCTCTCACATAAACAGCAGCTCCACCATGTCACCTTGCTGGCCTGTCTTTCATTAAAATGCATGGCCAGCCATGATAGCACTCCAGTCATGCGAGCTATCCCACCATGTGGGATAGCCCTGCGAACACCCACAGATCTCTATTTCCTTGTGTTTAGTCCCCATGCTGCGTGCCTTGGTGCACAGGCATATCAGAGGGGTAAAGCTTGAGAAGCAGCTAAGGAACATTTGCTGCTGCTGTGGCTGGCCTGTTTATTCCCACCTGGATGTGATGCTGTGAGCGCTGCTGCTTTGGACACCATTCCCTAGGTCCTTCAGTTTAAAGCCTGCCTTATCAAGCTGCCCAACCTGCTACCAAATGTCTGGGAGCAGACACAGAAGATTGGTTGCTGGTTGGTTTTTTCAAAAACCAAAAAAAAATCCAAAAACTTTTCTCACACATATTGTGGTAATTTGCTGCACAATTCACTGGGTAGTTAAAAATCTCCACTGCCACCATGGGAATTGCAATTCTATCACTTACTGTCAAGATGTTTTGTTCTCTTTCTTAGCCCTGCTTTAATGTTATCTTTACATCTCAAGGCTGTTCCCATAGCAGGAGACCCAATGGGATGTTCATGTAATCTTTGCCTGGAGCCTTCCTGGTCTTCTGCTTGCTGCTTCAGACCTATTACAGGACTGCCATTACCAGAAAGAATCAGAAAACTCCTGGCAGCTGTGACATCTCACCCTCAGGCTCTGGGAGGACTCTGTGCTTACCGCCATCTCAGGTTCAGCTAACAGAGAGATGCTTCTATTCCTCTCACAATGGAATTACCCTCAACTGCCATTTATATCTTTTATTGATCCCTCCTAACCTTGGTCCTGAGCCTCATACCCTTGTGTCACAGCATTTTCTTTTCTGCTGGGAGACTACTTTGTCCCACAAGGCTGAGGGGCCTTGCCTGCTCAGCTAAGTCATTTCTGAATCAAACAGAATTTCTGCACAGTGAACTTCCTTATGTCCCTCTGTATAGCATTTATGGACCCAAAACTCTGCCTACCAGTGTATGGAAGCCTCCTCCTCACCAGAAGTCTTCATTTTAGGCTTAAATCTCTACTGGGTGCTTTCTTAGTTGATAATACCTTCAACCAGAAAGGAAAGGGTGGAGAGGGAAAAGGAAGGAATCTACTCTCAAAATGAATCCTAGTAAGGGTGGAGAGGGAAAAGGAAGGAATCTACTCTCAAAATGAAGCCTAGTAAGCCAATTTCTGTGAAGATTTAGAAAAGAAGCCTGACTGGCCAATGGTGCTACCACTTCCTACATTCAGGACCACTGATGGACAGGGTGCTGATCTCTTGGCTGGAGCAGTGCACATTAGTATAACTATACCCTGACTTCATCCCAAAATCTAGCAAGGATTACTGTCTTGTCTTTTTGAGATCATAGTCACAAAATGAAGTGAGCTGTGGGCAACATATTCAGCTCGTTTTCATATACACACTGCAAGCCTTGTTACCAGAGCCTCACAAAGCATCTCTTGAAAAAGGAATACAAGATGCTCTTTGTAAATAAAAGTTCATGAGTCTGAGGAATGAAGTCATTTTCCAAAATCACAGTGAACTATATACTTTTTTCATGAGCCAATGAGAAGCTGAGAGGTGGGCTTGAGGGAAAGGAACTGAATGAAGCATGTTAGAGAAACCACTTAGCCCTATTAGCCCATGGCACAGCCAGGCTGTTTCCCTCCTCCTCTTCCTCCTCCTCCTCCTCCCGCCCACAGCCTCCCTTCCCCCATGACATAAGGAATGGCTTGTCTAGCAGGTTTTTTTTTAATAAATTTGGCACCTTCTGCCTTCCACTGAGTAAACTGGAGATGTTAAAAAATAAACAGTCACGAGAGTTAATTATTTGTTTGGATGGAGTTGTGGGGGGTTGGCGTGGAGAGGGAGGAAAGGGTGACCTCACTTTCTGAACAGTAAAGTTTGAGTGGGAGGGTCTCCACAAGAAAGGTAAAAAAGGGAATGATGTGAACATGTGAAGGAAGCCAGAGCACTGAACGGAGCGTCAGTCTGTATCCTGACAGGGGGAGATAAGGTGGCTGGAGAGCTAGCGGTGCTTTCCTGGAATACAATCTCTGTTTGACACTCTCTGCTTAAGCACTGCCCATCTGTATGTTATTGTGCTGGAGCCTCTGGGGAAAAAGAGGAACCACAGGCACGGAGAGAGAACAAGGAAGGCAGCAAAAGCGTTTTTCTTCCCTTCTTTTCCTTTTTTTTTTTTCTTTTTTTTTTTTTCCCCTCTTTCAAATCGGGATCCGGTTAGACTGCCTTGAAGTGCCACATCTGGAAACTGAATGCTGAAAGAAAGTTAAAATAACTGAGGCACCACTAAGCCAAGGGGGGCTGATTGCAGAAGAGGGTAAACAATTACTGAGACGCTAGAAGACCACTGCTGGATGTAAGGGGAGGAAATGGCTTTGATCTCCGCCTGGCCCCTCGTTTCTCCTGTATTATTCTTTTTGAGATGCTTCTCCTCCAGCACAGCCTCAAGTGAGGGAAGCGTTTTTCAGTTTGACATTGAAGGTAGCTCAGCGGTCAGCACGCAAGAAGCCACTGTTATCAGAGGGCAGCAGCAGGCAGTAGCTACTGGAAGTTGGGTGCCTTTTGCTGAGGTACAGTAATTCCCTTCTCTCTCTAGTGTCTGCAATTTTCTGTTTTCACCTGTCTGTGTCAAAGCTCCCATCTGGTTAACGTTAGCTTACTCATTCGAGCCTTAAAGCAATACAGGAGGATTTGGGGGTGGGGGAGAGGGGGTCTGAGACGTTGCATTTTGAGACTGGAGAGATACAGTTCAGACTTCAAAATGTACACATGCCCTGCCTGCTGTGAGCAGACAGCTGCTGTACTTTGCAGTGAAGCTGGCGTAGCATGTCTCTGACTTTCCTGCCAACATAACTAAACAGGCCTGTCCAAACAGAGCTGTTTTACAAGAGTTAATTGTCACAACACTTTTCTGCTTGCCTTGTAATTCCTACAATTATAATTCACTGATATTTCCCAAAAGAGTCTGTCTTTTGATGGCAAATTCTGTCCTGTGTAAGTTTCTGCTTTTTCCTCTAAATGCCATCTGCCTCCAAAATCTTAAGTTTGTTTTCACAGTGAAAGCAGGGGATGATAAACCAAATGCATCTAGGAAACTGCCTGCAGAGAACACACCTGCAGAGATTTTAAGTTCCAAAAAATTATGTGGTTGGGATTAGTGACAAATGAAATTAGAGAGATCTAAGAAGCAATTTGACAGTGGAAAATTTTCCTGCATCTCCTGTTATTTTGGGATTGATTTATACTCTTCATTTTAGCAACACTGCATTGAGAATGGGCTACTCAAAAATACAGCTTCAGGAAATAATAAATTACTCCAGTATACGTGGGGTGTAGGGTAAGGTTGGAAGCGGTACGGTGGACACAACAGCAGTAATATCTCATGCGTGGTAGATGAAAAGTAGGAGGTTAATTGAGTTCCATAAGGTCATGGGAAGGGAAAGAGTAGTTCTTGTAGCATAACATCCAAAAATGAGGTGAGATTAGCACACAGCTGTGTCACTTTGACAATATCAAGATCACAATCTCCAATATCACACGGCTGATTTTCCACCTATCCTCCACTTGCCAGAATTAACAGCCATGGAAATAAGTGCATAAAGCCTTCAGACCAACAGGGTTGCTGCAGGGCTGGGCAGAGCTCATTCCCCTGCTCAAGCAGCTGGACAGCCTCAGGAAACGCCTGCCTACCCCACCAGAGAGTCTGCATGAAACATGACCTGTGTGAGAAAACTGAAGGTTAAACCCCGCTTTGCTCGGCATAAGGGTTCTCAGGAGCCATCCCAGTTTTTGGGCAGGCTTCATAATGTGGGATGTGCAGATTTTCTCCTCTGGCCTTGGATCAGCCCCAGGAAGCTGCATTGCCACCTGTTGCTTACAACATGGAAAATCCCTCAATGAAATGCCTGATTTAAGAGCTTGATTGGTTTTGTAGCTGCTTTTCATGGGATAAAGAGCATAAGTGATTATTAGTCTTTTTTGATATGATAGTGTAGTATGATTTTCCCTAAGACGCAGTTCACATTTAATGTAAATACATTTGATTTTACCTTGGGAAAGCACTGTGAGATTTATTGCACAGTGCAGGGGAATGACACTTTAACTTCATTCAACAATTTCAAACCTTCCTAAATTTTTGCTGAGGGCAACATATTGGCCTCAATAAGACTCAATAACTGGTGTTTCCTCTGATAGTTTACTTCAGCCCATGCAATGGCAGCCCTTAGACTCTAGATCCCATGCTACAACTGGAAGACTGTGCCTGGTATCATCACACCAAGGCCCTCGGCTGCAGAATGCTGTATTTTCATGAGGAAAAAGCAGGGACTTCAGGACCCCTTGCTAGCTGCATATTTCAGACCCCAACTCCACTGCAATTTCCAAGGAGGCCCAGTAGGATGCTTTTTCCGGGGTAGGACAGATGTCTCTGTAACAGTGAGAACCCGCTTACTCACTGTGTAACACACAACCATGTCTGTGGTTGGTAACAGGATTTGAGGAACAGGCTTTAATCCGGCAGGTTGATGTAGGGGCCGGATAGGGACGGTTTGGTAGTCTCTCATCCAAGGAAGGAACATTACTTTTGGTCCTCAAAGAGCTTCTCCCTCCCACAGCTCACCTTCCCTTCCTCAGCCTCAGGAGCAGGGTTATCCCAGCAGGTTTGAATTAGGCTCTTTTGAAGCGCTAGTGCTTAACCCACAGCTCACAGTGAACCGCAGAGTAAACTCCCTTACACAGCGCAGTTTGATTCAGCTCCTTCATCTAAATATTGACTCAGGCCTACAGCTCCCCCGAGCAGACAGAGGCTGTTAGTCATGGCAAATGGTGCCAAATTATGCAAAGGGGGCAGCTTCGTATGGCAGAGTTACAAAGCCACAGATGGGGCTTCATTGTGGTCAGTGGTGACAGTCAACTGCAACATGAAACATGCCGGTGGGAGTTTCCAAGATGTAACTGGTGGGATGCCATTAAATCCCAGTAAGAGTTTGATATTGTGAACCTAGAGAAGAGCAGGCGATCTCAATTAATGCAAATATACATTAGTGAATATTTCTCAGCTTTCCAATCCTCTTTCTTTACCATGTGTGGCAACCCTAAACTGGGAGGAACTGGGAGAAGTGGTTTAAAAATCAGAATTAAAGTTAATGTGGAGCTTTGCCCTTTTTTTTTTTTTTTTCCTGGGATTTGAATCAAAACCTCTTAAGAGAACTAACTATATTCTTAATGCTATGTTAATATGCTGCATCCTTGCACAGAGAGTACAATGGGTCTGAGTCGAACTTCAGGCAACATCAACTACCTTGGTGCCCTCATTCTTAATCATTATGCAATCCAGAACACCTAAATTGGGCACATAACTTATTCCTAGTTGTTTCAATCACAATCATGGACTG
This sequence comes from Bombycilla garrulus, assembly GCA_013400315.1. Lineage (NCBI taxonomy): Eukaryota > Metazoa > Chordata > Aves > Passeriformes > Bombycillidae > Bombycilla > Bombycilla garrulus. Next base: position 873,812 of record VXBU01006350.1, read on the forward strand.
TCTTCAGGTACAAACCCAAATTCCCTATACAGTAGTGGAGACAGTAGATTTTTTAAGCATCTAATTTCTAGTGGTGTTCCCTGGAATTCTCAAATGAGTCTCTTCCTTTTTAAGGACTTTGCTGGATGCTTGCTTCAGGACAGCTTTATAAATCAGCTAAAGTAGATATTTAAATTAACTGGACTGGATTCCACACAGTGAAATCTTGTTTCCTACATAAGGAGCATTGTTAGTGACCACCATGGAATAAGATATCTGCCTCTTGTTTCAAAAAAAATTGCTTATAAATTGATTAAAATTATTCAGAAAGTATCTTGGGAAGGATTACAGTGTTAGGAATTTGAAGATAGCTGAGAGAGTCTGCAATCCAATTTGCCAACTCAGAGGGTGGTTAAGACAAAAATTTGAACTTATTGTGTAAGTACATACACAGGCAAAAAAATTAACAATAGGCTTGTTAGTCTAATAAATTAAGGTCTTGGCATAGGCAACAGCTGGAAACTGAAGGTGACTATGTTGAAACTGCAAGTTAGTTAAAATTTTATTTCCAAAAGTGATTAAGCACTGAAGATTTTATTCAGCTGTGTTGGTTTGTCCATGAAGAGGCAGATTAATATGAAAAGCACTCTTAAGTACTCAGAGTACTATTATACTCAGTGTGCTATTTAGAACAATTAAGTTTCTTGGTTCACAAAGATAATAAGGGGAGGTGGGGAGATATTGCAGTGCCAGACCCTGATGTTTATGGGGAGACAGAGAGAAAAGGAATGAGTGCAGAGCATTGGATCCACCTCATCAGTGCAACTCAACAGTAGTTGGTGGCATAAAGTCAGAGATCTGTTTTTCCAAACAAGGATAGATTAAAATATTTTATAAGGAAGATTCTTAAGAGATGGAAGCAAAGGACTTAAAACAGGCAGATATCAAATGCAAGCAAACAAGCAAGTGGCAATCAGAGATTTTTGTTTTAGTGTTCCACTCAGTAGCTTGGCCACAGTAGAAGGAAAGGGAATGATGAGACATATCCAGGTTTGGTAAGGCACAGAGGTAAAACTGGTAACCAGAAGTTCTGAGTTATATCCCACTGTCAAACACATGTCTCTAAACTAAGAGGCAGGTCATACATTACCATTTGGGTCTGAAGCCTGCCACTGTCAACATTTGTGATTGTAAATTCCACTGATATAATGGTTTTAATTGTATAGGAATAGATTTTGTTCCCCACTAGGAATAAAGTTCCTTACAGAGTCTAAGGTGAAAATAAAAAAACGGTGCAAGACTTCATGTACTAGAGAGTATCACAAATGATCCTCTGTGATCCACACTTTGCTGTTACTCTTCTTAATGTAAAATGAATGTAAGGGGACATCCAGTAAAATATTAATTTCATTCTGACATAAATGACTACAAGAGGCCAGAAACCAGTACAGGAAAAGAGTGTGGGAAGGATTAGGGGAAGAAAGGGAAGACAGACGTTCTGTGGAGACATCTGCCAAGCCAAAAAAAAGATAATCTCAAATGTCCTCCATGGAAAGAAGAAATGAAGTAAATAGTGGGAAATGAAGTAAACTAAAGCAGGAAGACAAAGGAGAGGAAAAAATTAGGCCAAGAATGAGATAATCAAGAGTCTTAAGAGTAAAGGAGAAAATTAAGTTGGGACAGGGCAGGAAGCCAATTCCCATAGTGAAGGAAGGCATGATGTTGTTGGACAGATGGAAGAGGAAAACTGTTTCCAGCATCAGTGTTTTCGGCTCAGGGGAAAGGCAGAAAGGCAGAAGTCCTTTAAAGGAAGCAATTATCATAATCAAGTCAAAATTAGCCATTTACTATACAAGAAAGTAAGAGGCAAAATTATCGCATGGAGCTTGTGTGTTAAAATGACATGTTTGACCATCATTTTTTCCCACCTGGCTTTTACCAGCAGCTGCTGATAAAATGAAAGAAGCAGTATTTCAGATGCTTGCTTTCTGTTCTCTAAAGTGATAAGCAATGATTAGCATGGGCCTTGTGACAAACACACCTCTCTAAAATGGCTCACATTAAATATATAAAATGACAGCAATCCTAAGTCCCAGCCACTTGTTAACAAAGACTCAAACTATCACCAAATCACCTTTTTCCCAAAAAGGCTGGAACAGAAAATCTTGCAAACTGTTGAGAGAAACCACAATTTGATCCTTACTTGTAGCATTAATCTGTTCAAAACAAACCAGTACTACAAGAAGCAGGAGAAGACCTAATCCTGAGGTGTGAGCCAAAAAGGGTTTTAGCTTGACAGAACCTTTACATTCTTTTAAGCTAACGTGAACTCCACCTACTTTTAAAAAGCAGATCTTTAAATTAATTCACTTCAGACCCCTGAGGTTATGCTAGGTTAACTCCTATAATGGGTAATTTGGATTTCTAGCTGCTGTTTTTTTTCTGATACAACAAGGTTATGTTCTGAGAAACATCTATTAGTGGGGAGGAAGTTTTACTGCAGATGTTTGTGATTCCAACTTAAGTTTCTCATCAAAACTTTAATGAAAATCAGCTGCTTGGAGTAGCGCCACCAGTCCCCAAACCTTTTGAATCATAGGAAGCTGCAGCAAATGGAAGCACAAGACAGAGCAGATGCATAGTTGAAAGTTTTCTCCATTTCAAGAAGATGTATAAAACACCTATTAGAAAACAAAATTTAAACTCCACTGCAATGTATTCCCACAAAGTTTTGGGCAAGTACCAGCAAAGTGCCCTAAAGCTTATTCTGGGCTGTGAAAACCAATAAAAGGCATTTTATGCCCACTCTTATTCACAACATGGGAAGAAGGAAGGAATTAAAAGTCCAGTTTTTCAAGGGGGTATGAGAAGACGTAAAAGAATTGCTTTCTGAAGGAAAACTTGGCCTGCTTTAAATTGATAACAATTAGAGCTTCCAGTGTTCAATAGCTGTGTAAAAGAGGTCTAGTTTCTGAGTAACATATAAGCAGCCACTGATAATGTACAACTTGTTTCTGGACTTAGATGTCAAACACCAAAATATAGACCCTTTGGGTTTTATATTTTAATTGGTTCTCTTGAATGTTTGGATCTGATCCCAGTCCATTTTCACACACCACCATCAGCTGGGGATGTTTGGGTTATGCATCCTAATGCAACATTCAGCAATTTCTGAATAGCGTTATACACAAAGCTGTTAGAGCTCCAAAGTTTTTGAAGTCTAATTCTTTGTCATTAAATCTCAAAGAGATTTTCCTAACTGTCATTCAGGATATATAAAGTGTGTATTTGACAATGCAAACAGATTGACTAAAATATGGTAAATATGATCTGGTTTTGTTGTTCCTGTTAAGCTGTATTTTGCAATTCTTTATATAGATATTTTCTTGAAATAAATACTTCCTAAATACTAGAATTCCTTTTTTTCTCTTGTGACAAACCAGCAAGAAACAGTGCTAAGCCCACAGCATTCAAGAGACAAAGAATGAGAGAAGGATGTGAAAAATATTTTAGAAATTATTATTCCAACTTTACAAGACTGTAAGAACAACTAAAATGTTATTGTTTAGGTCATGACATATGGAAGACAGAGAGTATGAGAGAAACTGGAACATCTTAATTAATTTGAAACATAATTTAATAATTACAAAAAAATATATATACTCTAACTGGATCAACAGCTTTCAGTATGTTCTGTAAAAATAGACATTTTAACTAAAACTGAAAGACTCAGAATCATTGTTTGACTCTGCCTACCCAACAAAATGAATAAAGTTAGCTCAATCTTTGACCATTTCTGCCAGTGGAAAAGGAGCTACATAGAATCAGCACCTAAACCAGACACTTTCTGAGCTATGTAGTACCCTGTTACCACCCTACAATGCATCTTTTTACTCTTTTATGAAAGACCTTCTAAGTGGCAAGAGATTAGCAGACTTTTCTGCCAAGGCTAAGGCAAGGCCAGTATGTCCTAGGGTTTCCTACTGTGGTTTTCCACCTCTGAGCCTGGATGGTAGCCCATGGAGAGCCACAGAGAGCCTGCCATTCATTACTCCCTTATGCTGTGTTCCCCACTCCTGGCTCCAGGGACCCTTCCTCAAAAGCACTATGTGGAAGCAAGCATTTGTCCAGATCCAATATCCAAAAAAAGAAAATAATAAAAAAAAAAATCTGTCAGGACAAAATATAACATAACCCTCTCCACCCTGGGTATTAGAATCCTTCATGTCCCAGAAAGGCTAACACAGCCTGGCCCATTGAGGGTTGGTTGGGTCTCCAGAGCATCAGTACCTGGCACAGATCCATTCAGGGGGAGGTGGGCAGGTATTGGAGGTCTAGACATGGTGTAAGGTTGGGGGAATTGCAAGCTCAGCCTTTTGCAAGTTTGTGGTTTTTTGTGGCTCTCTGCTTCCAGTCAATGGCAGGGATAGTCTGCAGAGGCTCAACAGTGTCTCTAAGGTACCAGCTAATTCAGAGTGTTTGGTGATGGATTTCTGAGAGGGATGAGAAAAAAAATTGTTTTTCTTTTGATACACCGATTCTTACATTTCTTTGATCCAACAGAAAATTTATTTTTTCATTATCAGACTATGTCTATGATGAAACAAGCCTGGAGGCATTAGGAGATAGAGGCAGGTTACCCCTTCTCCCCAGCCCTGGCTTTTCCTCTCTCCTTTCAGAGCACAGCCTCTGCACAGCTTCATCCTGAATGTAAGGCATGCAGTACAAAGTTAACCAGGCTGAGCTGTCTTACTCCCTTCCCACACATTTTGCAAAGAGCCAGGACAATCCAGGGGGAAAGCCCTGTTTCCGAGATCTGCCCAAAAACACGGGATCTTCCCGTCAGCCATCCCCATGCCTGTCTTGTCCATGGCTGTGCCATCCTTGGGAGGCAGAGATAAATGGAAGCTCTTTCTCTTCATCTTTCAAGATTTTCACATTGGCTTGGGTTTCTTTCTAACAGGCTTTTAATTGATGCTATGGCTCTTGGTCAAGTAGATCATTGTTTTTCTCTGCTGTGATTCCAACATTTCAAAGAGCTGCAAAATCAAACCAGGAAGTATTAGAAATATGGAAAGGGAGAAATTGAAGCTTGAGATTACCCTCGCAGTATTAACGGTGTACCACAGGCACATCAGTACTTGCTTTAAAGCTCACTTTTCTCTTTCATCCCTTGAAAATTTTTATCTCTATCTGTAAATCTCTCAGGGAGTACAGTAGTTTGTCAACTGATTATGTCTCACTTATCTGAGAGCCTCAGTGACTCATAATGTACATTTCATGTAAGTGGGGACTGGGTGGAGGGTGGTTAATGAGGAAACAACGTAGATTTATCCCTTTTCCTGTGAATTGAAAAAAACTTGGCTTTTTTTTGAAAGAGGAAAATCATCCAGATACCCTTTCAAATGCAGATTTTCTGTTTCTAACAGTAAGCATTATAAGAGTAAGTTTTTCACTCAGTGGCAGTACTAATAAGTAAATTAGAGACTGGTATTAACCTCTGATTCTTAGCCAGCTTTCAGACAGTTAAAACACTTTAGCCCTCCCCCTCTTTAGAGAAGAATGCCTTTTAAGCAGTGGCTTTGTCTTTCCCACTGTATATGGAAAAAATGACTGTGCAGTTCTATGGAGAATGCCTAGCTGAGATATGTTTATGTTGGATCCAACCCCATCTCTGTTGCTGAATGGCAGTTTGTTTTCCACTTGAACTAGGGAAGGGATAACAGTCTGGAAACTTTTTCAACACAGGAAATTTTTTTAAAATTTAATACAATTACTTGTCAAGGTGGTACATAATGTTGTTGTTCTGCATAAAGCCATCTGGCTTTCAGCTATTTCTTGATTTTGGGAGTCCCCATCAGTCTGTCACTGCTGCAGTGGAGGCACACACAAGCCCACCCAAGGAATCAGAACACAGAGTGACACTGGGCTGGGGAGAAGGTTCCGTGGAATTTCTTCCTGCACACCATGCTCTGCTTTGCTTATTGGTCTGGAGGTTACCCATGTGCAATTAGCCATATTCACTGTCTCTCTGACTGCCAGATCTACCATGCCATAGGGAGAAATAGAGGTAATACATTTTCTGTGTCTTCAGCTAGCAAGGTTTTATCTAGAATCTAGTTTCAGTCTTGCTAGTTTTAGTTTTAGAAATCTCTGATCTTTACACCTAAAACTTTCAGAAGGTTTCCACCAGCTTAATAACCCATCCTTTATTATCATCAAAAATGAACTTCTCTTTTGGATGCTGATGAGCTGATAATTCATCAGGTAATACATAAATAATTCAAATTTCGTGGATAAGTCAGCAAGTGAAGTTTTCAGGTTAAAAAGTTATGAAGTTCTTGTGTCTTGTCTTATGCCCCTTAAGGCAATCACAACTTTTCTGGTAAATTCTGAGGAGAGCTCAACCCCTCTGTATATATAAACAATGGAGAACTTCTAGTGTTTAGTCGCTCCTTAACACAGCAGCAGTTGGAAAACTAGACTAAATTCAATCATCAGATATATACTCTTTAGCAGCTGCAGACTGGACAGACGTGGCGTGCCTGGCTCTAGATCTGTCCTGTGCTCCCAGGTGGGACCATCACTGGGGATACAGGCATAAAGGAACAATATTGAGATCCATGCATATGGGATGATAGAAAGAACACTGGTAACAGAAAATAACGCTTCATTTGTTTCATCGCTTATTAAGCAGTTAATTTACTGAAAAGGATTATAGGTTCGCAACCAGTGTCACTGCTTTATTTATCATTGTTTTGGTGTTTGAAGATTCAAATTACTCACATTCACAAAAATACACTGCTGCAGATTTAACGAGCATTACATATCACTTATCCAGAACACTCCATTATGGCATTAAGTTTCCCAGATGTATAACAAATGCACTCACTGAGGGTTTTTTTATCTAACCTATCTCATGTTAGAATTTAATTAAAAAAAAAACAAAAATATTGGAGGGCTCTACTGAATGACAATTTAAGTAGAAAATAATTTGCTTTTACATTTGCAATTTAAATTTAAAAAACTGAAACCTTGTTAGTGTGCAACAATTACTTTATTTTGTAGTCTCATTAAATGCAATTAGAGCTGATATACCTGTCAAGATAAGTCGATAAAAAAAAGATTACCAGCATTGTGCCCAAATCTCTTCACCAACTTCTGGATAATTTCTGATTTACAACATCAGTGAAACACTGGAAATAATAAATACTTGACAGTTAACAATGTCAGAAATTTAATAGAACAACATAGGGATTTAATGTACTACACCAGGGTGCTTATTATAAAACTATCATGAACATTGATTTGGAGACTAAGCTAAAATATGTGTTCCTCTCAGGAATGTTTACAGTTTTAAAAATAAACTTGAAATTGCAAATGGCTAATTTGCATGAGGTTTCTGCCTTTGAAATGGTAAATACTATAGAGTGTTTTTTGCGTGCAGATAGTTCCCTAACAGCTGTAGTGTCCTATTAAATGGGGTAATTAACTGTCTAGCTATGATGTCACACACTGAATTCATTTCTTCAGTAATAACAGTTAGAATGTGACCTTTCTTGTTCAGAAGAATTTGATACTGTGGACCAGAGGTAACGAAGGCTTATAGAAATTATAAATAGAGCTTGGAGGCCATGGGGAAGCTGGTAAGCAAGCTTGTTTGTTTTTAATTCTCTAGTTTGCAAGGCTTCAAAGCTCAGATAAATTTAGCAAAAAATCAACAGAGAATAAGTAAAATTGCAGAGCAGATGTCCACTTTTGCCTGCACATTTTGATGTACCTCATGGTAGAGAGCAGAACTTCTGTCAGTCTCTCTCTGTGACTACTTTGATGGTTGAGCATGTCTGGCCAACAGGTCAGTTATTAACTTCTGAGGGTCTCATTCTCCAGAGGAAAACAAAGATCCTTCTGAAATGTCACGCCATAGGGATTTATATGTTCAAGTACAAAGACAATCTTGAATTTATTACTCACAGTCTGGGAATTCAAAGTCCATTTATTTCTTCAAATGATAACTTAGAGTGAAGCGTGACAGCTCTGTGAAAGGGCACACCAGGGCATTTTATTTTTAAAAATAGTTATAGTTTACCTCAGTGTTTAGAAGAACAGAAATCTCCTCTTTAGCCAAGATCTGGTCTAGGAAGATACATGGAGTAAATTAAGAGAAAATAATAGGACAGATAAAGGGGAAGTTACCAGCAAAAATAATGTTCTTTGTACCTTGAGTAAGAGCTCCTGCTCTTTATTTGTTTTTTTGATAAGAGAAAAAATGTTTTCATCATTGTATCTAACAGAAACAAATGCCACAGATGATATTTCAAAAAAATAACTTCTACATCAAATAGCTTTTTCCACATTCATGTTTCCTTCCTTGCATGGAAAAAAAAAAACAGATTTTCCTTAAATATCATAAAACTCCCTTACAAAGGTAGTTTGAATCTTTCATGAGAAATTTTACCACTGAACTGTAATTCTTTCTCTCTATACTCTTTGACTAATCCTTTTCATATATCTGGTGTGCTCTGGCAGTAAATCATTGCAGGTCACTCATAAAAGTCACCCTCAATCACAAGGGTGAGGTCTAATTCCAAAAAAGAATGGTGGGAAAAATGGGGAAGGCAGCACAATGCCAAGCAGTGCTGTGTACATATCAAAATGTCTTCAAACTATGGCAGTTTAGCTGAAAGCCAAAATCATTCTTTCAGCACTGCATTAAGAAAATTCTTGGGTCCGGAAACAGCTTTATACTCACTGCAGGCATCTGGAACAAGCAGAACACAACTACCAGAAATGCCTGACCACATGGGGATATTCAGTATTCCTGGTGGTTCTGACCAGTTCTCTTAGAAGAAGTTGTTGAGGAGTGTCACTGCTGGGTACATTGGGTACATCGGGGACACTGGCATGGCACTGTGTGCTCCACCGTGGATTACACTGGGTATATCTGGGTACAATCCCAGATAATCGGCTCTAGCAGCCCTGCTTGGACCAGTCAACCTCCAGAAGTCCCTTCCAGCCTCAGCTATTCTGTGATTCTGAGCAGCTGTGGTTATTGTTCCATTCTACTGATCAAGAAACTGAATGGAAGAGTAATGGTCATTGTCATGCAAGACATGAGCAGAAGAATGTATTTTTTGAGTCCCAGTATTTTTATGAACATAATTAGAGAGAGAACAGCTCATGCACGGAAACCAGGTGATGAGTTTCTTTGATGTTCAGTGAGAAGAAATATTTTTGCTATGTTAATTTCAAACAGTATAATGAAACTATTGCTGTGGAGGTGTTACTAGATTAGAGATGAAGCATACGTAATAAAGTGGATGAGTGGCTGGGACCAGGTGCAGGCATAGGCAGGAACAGCAAAGACAGAAGAAGAGGAGTAGGAGGACAAATGGAAAGCAGAACAGGGAGGACACAAGCGTGAATAGAGAACAAGGCAACAACAGAGTGGCTGTGAGAGCCAACGGGGGCAGGTGGAGATCCAAACCCCTCAGTGTAATGTTCAGTTGTTCCATTAATAGATACAGCCCAGGAGAAGCACCGGGGCCTCCCCCAAGAAGGGCCAATGAACAATCATCTCATCTGGTTGGCATTTACTGTAAGACTGTTTAAATGATATTCAAGCCTCGTTGCCAACAAGAGAGATATATAATATAGACAAGACTAAAAGGTAACCTATAAATAAAAGCTAGGGTGAGCTATAAATACAAACTGAGAAGCCAAGGATTTGATCAATGCCTCATAACATACAAACGGACTTATTGGAATATACTCTCTGCGGCAGACCCCTCAATGCTACAAGTACTCACTGTGCTTTTGAAGAAATCGTGACTGCACAAATCTCTATCCACAGGAGTATTCTTTCTCTTTTGGCAAATTCAAATCCGTACAAATTTTGGGAACACAAGGTCTAGAAGAAATTAATAAACAAATTATTCGCAACTACGTAGTTGCTAGTGTAAAATATGACAGTCAGAACAATATCACAGCTGCCATCAAATACTTGCACATAAAGAGGCCAAGGACACGTTCTAGAAATATTTTCTCCCTTGTGTCCCAAAAAGCCAGAACAAAACAAAGCAGAGAAAATTTAATTAGTGAAATTCTACGTCAAGTCATACGCTTCAGAATCCATCAGATCATAGAGTCATGGAATGTTAAGAGTCGGAAGGGACCTCAACGATCATGTATTCCCAACCTCCCCTGCCATGACTGGCAGTGTTGGAGGAGCAATAATAATGAAAGTATTTTGATACAGCCATCTGTTATCTCAACCATTTCAGCTGTTAAGAGGCAAAGACCACCATCTCAAACTTCTTTCTTACAAGGTTTTTTATGTGGAAAAACTAAGAGCTTTGCTTTGCGTTTTTTGATTTCACTTTTCTGATGATCCTGTGAACAGTCTGGTGTTCATGTGTCAAACAGATAAGAACAAAAGGGTGATGAAGAGGAGCAATGCCAAGTAACATTCAAAATAGAAAATAATATTGAGTACTATTCTCATGCAGTTATCTCTGACGGGTCTACTCTTTTGGAAAACAGGAATCAGGAACCACACAGAGGCATCTGGAAGCATCTAATGCTGTGTTCAGTGATTTATCTCCTGGTTAAGAAATATGGCTAGTCAGCCTTTCATGGTTTGCTAGGCCAAATTAGAAAGATGGATTACCTGCCTATGCACACTGCTCAGATATTGTACATGTACCTGTAAAATATATACTGTCTCCTGGGCACTCATAAAAACAGCATAGTTCTAACTTTAAATGCATCCCACATTTTTCTTAGCAGAGTTTCTCAGCTGTAGTCAATGTATTGTCCTAAAGCATTTTCAGCAAGGACTGGTGAGCTGGCACCACTGAGATCCTCATCCAAAAATGTGGAAAAGTCTAGAAGTGAAGAGCACTGGAGCACATTAATTAATGAACACCTTATCAGTCTGGTAAACTCAATCCCTGATGGGTTCAGGGCAGCTGCATACAGCTGCATTCAGAAATGGGAGGTTTTCCTGTCTGCTGATAGGATGCAGTTCATTTGTTTTCTAGTGAGCATGCAAGTCCATGCAGTCCTCTGGGAACAGGGTTGGCATATCTCAGCCAGCAGCAGGCTGAACAAATTTTGCAGAGCAAATATAGGTATATTCTTTTCTCCTACTTAACCCTTGTCCATTCCCTTGTACCCACACACTTCTGAAACCTCATGCAGAAGATACTCCTAAAAACTACATATATGGAATTCTCAACCCGAAATTTAACCTCTGGCAGTTAAGCACCTTTTCTGCGATCAATAAAGTGCATGTTGGATGTGTAAAATGGCAAAGACCCCAGGAGACCCCAGGGCTCCTGAGTGTACTGCACACCAATAGAGGGACTGGGACCAAGCTGGAGTTGCACACAGTGCTTTCTGTCCATCTGCTGCATTTTATATTTTGGCAAAAAATGGAGAGAGGCTTCTCCTGTAGGTCATCAAAGGCAGGAGGGTGGGGAGAATGGAATGCAGTGTTATCACAGCTCTTTTTGTCTGCATTAAGTTTCCCAGCAGGCTGAAGAAGAACTAAATCTTTGTGTCTATGATTATGAATAACACATCTTTGGCCTGAGGAATTTGAAATGTCTATTAGTTTGCTCCCAGGGAAAAAGAATTGGTCTAATGACCATCAATCCACAACTGGGAGACTGGATTTTAAAAATCCATGTTTACTTCCACTGGAAGTAAATTATGTCCCAAGCAAAAAAGCAGATGTAAAAGTCATGTTGCTGTCCTCAGTACCTTTTGATGAATGAAATACCAGAAGTATATTTGTATAGCTGTCCAAGGTAAAGAGAACTGTTTTGTAGGTAATGATTTTCAAGCATGATAAGCCATAGATTTTGTGCCTGCCCAGAGTGATTTTAAGACAAGATGTCCATGGATTCAAACACTTTGCTTATTTTCATCCCAGTTTGGCAAAGCAGTATTTTTAGTGTGCCTTTTGGAAGGAACCAGAAGGTGTCCTTAGCATGGGATCATTCTTCTTTCTAGGCTAGATCTTTTCTACATCTAGGGAAGATTGGTTGGGCCTGTCAGACATCAAGATCTCCTTTTTATCCCTCCACTTTCCCTAACTGAACCCACTGACTTGTGGAACAGACTCTAAGGAGACTTTGCACTTTTCCAAGAATACAGGGCCACCAATTTGGCAAAATCTGTGGCATAGCTGTTGCAGCCTGGACACTTCCACAAGGCATAGCACTTTCTAGTGAAACAAGGTTTCATGTCATGCACTGTATACAGAGCTGGCACCTACAGGATCTGCCCTCCACATCCCTCTATGCTGTTAGGAGAGAGCAGCAGGCACAGCTGACCTAATTCCGATGCATTTCCGTACACAAGAAATCAAACCATACAGCGGGTGTCCAGCTGGCTTCTGGCCACATGGCATCCCATGTGGAAGTCTCCGTGTGGATGATTCCCAGCTTGATGTGGTTTGGTCTTCCTACACAGGAACACAGCTGCCAAGGCCAGCTTGCCCTCACCCCAGCACGGCCACAGCTGTGTTAGCCCAGCACTGCACCTGGGGCACAGAGCTCCTCAGGGCTTCAGCCTGGGACTGCCTTCAGGGCTCACACAGACACGCTGGGTGAGACCTGCTGAATGCTGAATGTTTGGCAAGATTTCTGTGAGCTCTTGGCTGGGGATTGAAAGTGAAGTCCTTATTGTAGGTGATCAAAGCCAGCAATCTCTTTGGAAAAGAGTCCTACCTGTTTGAGGAAGCCAGAGAAGCTGAAATAACATCAAATGTACAGTAGAGGACTGCTTTCTCGGCCTTTCTTTATCTAACGTTCTTATTTCTAATAAACAATTACATAAATGAAAGTACTGGGAGACATTCAAGCAGGAAAACATCTTTATTTTTAGGAAGGGCAATAGGCTATTTCTCTCTAGTTGGCCTAAGGAAACAGTCTTCAAAAAGGCCTCAGAACTGTAGCTGCCAATTTCAAATACTGCTTAGAAAGACAAATAAACAAAAGAAAGCATGCTTGGGTTGAATTTGGAAATGTCCTCAAGGAGCAGAGGGCTGATGTTTCCATAGTAATGCCATGCACTTCCAGCAGACTGGTCTCTCCTTTAGACACAAAGACTAAAATGGATGAAGGTGGTTTACAGTATTCACTCATCTCTGTATGGTAAATGATGTAGAGTTTCAGAGACTTGATGTAACTTTCAGTCCCAAACCTCTGTTTGTCTAAACTGTTTCTTCCAGATGGATAAATGCGGGAGACTTCCCTGTCCCAGGTTCTCCAGCAGTGTACATAAAGTCCTTTTCTCATCAGCTGTCTGAGCCGAAGAAGCAGTCGGGAGTCGTTAGTTCATGTTCTCAAGGCAGTTTATTAGTTCCTTATCAAAAGTAGATTTCTCTGCCCTGCCGAGGTCGACACAGCAAAACTTCCAGAGACACACTGTGCCCTGCAAGGGAGTTCGAGGCACACTGTCCTGCACACTGTCTGCCCTGCACACTGTCCTGCAAGGGAGATCGAGGCACACTGTGCCCACCCCGGGTCGGCTCTATTCTTTTATACTATCAACTACATTTCCAATGTTTACCATTAATTTCCAAACCGTGACCCTTACATTACATTGTCCAGCTCTCTGACAAACCAATCCAAAAGTGCCAACATCACCAAGAAGATGGAGGTTAGGAAGAAGAAGAGATAACATGCCACGTGTAAGAATTCTCCATCTTGACTCCCAAACCCCCCTGTCCAGAATCTCAAACCCCCCTGGACATGGGTCCAAACCTTTCCCTTTTCATCTATAATTATTACTATTCTACTCTTTAAACTCTGGTGACTTGCAATTCGTCTTATTAGTAATTTGTCTCATGGACTAAAATCAAAGCCACAGGCATTCTCAACATCAATCCAGGGTCTCCGACACCTCTGCAAAGGCTGAAAAGCCTTCTGACCAGGGCCTGGATCATTCTGAGATGCCATAGGAACCCCCTGGGTTCTAACAGATAAACATTACACATTGATGTGATGTCAAGAAGGGACATTGCTGCACTCAATTTGTCTGATTGTTTTCATCAATGCATTGAAAACATGGACTTAAATTTTCCATGTGTCCTACTTTTACAGGTATCTGTGGCTGATATGATGCCTGTTATATCAGAGGAGCAACATTTTTCTATTATCTTTTCCTTGTGTTCTGAAGTAAAGCTTCATAATGTTCAAGTAGAGTTTGTTCTCTTTTCCTGCTCTTTTTCTTCTTTCATTCCATAAGCGACATGGGGACTTCTAAGGGTCCTACAGTACCAAAATTGTTAATCAATTGTTTATCAAAGTGGTAAATATTATTATGCAAATAATTTATAATATATGTCACAGTTCTCCATAAATGTTTTGATAGAGAGATAGCCTCTCAGGCCAGATTTCACACTCCTCAAACTATGACTTCCTTAGGTTTATATCTTTTGACAATATTTTTACCATCTTTACAGAAGAGATCAGACTGCAGAAAAATGAAAACTGGAATGCACAAAAATACTTTCAAAATTAAACTATGTGGCAAATTAAATTTCATCAAGACAAAACAGGTAAACAAACTGTGGTATGTCAGCTTAACCAGAGATAGCTATGCATGTACTTGGCCAAAATCAGATGACAGGTAATGAGACTTATTTATATTCTCTTCCACTGAAGACTAAAAGAACATGATCAGGAATAGTTTCTAGGACTTGAATAGCATATCATAAATGATGCTAGAATCATTTATCTAACCTCTTGGCATATGAAGAAGTAACGTGTGGAGGCTGCTAGAAACTAAGAAAATGTACAATTTTTTTCCTCTTGCCATCAAAAATCACAATTCTACACAAAATACATTGTTTGTAATACAGGATAGAACTTCTTTGTATTTTTGCAGACAGATCAGGGATATTCGGTTAATTAAGTTAATTCTCATTTCATCACGAGCCCGTGAGGTCATCAGGCTCAGCTGGGCCCAGATTGTGTTCACTTCTACTATCCTGAACAGACCTTTCTCTCTAGTAGTGAGAATCTACTGAGTAATACCATAATGTTTGACCTTTCCCTCATGCCTGAACATCCATGTAGCTCCCTGACGATCCTTCTCAGACCTGGAAGGAAGCACACCTTTGGAGTCTCTCTCGAGTAGCAAAGACTGTGACACTGCTACAAACAAGAGAGCTACACACAAAGCTCTGCTGGCACTAAACTGAGCAGTGACTTGGCAGCTGATGTGCCATGACTACTGCTTTGAGTGCTGTTCCTCAGATTCCATCCCCCACGTGCACCAGCTGTTTCCTCTTTTACAATGGTCCTGGAGGACAGCACCATCTTTTTCTTCTGGGTTTGTTTGGGACCAGATGTGATGGGATTCCTGGTCCAAGAATGAAAATATTATAATGGATGTAACAAAGGCTGAAATGTTCTAATGCAGATCATTTAACCCTGAATACGCATGCTTTTGTGTACCTCAGCACATGGGAGAAAAGTCTGGAAATAACAAGCACTGGTGTGGATCCAAGGGAGCATTTTATCATGGAAGAGAGCTTTTGTGTGTTTATATACTCACAAGTCACAAATACCAGTACTAAATAAAGACATGTGCCATGTTTTCTTACCATTAGATGAGGGAGTTAATGGCTACATCTGAAGTACTGAATAAAGCAGTGTTGGGACCTCCTAGTCAAATAGGATAACACAGCCTGTGTCCATGTGCTGAAACAACCCCCATGTTTGCCCAGAGAAGGGTGAACTATAAAAACTGCCTCTTGGGAGCACATCCTAACAGATGCGATGCCCTGAGCTGGGCCTGGTCATTGGGAGGAAAATCACAGTCTGTCAAGGAGCAAGACTGAGGCCTGAAACCATATCTTGCCTTTCCTCAGCTGGCCAATGCAGATGTGACCACAGAGAACATTCTGAGTGTGTTACCAGCACAGCACTCTTCTTTTGGGGAAAGCAAACCAAAAGAGGCTGGTTCAGAGCAAACACCCACCTCAGCACAGCTGCACCACTCCTGCGAGCTGGCAGCAGGGAAGGAATGGGGGACCTGGTTCTGCTCTCAGTTTGCAGGTGCAGATCAGGGACAGCTACAATGAAAGTAGTGGAACTGCTTGAATATAATATGGGGGTAAATTCATACTCTATATATGTGAATTGTCTTCCATCTTCAGTCCCAGCTTGCACCCAGACCAGCAGAAAGGTCTGAAGAAGCAGAAAATTACTACAGGCTCCCCAGCACTTTCAGCATGCAGCTGGTTCTTGTTTTTAAGTAATGTAATCATTAAATCCAGATGCAGGGTGGGAAGGGAGGAATAAATGCCCCAGGGGTGCAGAGATTTTCAAGAGATCAGCAAGGCCAACATTTGACTGGACTTTTCAACTTGAACTGGAACAAACTTTGTCCCTCGGGGAAAGAAATATCTAATCATTATGAAGACAATTGCTAATGCAGACCTAACATTTTGGCATTCTAATTGTCTTTGCCATTCAGAAACAGACAGGGGATGGAAATGTTCCACACTCAATTGCCTACATAACTATATTGCAGGGAGGGTATTTCCATTTTGTTCCAGTCCTGTTTCTGCTTTGTGTGCAATAATTTTGTGCTCCCAGAACATTCAGCAATTTGAATCCCTCAATTAGCTCAACACTCTGACACTTCTTTTTATAAATATGATGCTGGCTCAAGGTCTGGAACAACCAACCAATCACTCCATTATCACTGGTAGGGCAAGGAGCAACAAAAATATATCAGAATAATTGAGAATGCCTGAGAAAACTTCAGAGCCCAAAGGAAACAATCTGGATCCCATTTTCCTTTCATTCCCTTGTCCCTCATAACACTGATTTTCAATACCTCATTTCTGGTTTACATTGACACAGCCTATGGTTTAAAGTACTGTTTTAAAATAGTGAGCATCGGCACCTTCCAAGTTTCTGTGATTAACTGAATAGCATGGGGGGAAAAGGCCATGACAAAAAATACCCAGATGACTCCCCCACATCTCCTTTTGAAGAAGGGCTCTGACAATGAAAATAGAGGGACCCAGACTTGAGGCAGGTGTCTTGAGGAACTGTGAAGTGGGTCTGCTAATAATAGACGGTAAACTGGTTCCCAGTGAACCTTAGCAAAATCTGTGCAGGCCTCACTCTTGCACTCAAACCACGATGTAGCACTGACCTGCCCTAACTTGTTACTGCTGTGTGTGTGGACTAAACTGAAACTCACTCATGGCTGCAATGCAGGCATACCATCAGCTGAAGTATAAATGAGATTATCATTATGGCTGACTAAAGGATTTTCATAGACACCTTTACAATCATTCCTATATTTGCATTTTACATATTCACTATCATAAGAAAAATTTATTCTGCTTAGACCTGCAAAACCAAGAAAGCTTTTGGGCAGACACTAGAGGAACACAGCTAGGACCACCCACCAGCTCTGAGGCATCAGAGAATATAACAAGCTTTAGATCTGTATGGGTGGAAAGAAGTATTGCAAAGGCAGACATTGGGACAAGAATCTGTTTTCAATTTAGAAACTAACTGTCTCTCTTCCACAGTGTGTGGTGTAATCATTCAGCTGCAATCCTTAGTCTGGCAGGAGCCAGTCCTACCACAGTATAAAGACTAAACAACTGAAAGAAACAAGCAGTACAAATAGACAATATTTCTGCTGTCCCAAAGAGGCTGTGGTCTGAAGACTTTGCCTCCTAGGAGCTATTATCAAAGAAAGTGTCTCCAAAACAAACCAGATAGAATTCTGTGCACAAGAATGGTAAAGGCAACTGAGTTTTCCATTTATGCTCATCTCAACTTCTCAGAGCTCACTGGGATAAGATTGGACTAATGATTCATTTCTAAACCTCAGTTTTAAATCCTGTTGTTAGTCATCTCCTAAGATACATTGTTTTCTAAGCAAGTAGCTTGTCTGGGTGGATAGAAGGACCTACCCACACTCGGGAATGGAAGTTAACACCAAGAGCCTCGGGTTTGCTGGCTCTCGCTCTCCAGTGCTCCACAGCTGTAACTACAGCCCGCTGTAGACATGAGAGTGCAGGTCCCAGGAGTGACACGGGCACAGCATGGTGCCACGGCTGGCTAGCTACAGCCACAGCACCAGCAGGGACACTCGGCACTGCTGCTCACAGGCCAGTTTCTGCAGGTAGGGGGGTATCACCGTGTGGGTCTGCATTTGGTACTGTATACCTGCTGCTCTGCCGTAGCTTACACAGGGCATGAGAAACTGTGGGTGCTAAGCTATTATTCCGCACAGTGCAGAAAAATACCTCATCCTTGATTTCAGGATAACCCAGGGAAATAAGGAATAGGAAGATAGAAAGGAAAGCTAATCCTGATTTGGCCAGTGCAATACATTAAGTCTCTTAGCTGATACAAATACGAGACATGCACCCTCCTGAGTTACTTGAACATTGCACTTTTCCCTCTTTCTCCAAGGGTAGGTGACCTCAAGAGCCACATAATACAAAACATTCTGTACAAAGAGCCACAAAAAATATTCCAGGAAAGTCTGGCTTACCTTAAGGTCTGACAGCCACCTCAGGGATGCTGTTTGTGAGTGATAGCAGAAACATCACTTCTGGCAAATCACTGGTGTGGCAAATAATTTTTGGAGTGCTAAATGACATGCCAGTGTCTTCATATCAGCTCTGCAACAATATTGCAAGACTTAGACAAGAGTGAGATATTTAGGATTGAAAAATTCATGAATCTAGCATAATACATACGACAGAGAGACTGGACAGGGCGAACAGGGTGACACAAGGTACCTGAGTTAACAGAGATTGCTCCTGAGGTCAGCCTGTGTACATCTCAGCAGTTTTGCACAATGAAGGAAAAGTTCCTCAGTGAAGAACAAGAATTTATACCTAACACAACAAAAACTATCCTCTTTAATTTCCTATTTAGTTTTCAGTCTTTGAAGGCCACCTTAATAGCTTTGTGTTTCTGATTCCTTATATCACTGCTTTAATTATTATTCTAAAGAAGGTGATCCAGCTATTTACAACTTCTCTTTCTTTTTGGTAAGCTTTGGTAAGTTACCAAAATAACTAAATTATATACAACAGAAAAAGCCACGCATTTATTCAAAAGGGCATTGATCTTTGTAAGTATGTTTCTGTTTCCCATACATTATTCATCCAAATCTCATCAAAGCTTTGATGTAAATTTTTTCAGGCTCTTTTCTTTTCTTTTCTTTTCTTTTCTTTTCTTTTCTTTTCTTTTCTTTTCTTTTCTTTTCTTTTCTTTTCTTTTCTTTTCTTTTCTTTTCTTTTCTTCTCTTTTCTTTTCTTCTCTTTTCTTCTCTTTTCTTCTCTTTTCTTCTCTTTTCTTTTCTTTTCCCTTTTTTATCAGTAAAAGCTATTCCTTTCCTATAAATACACCTTCTTTACCAAATAAGGGTTATGATTTCTGGTTAACTCATCCTCTAGTACAACACACAAGTAAGAATCTGCCAGCTCCACACCTATAGCTTGTCAGGGACAGGACACAGGCAGGAATGCTGACAGCTTTAACACTCTAAGGGAACAAACCAAGCAGCAGGAGAGAGAGTGAAAGCACAGACCCAAGTTCAATGGTGTGCGTGTGGTCTGCTATGATGGGGTTGCTCTGGGGAGACTTGAGGGCTGCAGTTTTGCTTTCTTTCCTCTCACCAAACCTAACTCTCCAGCTACAAATGCATAGGAAACATTTTTCTTTTTCTCATTGCAGAGATGCCAAGAAGGATTTTATCGCACCAGCTCAGGAAAATGCTCTCCTTGCAACTGTAATGGTAATGCAAACAGATGCCTTGATGGATCTGGAATCTGTGTGGTAAGGAATTCCTCTGTTCTCTGATTGTCTGACTTTTAACACCAATGCTCAGTTTCAATATACTGCAAAAGCAGTGTCTGTACCACAGGAGCTTTTTGCTGAAGAAGGATCATAAGTAGGGCCAAGATCAATACATTAATTAATTATCCTGGCCAAAATTCCCACTTAAATTATCTCTGCAGATTCAAAACACTTCCCTCCTGCAGTATTTGTGAGAGTTGGCATGTGCAAAATTTTTAGCCCATCAGAAATATGGAAAGAGTTTTGTATAGCTCTGGAGAAAAAAAAAATATAAATTCAGACACATTTCTTTCTCCCCTTTATGAATACAGTGCCGTGTATAATAGAAACAATTTACAATGGTGAGTGACCCCTGCAAGTGTATATACATGTGTTACCCATAGCAATTCAGCTGCATGGCAGTCTCCTGCTGTGAGGGAACAACATGAGAAGGTTGAAACAATACACCAGGGGAAGAATGTGTTGAATTCCAAGATACTGTTACAATTTCCCATATGTTCAGTCTGACTCAGAATCACCTCATACAGAGAGCTGTGTGCTAGTAATAGTAGTCAAACATTTGTAGCTCCAGAGCAAAAATCAGCCCCGTAAAACTAATCCAAACTACTATTGGGCAATCAGGGCACTAATACACTAAAAAAAGATGGAAGTTAGTACTGCATTTAAACCACATAGCAAGAGCTAGGCATTAGTATACTCTTTGGAGGCTTGTAAAGCAGAAGTAGAGCCCAAAACCCCTTGCTCTGCCATGTGTTACTTTTGACAAGTCATAAACCTTTGCCCTCAGTTTATCTCTTCATAAAATGGACTCATAATAGTCACATACTTTGCATTGTTGCAACTATCATGTTTTCAGTTATACAAATACATCAAGTCAAGCTCCATGGCATATTTCCTACCATTTTTATTTCTGTGGGAAGAAGACAGTGCAGCTGTTCAGAACAGGAAAAATGCCTATGGCTTGGACACTCTAATGTGCTTAGAATTGGAGGGTTAGTCTTGGCTTAGTTTTTAATACTAAATTTTCAAAAGTTAGACTGCCAGCCATTCCCAGCTATTCTCTTTCACATGCACGAGGCTTTTGGCTCATGGGATCATTGTCCTCTTAGTGTCAAGTGACAATGATGCCAAGGGGAAACTTCTGATGGAAGACTTGGGAACAGGATAGAGAGCTGGTCAAACATCTGCTTCTGATGACTCCGGTCACCAGAGAGCTTCTGTAGTAGAATATATGAGTAAGGAGCTAATAATATATGATTAGGTTATATCATAAAATATATTATTTTACCCTCAGGTTACAAACACAACAGAAGAACTGTTTCCTATCTTCTACAGAAATATGGCTGAAGTCAAGGGTTCAAGACAGACAAACAAACAAACGAAAACAGAAAATTTACAGTATCAGGAAAAAATGTTCTGAAAGTAAATTTGCATTCCGGATTGGTGTTTCTTGTCCTGGAACCAGCTAGGTAGTAAGGAATAAAACTAAAAGCTAAACCCTAGTTTACTGTTTCAGTCCAAAATGCCCTTTGATAGCTTATCTGAAGGATTTTTAAAGCCATTAAGCTCATGTCACTTACCTCTGAATAAAATGGAACGGTGAAAAGGCTCAAGTGAAATAAAAAGGAAAGGTAGATGGAAAGTGCAGAATCACAAGGAGGTTTAAAGGTTTGGTAGCATTAAACAGAACCAGAGATTCCATGGGTACTGCAGTAACAGGACCTTCCTCAAGATTTGGAAGTTTCTGGAGAAGTTTGGAAGACTAATGAAATTGGTAAACAGCAAAATGTGACTGAGAAAGCCTGGGAGAAGAAAAGGTTAGAGAAAGAAAGATGTAACCTGAATTGCAGGAGAAAGAAGCACATTAGATGAATGAATTATTTCAATTTAGGAAAAGGTGACTTGATGGTTGGTAATGGGACTTGTATTAGAATCAGTGGACAGAGCAGCCTTTCATAAGAGCTGGAGAAGGACATGTACGGTTCTGGCAAAATTCACTCAGTATCTCTATAGCTGGGAGTTCCTGTGAAAAGACAGGACTATATAGTATGGAGAGCTCACCATTCTCTCTTTTCTCAAATTTTTAGGCAACCTACTCCAATAATTCTTGCACTGGAAACCACCACACCTTAGACAAGATTTTCTGCATTCAGTTAGTTTTTAATGAGCTGTTAAAAATTAAATCTGTATTTATCCCACATTATTATTGTTGTCATCCTCTATTTCCATGATTATGAACTTTCTATCTCCCTGCTTCCAAGATGCAGCAGCATTCTAAATTTTTATCAGTTGTGGACTCTCCACCATAACCACATCTTACCTTAACCTTGAGCCATAGATACAAAACATCTTTAGCAGCAGACCTTCAGAAGAACTGATCTTCCCCAGAGTTAAAGTTTTCTATATCTGCATGTTTATCAACATAATGGAATGATTTAAACATTAAAAAAAGACATCACTTTTTAAAGTTAAGTCTGCTAACAATACTGGGAGCAATAATAATATGACAGTAATAATAACACTGTGTCTGGTAGGTAAATATTTTTTTATAGTCTAAGTAGTCACTAAGCTGTAAGACTTGAATAAATGGACAAGACAGTATGAAAAGGAAAAAGTACTCTGCTTCGAAAGAGATGAAAAGAAAGTGTCAGGCCCCATATGATGCTCTGAGACCATCATATTATGCAAAACCCTCAAATCAATTTGTCAAATGTAGCTCCCACAGCATACAAATTAATGAAATTTTCGTTGGCCTGTGCCCTGAATTCAAAATCAAATATAATTAAACCCTTTTTAATGATGCCTTAAGGTAGAATGCTCATATCTTTAATTTCCACTGACATATATATCTTGAGGTTCTGTTTCAAAACTTCTCTCTGCTTATTCATAGAGTGCAAATCAAATCCACGAGTCATTAAAAGCTTATTGAATGACACAATCAATGAATCAACTATCTCCTTAGGTAACCAGACAGAAGAAATTATTGCAGACAGAGCCTTTATTGCCTAGATGTCCACATAAAACCAGTACAGAAATCAGTCACGGGATCCTGTGACTAAAACTGAAGAGACACACAGTCCATTTTGTTAGGATACAAAATCACCCAAGTGTGGGAAGAAGAATAGCCAATAGAGTGTTAGCTCTACTAATGATATATTAAAAGACAGATGTCAAATAATGCTTCATTTCAAAGATACTATCTGGTCGTGCATGTAAGGCCAGTAGGGGAAGAAACACCAATTCATTGTGCTGATTTTGGACTCTGGAGTTTTTAAATAATTTTCTCAATCCTGGCTACAAGAAGAAAATTAAGTGTCTTTTCAGGCTGTAGCTTTAGATTTTGGAAATATGCATGTGATGTCAACTGGGTGAAACTGCAAGAGCTTCAAGTGGCCATCTGCAGACTCAGGGCTTTGCATTTCCCCTGCATAAAGCCCATCATGTTTTGCTGCTCGTAAGATAGGAAGATATGAAGGGAATGCTTTACATCCTTCTCCATCCCCCAGACCGCCACCAGCTGACCTATTTCTTAGAGCACCTCCACTGAGGGTTTGACATTTGAAAATTCAGACATGGGAGAGGTCTTCAAATGACTGATTATCAGAGGGGCTGTGATGGTCACCTCTGAAAAGAGTGGCATATGGAGGTGAAACCTTTTCTCAAGCAATGAATTGTCACACTTGCACAGGATTGTGCAAGTAGTACAACTCAAAGGACTTTACCATACTTAAAAATTTGATTGCACAGTCTAAGGAAGCAAGTTGATTGAGGTGACTGCAATATAGTATGGCAATGACTCCAAATGGACTCAACAAAATGGATGGAAAGGTTGAAAATTTTTAAAAAATATCGAGCTGTTTATCCGGGCAAAATTATTGTTACACTGAGTTATGTCTTACATGAGGTGTCTACCGTTAATGAAGATTAGATCTTCCTTGATGCATGAAAACACAGAACAGAAAAAGTCTGGAGAAAGCATTATAGCAGAAAGTGAAGTTAAATTTCTTGTTGTCTCCCTAAAAAATCTCTAAGTAGTTTGTTATCATTTCAGTTCCATATATTTGATCACTCTTTATATAAGGCATCCCAGTACTCGTAAGGAAATAAATGAGCAAATAAATGTGACCATTTTGGAACAAGAAAGACCAAAAGATCCTAACAGTGAAGAGGATAAATCCACTGGTATCCTTTCCAGCCTTTTATGGAATTTTTTACAATAGAGCATATTGTCATGTAAGTGATTTGTGTTTCAGCATTTGGGTTTACAGCTGAGTGGAAAGGTTGGAACAGATTTGGCAGTTCTGCCCAAGAGGATAATATGTTCCACATGGCTGCCAAGGCTAGTCTGGAGAATTGCCAGTGGATCTACAACCATCCATCAAGCACAAGCAAAAAGTAGTAGGGAGCTAGCAAAACTCCCCAGCTTGTTAGGTACTTCTGCCTTCACAAAAACCTTGCTGCTTATAGCTCACTGCTTCTTTCTGTAAAGATGGGCTGCAGATGACTATACAGCATTGGTGACATAAGTTTGAAAATCTAACCAGAACAGAGTATTAGAATGCAGTAATTGATAAAAACATTAGTGTTAGTCAACATCTTTTCTCAGGTATAGATATTTCTCTCCCTCTTAGCTACATTTAAATTTAGTGTTTGTTGTCTTACCCAGTTTACTGTTGAAAACATGCAACAGTGACCCCCAATGTGTGAGCATTCTGTTTCCACTCCTGCACAGCCAGAGTAAGAGGCATGAAGGAAATCAGGCCAGGACTGCGAGGAGGAGCTGCTGCTGCTGCTCTCTCACCTGCTCGGCCACATTTGTCACAGTTAGCTACCTCAAGTGATGGCTGAGAAAGTAGTGGGGCCAGGTGCTTTTGGCAAGGCATCAGCTCCCACTTCGCTAATACAGGACAAGGTCTACAAATCAAAACTTTGACACAGAGGGGGTATTTTGATCCAAACCACATCAGGAAATTAGTTTCATAGCTATTCTCTTTTTTTTTTTTTTTTTTACTTAGACAGGTGTCTTTACTTTAGCAAAAAAATTGCACAATACTTTATGTTTACTTTAAGCGCCTCATCTTCTTCCAGATGAAGTTCTGAAAACTAACACTGCATCCCACCCACAATAGCTGGAGAGAAAAAGCTTGAAACCCTAAACCTCATAGATGGAAAAGATAAAACATGTACAACTCTTGGCTTTCAAGTCATTATGATGCACTCTATTTTTTATTATTATTATTTTGGGATAGCAACAAATTCTGGCATGCTGGTATGGGCAATGTTTTGCAGTTCTGTAATCTCAGATATGAGAACATATATGAGGAGAAGTCTTAATCTACCTCCAAATACAGACTGCACAGCCATGTAAGCCACCTGCATCTCTTTACCTATATAATTTATTTATCCTTGTGGAATCTTCTCCGTTAAGAGTTGTTAAAAGACTATCTCTCAGAAGGACAAGTAATAAGGGAGAAAAAAGTTAAACAAACAAACAACTCCTGATACATTGCAACAATAACTGTTTTCATCTCCAAAGCAATAAGATTGTCAAGGTTTGAGGACGCTTCCAGATTTCACAGACAATATATAAGACCCAGTTATTCTGGGGGTTTTTATTTGAGGGTTTGGGGGGGAGGGGAGGGATTGTTTTACTAACTTCCCAGGAGGCAGGGCTGAGTATTAACTTTTGATTGCACCTCAAGTGGCTCCACACCACCCAGCATTAGGTGTCTAACAGATGCTCTGCACCACTCTGTGGCAGGTCCTGACTTTCTTCAACTTTAGAGAGTGCACAGAAAACCAGTCTGCTACCTATTTCCTATGGAGAAGGTCCAGAATGCCTAAATTGCACTTTGTTATCCCTCGTAAGAAAAAATTTTCCTAAGACTGCATAAATGGGCAGATTTAATGAAACCGATGCCTTTGAAGAACAACATAATGAACTCTTTTCTTGCATGTTCAGGTTCCTAGATGAAGCTGAGCAGATTTATACCTCGGTTTTTCAGTTATAATAATTTACACAAGCATGCTTGTCTTGTGCTGGGAAATTTGTCCTAGTACTATTGCCTGAAGGGAATCAACTAATTTTTCATTATTACTTCTGCACAAATGTATCTACTGAGATGAACATGAGGTGTTCTCTGTTCTCAGAATGGTAGTTCCAGCTCTACTTTCCAATCAAAAGGGTCTAGGAGCTCAATGCTGACAATCATTTCCAAGTAACACTGCACATCCCTCACACCCACTCATAGCACCATTTTGTGTTCTTTTCATGTGTGCACAAATAGAAACAGTAAGAGTCAGGTAAAAATGCTCCCACTGATTGTTGGCACCCAGTGACAGTGCCAGAGAAGAGTAGTAGGACCAGCTAAGACATTTTCTTACACAGGCAAATGCAATCCAGTCACTCTCTCATCAGACAAGCTGCTGGTGTACTGATGGAAGAATGATTACGTGCTGTAGACTCATATAAAAGCCTTTAGAAACCAGGCTGGTACCGATCATCCACTCAAAATGATCCACAGAGAATCAAAACTCTCTCCTCAAGCTACCACCCAATGCTTAGAATCACCAATGAGCTGCAGGGAAGGTGCTCTCCCTGCCTTCAGAGGTGTCTCTGAGGCTTAATGCACTCAGCAGTTTAGTTGGAGGTGCAAAATAATGGAACATAAAATATAAGGACATCTTTTCTATCACTGTAAAAATATGGTTCCAAATACCCACAGAAGTTCTGTCTTGCTAAATATGATAAAGTTGTTTTTACATAATTACTAACAAGAGAAAAATTACAAAAGCACACTCAGAAAATGGGCCATCTGGGGTAAGAGAGCCCTTTTTCACTTCCCTTCAGTTTAGATAAAAAAAGTGCATATTTGAGGAGCAACATTATCTGTCCAGCTCTGTTCATTGCAGTCATATTTGAGCTTTGGAAACCAGCAGCAGATTTGCTCTGTTAATAACCATGTGTTATTTGGAGAGCTGAAGACAAACAAGGTGAAGTGAATCAATCAG
The DNA here is from genome assembly GCA_013400315.1 of Bombycilla garrulus. Classification (NCBI taxonomy): domain Eukaryota; kingdom Metazoa; phylum Chordata; class Aves; order Passeriformes; family Bombycillidae; genus Bombycilla; species Bombycilla garrulus. The sequence continues at coordinate 900,667 of VXBU01006350.1, forward strand.
AGTGAAGGCTCCAACCAAACACACTCGAGGCCTCTGCCAGTGCTTCAGACACAGGGTGGCTCAAGCACTACAAGTGCTCAGTGCCCATGCTCTCCTGTCTCTCTGGTGTACATTAACATCATTTTTTCATTGGATAATGACAAATGCAAAATATTTTTAAAACTGTATTAGCCTTCCATTAGCCTTCTGGCTCTCACCACCTGCCCTGTGATTAGTGCACAGGGCGCTCACCAGTGATTTTCTTTCCTCCTCCTCTCCTTCCTCCTATTCAAACTTCCTCCTAGTATTCTCTCATTTTAGAGGATCTTAATTAAAATAACCTTCTGTTTTCTGTATACTAAATATTTTATTCCTTACAGCAAATATGATTAAGTAAAACCACCTTTTGCTCTAAAACTACTAATGGCTAATTTATTTAAAGATCCATGGAATAAAAATTGACCTTTTTTTCCTTTTTCTCAGCACATTCTACTTGCTGTAGTGTTCTCTAGCCAAACGACAGCCTTGTACAAAAAAATGATTTCTGGGCAATGGGTTCTCTATGACTATAAAGTATGCAGCAAGTAAGACAAGCAAAGTCTTCTAGAATAAAAAAGGATCTGAGCCTATAAATAATAAGTCCTAGCTAAGCATCCTTTATGGAATTCAAATAAGAAATATTGGTTTAAAAAGAAAATCAGATGTGTTTTCACAAGCAAAACCAAAAACATCCATCCATGTTGCCAGGACAAAATTCTGCCACTAAATCTAAGTCACAGCATGTGGATACAAAACTAATTTAGGAATGCCTGTGCAAGTGAAGCTTGACTATGTATTTTCAATGAATGTCTTCTTTAATCACATTCCTCTCTTCTCATACTCTTTGCTTCAAAGAGCACACCATGTTTGGAGAAGAAAGTGAGTTTCAGATCTGCAGGGGCTGCTGCAGGTGAACAGTTGGTTAGCTGACCTAACCCACCCCACCCCAATGCTGTTGAAGGCATTCCAGCCGCAGAGACACCAAGGTGTCCCTTGCACCAGGCTAGGGAGCTCCCTCCCATTTGAAGCACTCCTGAAATCCCCCACACAACTTCCCTGTCAATTCCTAGCTCCTGGGCCAGCTAGCACAAGGAGTCCCCTGCACGGCCCAACTGAATGTCTCTGTAGCCCTCTCTCCAGCAGAGGCAGTGGGAGGTCTAGGCTAGGAGAGAGTCAAGACTGGCCCATTTCTGAAGTCTCTGTTTTGTACTCCGCCATCACCACAGCTGCTCTGTTAGAGTGTGCCACAGGGTGCATGCCTTCTGAGTCCCTGGAATATCCATTTATAAATCTGCTGCCCATTAATTCGTCTAAGGAATCCCTTCTTGTCCCTGCAAGTGCTCTTGCCTCCTGGCAACAAGTAGCAGAAGTCTATGTTCTTGTGTAGGGAAGTACCTTTTCAAGTCAGTGTCCCTCAGTTCTTGTATTGGAGAATTTGGGTGAACTATTGTGTTGCAGAATTTGGGTGAACTCTTGTACCGCATTCAGCTTATTTACAAACTTTTGAATTATACATAACCCAAACACACCCTCCTGCCTTTCTGTCCCAGCTGAGCAGCCCCACATTTTCTGTCTCTGTGAGACACTGATGAATATTGAGCAAAACTCTTATCAGCACCAAGGCTTAAGGGATTTTAACAGTGATTCTTCCCATGCTGAAAAGTTACTGTTGTATCCTTCCCTACCATCTGTCAGCTTGCAGCTTGCAAAAGAAACTTTTTTTTCCCAGTATCCTATCAACTTGGTTGGCTTTTTGTGGAAGTCCAGATAGGTTATATACTCTGATTCCCCTCCATACCCTTGCTTATTTGCATCACTATGCAGCAGATAGTGAAGGAGGAGTTCCTGAATCAGTTGATGCTTATTCACATACTCAGAGGTCTTCTCCTTTATTATAGACACTGTTATCTTCCTAGGGATGGAAATCACATCTGTCAGTCTGCAGTTTCCATGATCCATGGTATTAGCTCAGAAGAGAAAAGAATCGAGGAAGCTAGCCCAAACCTACAGCAAAATACACTGATAGAGTAGTTCACATATGTCTGCCATGGATCTGCTTCCTTGCTGTCTCAAGCTTGGCATAGCTGTTCACATCTGTACTGTGTCCATACAAAGCGCTGTAACTGGAGAGTCCTGATTCAGGGACACTGAAAAACTCTTTGCACAGTTGCAAGAGAGGAAACCCCTTCTGCATCCTTCCTACTCTTCTAAAGTAGCTTGGTGAGACAGCTCCCAATGTTCTTTTCCAGTCATCAAGTCCCAGAAGTATTTTTATTTGAAGTTGTGTCACCTTGTTTGCCTGAATCTGTCAACACCTGGAAAGGTCAAGGTCTGGCATCAGCCACTCTTCTGCTTGGCCAGGTCATCAACTAGAAGGTCTCTCTATGAATCAGGCAGCACCTCCATTTAACTTTCACCATTCTGTCTCTTTCCACTGCAGGACTGCCAGAGAAACACAACAGGAGAGCACTGCGAGCAGTGTCCAGATGGCTTCATTGGTGATGTTGTCAGCGGAGTGCCCACATTCTGCCAGCCCTGCCCCTGCCCCCTGCCAGCACTTGCTAAGTATGTAAAGAGTCTTTGCTTCTCTTTGATTTGGGTTGGCTTTGCCCCCTTCCAAGGTGGGGTCAGCATCCCTTCCAGAATGCAGCAGACAAAGGCTGCTGCCCTTGGCAAACACAGGGGAAAATAAGAAGACCACCAGCTGCTCAAGTTTATAACTACAGGAAACAGTATTTCATTTAGAAGGTGTAAAATATCTTTAAATGTTCATACCAACCCTTACAAAAAGGGAGGAGAATGAGCAAGTTCAAGTTCACCCTTTTATGTAAAAGAGAGTATTCAGTTGTGTGGTTGCTTTTTAAACTCCCTTAAAGAACAATTCTCAAGAAAAGTGGCATCAGAGATTTATGTGGCTGAGACAGAGAAAAGAAAAAAAAAGACAGACAGAAAGTTCAATCCATGTCACTTGAAGGGTAAAACCAAACACAAAAAAAGCATGACTTTGCAGTCCCCTGAGTCTACAGCAGCTGGATCTGGTTAGCACAGTAACAGTTCAAAGGAAAATGCTGGAGCACCCTGTGAGAGGTACAGTGCCCTTTCAGCTGATGCCCAACTACTTCTGGGTAAGAAACTCTGAATCCTGACAGAAAACCAAGACCATGTCAAAGAACTCCAGATGTGGTGTGCTTTGTGCATTCAGGGGAAAAAAAATAAAAAAGAAAAACCACAAAACTACAAGCCACAACCAGCCATTAGAAATAATTAATGGCATGTCAGTAATGCAGCTGAAAAAAATTATCAGCTTCCTTTTGCTCAGATTCGTGCTCTGGGAGAGACGTATCTATGTAAATCCCACCACAGGGAGATGCTAGTAAATAGTTGCCAACAGGCTGACGCTGTTTTTCAGAGAGCTAGCTAGTCCTCTCGTATTGTTTCCCATCCTGCTTTCCCTGCTTTCAGCAGGACTTCACAGCAAAGGGAATTTCATCCTTACTGTATTTGTTTGCTGTTGCTATAGGATTACTCACACCCCTTAAGGTGGGATGAACTATATTTTACTCATCTTCTTGGGGCTCAAACTGGCAAAGGAACAAAATTACTCTGGCCAAATTCCTGCAGATCCCTTCTTCGATTTTTTGCAGTGAGCTGCAGACATGTGAGAAGGGCCACGGGGTGAAGAACAGCTATTGTTGAAAAACTTCAGTTTTGCCTGGATTACAGAGAAAACCCTCCAGAGGCAGTGGAAGAACCTGGCTTTGCTCACATGTAGCAAAGCTTAGGAGTGATCAAGCTCACAGATGAAGCAAACTATTTCTTGCAGTTTCAGTAGCAGCTGTAATGCCTGAAAAATTAGAAATACAACAGTCAGGAGCAGTGCTTTTTCCTTTGGCAAAGTGTTTTTTGCAGCCTGTTGGACACAGAGCAGCCACTTTGGTGTAAGAAGCTGTTCTGTGAGCCACAGCCTGGGCTGCCCATGCCTGAGGCACTCTCAAATGAGCCTCAGGCTCTACCAAACAAGGTCAGTCAGGCAAGGTCTGGTCTGTGCTCCCTACAGCTCGATTTGACACAGCATGACTGGGTCTGCATTTACCCAGACCCTGCCTCATCCTGCAGCCCAAAGGCTCTGCAGAGGTGCTCCCTGAGAGCCGGGAGCTGGATGATCCACCAGGCCACTGAGCAGGGCTCAGTGCAGTGGGACCAGCAGGGCTCAGTGCAGTGGGACCAGCAGGTCCCACTGGCCTTTCTCTGCCAGTGCTGTGGGAGATGGAAGCAGAGACCAATGAACATTCCCAGCTTCAACATGCTCCTTAGCTAGGGACATTATGCCTCTCCAATTCCAGACCCCTGGGGAGAAGGAAACCCCAAATCCAAAATTCAGCAGTATGGGATTGGGAAGGGAGAACAAATGTTGCAAGAAATCTGAATGCAGATGCCTCAATATTAGCAGCAATACATGGCTTGTACTTGATGAGCCTCAGGGGTCCTTCCATCTCAGAGTATTCTATGTTCTACGACATTGTCTTCCCTTGGAAACTACATCAGTAAAAATCCACTTCAATTCCTTGGTTTTCCCTCAGAAAAGTCCTGAAGGTAATAATTAAAGGAACATCCCATCCTAAGTTGCCTCATACCCCTATTTAAATAATGTGCAGAAATTGCCTGTTCAGCTTCTTGCATGAGAGAGACCTGACCACAGAAATAGTCTGCAGCTGGGGCTGGAACAGGCAGAAAATAATTGCGCAACATTAAGCTTTACTAAAGCTTAACTAAATTCAAAGAAAAAAAGTTCTTTTTAGTTTTTTTTTTCAATTTTCCTTCATTAATCCTACTACATATAAAGAGTAATGCAAAATAATATCTCTACCAGAAGCAGAGAAGCATTAAATGGCTTTAAAAAAGAACATCCAAAGGATATAATTTTGTACCCTGTTTTACTTTGGAAATAGAATGCTGAATCTGTAAACTTACAGACTCACCAGAGAGATATTTTTTCCAGGAATTCAGCAGTGCCTCTAGATTTTCTGACCAGACTATCTTCATATCTTCTATCCTGGGAACTTTTGGAGTAACTTTTGGACATTACGCATAAAGTGTAATGTCATCCCTTTGGAACAAAAAAGGAGGATGGAGGTTGTTTCACAGTCAGCAGATGTTACTTCTTTTCAAACCCAAGGGATTTATAAAGCCTTTTTTCCCCCTAAAAGTTCACAGAAAGTATAAAATTTGAGGAAGATTTCAGTCTTACTTCATAACTTAGATCCACAATGTGGTTTTTGCAACTACGTGAAGGAATTAAACTTTGTTAAAGAAGACAAAGCCTGCCAAATTGTTACTGCCACACGGTGGTTAATTTCTAAGTTCTGTGAGAAGAATCTCATTTTATGTTCTCTCTGGTTATATCAAATATTTTGAGACAGAAGAGATCCAGACTGATTTTTTTTTTCTGGTTGTCCAACCAGTTGAGAAACGCTGGCAGGAACTGAAATTATGTGGGAATTCTCATCATCTTCCAATCCTGTTTGTTCCTGGAACAAGCAGTGCATGGATCATGCACTTTCCCATTGCTCTGAGTCTTTTGTCCTGTGTGAAATGGATGCAACCCAGCCATAGCTGACCAGGGAGCTGTGATTTAGCAACCATGGGCCTGCAGCTGGAAACTGCTGCCACTCACTATTCCGGTTGCATTCTAGTGCTGGCAGAAACTTATTCACACATGTTGCAAACTAGAAACATCTTATCTCGTTTTTTTTTTTCCTGTAAATGTTTTTAAGCCATGTCCATCACAGTGTTTGAAATGCATATAATGTTTGCACTATCCCCATCTGGCTATTCCTGTTTCTTGAATCTCATATTTATTTAAACAACTGTTAAATCACGAAAACATTAGAAAAACAAAGGAATCCATGATTTAGAATCATGGCAGTAGAAATTACAGCCCAAGCCATTACTGCAGTCAGCATCACTACTTGGAGTGTTGGTCTCAGAAGAGGCCACAGACTCTTTCCAGCTTACCTGGGATGATGATAGAGCAGCCTTGGTTACTACAAAGTCAGTTACTCTGAATGAGGACAGCCCTACTGAGGTCAGTTTTCACCACTAGGAACTTCCAGATTGGAATTCGAGAAAAACCTGTATGATTTGCATCAGAAACTGCTGCACCTATTCCAGAATCTCAGTTCTTGAAGAGCTCATTGCAGTGTCTGCCACAAACAATATTTTACCCCTTGGGATAATAGACAGGGAGCAATTATGTTCACATTTATCTTAAGTCCCTTATCTAAAGTGTGTCTATCAAAACCTGCAGATGTATCTGATCTGCGCTGCAGGACAACAACTTTCATACATATTCATCTGTATTTATATAGGTCCATAGTTCTATACACTAAAAAGTGCTTCCTAAACTAATTTAAAGTCTAAACAAGGGGTATAATATAAATTATGTAAAGAGCTTAACACCCATTCAGCAATGAACAACCAAGATTCATAGTTCACATTGACAAATGTCCATACTGTAACAAAGAAACATTCCCATGTGTCTGTCATTGCCTGGTATTCTAACTTTCATCCTAATGAAATTCCAGCTTTGCAGTCTCCTGTTACAGAAAAAGTGGAAGTGTGCGTTGTGTCTGCAAGGAAAACTATGCAGGACCTAACTGTGAAAGGTAAGAAGCTCATAGGATGACTTGCTGGTCAGCAATACAGTATTCCACAATTTTTTTTCAGGGAATCCTCCCATAATGGGGAGAAATCTTATGGCCTTATTTTCATCAGGTAGAATTGTATCTATTAGATGATCTCATTCAGTTCCTACTAAAAAGCACTAAAATTTGCTGTGAAGGAGTGTCAGCATAAGACAGACACTTACCTGTGATGTACTTTGATCTAGTTCTTGCACTTTGTGTACATTCATGTGGTGATCTTACCAAAAGGAATGCAATTTAAAAATACAGTATAAAAATCAGAAACAGCAGCTGAAGTAAAAAATATCCACCACATCGAGGCCTTTTGCAATTCACCCCCCTAAAATATGTAGCAGGTTTCTACCAAATAACTTTTACAAAAGCAAAGGAGAAAATCCACTATCGAGTCAAATTCTTAAAGCAGATGCAGCTTTTTTCAGTTACATTTTAAATGCACTTCACAGGCATAATTCAATAAAGTCAAGCAAACAATTATAGGCTAGTGTTGCTTTTCAACTTTCTCTTATGTCCATAAACATTTTCCAGTAAATATTCCCTAAATAACAAAGGGCAAAAATAAATTGAACTATACAGCAGAAATATAACTTCATGTGCTGTAAGGGGCTCTTTTACTTATTATGAACATGTATGGATAATGTTTGAATAAATGCCAGGGGCCTGATTACAATTCAGTAATTTTCCTTGAGCAGACAATACATTAAAACATCTCTAACACAAAGACTGAGGGATATAGGATGGCTCAGACAATGGCTTCCTAAGCATTCCTTTTGTTTTCCTCTAAAGCCCCTGAAGTATTTAATCTTTAGTCAACTGTCAATAATGGGCAAGCCTGAAATTCAAATGATACTTAATGTAACTGTCAGAGAAGGGAGAAAAGGGATGCTTAATATACAAAGACAAATAAAAATGAAAAAGTTAAGATGAACAACATGTAAAAGGTTTTCTCCTTACAGATGATGCAAAAACATCAGTCTATTACCTCCACATCACTAAACTGATGACAGCAGCAGTGAAAGCAGATGGCACAAAAATGAAAAACCCACCCTTGTTTACAGGCCCACTGCTGTATTCTTTTGTTCTCTCAAAATGTCAGGTTTATACACAAAGGATAATGCAGACAATTAAAAGGTCATTGAGGTTTCTTAATGGTTATTAAAATGTCAACCCAGACTACAAGCAATACAAATCCTATGAAATGCATAGCAGTAGCAGAGAAACAGCAGAAAATATCATCAGCTTTGTTTTCTAATGGCTACTACCCAGCCTGACAGTGCATCTGTCTCAAGGAAGGCAAAGTTGTGAAGAAAAAGCTACAGAAAGAAATCAGCCTGTCCTGATCACCATAAGACCTTGGTTAATTGCTGGGGTAAGGTGCAAGCAGTGACAAACAGGACTTGCCTTTTGGTAGGCTCCTGGTCCTACTCCGATTTGTATCAGAAATACGGAAAATGTTTCAAAGCTGGATGATGCATTGCTTGCCCCTGCCCACTTGCTGAAGGGCAAGTCCCTACTTGGGACACACTGCTGCTGGGCATTGCCAGAAAAAGGTGGTGCGAATTCACAGAGGCCCCTGCTAAAAATGGAGAAAACCACCTTCCCAAACTGAAATTTAGGAATTAATAATTTTTATCCTGGACTTCAGCAGTAAGTCATCAGGGTGGTAACATGACGTGCAGGTTTAATGCACAAATGTTAAAAAGAACAGCTGAACAAAGTACATTTTACTTTCCAAAGCAAATAGATTTAAAAGGTTATTTTCACATTGGCAGAGAAGAGGAATTTCTTACTCACTGATAATTACAGGAAGCAACTATGGCTGCAAAATGAAACAAAGACAACTTTGCAGTTTTAATATGGGAGAGGAAATATTCTTTTTTTAGAAAAAAAAATGGTCATTTATTGATACAATCTAGTAATAGAGATTTGCTCCAGGCCTCTTAACTTTTTCAGGCCATAAAGTGCAGAGATGGAGCAGTATATTTCCAGTCAGTGGTCTCTGCTCTTCTCACATTCTACCCACAATTCAAAAGAGGTTAAATACCTCAACACTATGAGATGTACTGAGTGGCAAAGGGAAGAGTGAAGGCAACACATTTATTTTCAGCTCTGAAAGTTTCTTTTTGCTTTAAACAGCTACTTCAGATGATAAGTTATGGCTAATAAAAGTAAGTCATAGAGTCATAGGAGAGTTCAGGCTGGGAGGGACCTTAAAGGTTATCTAGTTCCAACCCCCTGCCATGGGCAGGGACAACTTCCATTAGAAAAAAGTTGTTCAGAGCTCCACCTATCCTGGCCTTGAACACTTCCAGGGATGGGGCATCCTCAGCTTCTCTGGGAAATTTGTTCTGGTGCCTCAGATGGTCATAAAAATTAGCATTTGATAAACAAATCTGTGTGGGTTGTGAAGAAATGTCCTCTACATTCCTGGCAAGTGAACTGAACAGTTTATTTCAGAAAATAAGAGAGGAAAATGGCCTTATGATGAGAGGGCAGACATTGCAGACCTGGTGGGGATAACATTCTGTTGTTGTAGATGGTGGCAGCCATGAGCAAAAGGCTGGTCTGACCCCACCCCTACTGGGTGGCCTCTGTGAACCTGGCAGCCACATTAGACAGATGATCATTTGGAAAATACCTAACTACAGAAAACCAAAAAGGTGAAATCTTAGAAAATCGCAGCAAGACTTCTGGCATGACTGAGTAATAGCTTTACCCATCACTGCCTGCTCTAACACCCATGGAAACAAGGAATGATCCAACCAACTCATAATCATAAATGACACTCTGCACTCAGTGTTGCACTCACAGTTCTTCAGGGGTTGCACAGAACTCTCAGCTACACTTTAATTCTTTACATCTGGGTCACTCAAATGATAAAATCTGCACCAAAGATGCTGGCAGTGCTGCAAAGAGACAAAAAAGAGCCTTTGTCATTGACAAAAGCAGTATTTGAGGCAGCCAAGTGGTTTACATTAAGATGCTTAAAATTTTATGTGTTTCTACTATGAGGATTCAGGACTGGAACACGAACAAAGCAGTGTTGAGGAAATTAATCTTTTTATCAAAAAAAAAAAAAACCTAGAAAATATAGGAACTGATCAAACTCAAAGCTTATATCAGATCTCCCACATTTTCATGGTTCAGACATGCCTGAATTTGACTGTGTTCAGATTGTAGAAGACAACAGACCTTGGTTTAGGTACCCAGCCAGAATCTGGGAAAATTAATCTGAACTGCCTGAAGTGCTCACCCTCCCTGCTTACCAACAGCAGACAGAAGAAACAGCATCTTAAACAGGACTTTGATGGGACACAAGGACACCATGGTGATACAACAGAATGAACTACAATAAACACTCCTTACCTAAATCATTGCAGCAACTATTCAATCTTCTAGTTCCTTCAGCCAGCAATTGTTATACCAGCCACTTATTCCCCTCCTGGAAAGAATTCTTCATTTCCAGTTTTGGGGTATGAGTCCCTGACCTCTGAGCTCCAGGCTTCTGCATCATGGGCCCTCCTGCCACTACATGGTGACACCATCAGCAGTGTGGGGTGCCACTTCCAGATGATCCCTCCAGTCCATCAGACACTGCTCCATGCTTCTCCTCATGCCAACTCCCCCAGAGAATCCCTTGCCCAAGGATTCACTTTCATTAGCACCCCATGTACACCCCAGTACTGGTTCTCCTTGCATCAATGGTTGTTTTGCAAAAGCTTCCCTTGCTTGCAGGATTTAGCACATTCCCTGATATCAGCAGAAACACCTTTAATTGAGACACTTTCTTTCCAAATAACCAAATCTATTACTACCTCTTTGCTTAGGACTGCTGATCAGGCATGATACATATCACCGGTCTGTCTATACTCTGAAAAGCCACCATAATACCAACATGTCTCTCATTTTAAGATGTAGAAATTTCTCAAATGAAATGCTTCCCAAACATGACAAGACATGATAAGAAATTTGGACCTGTTTCAGGCCTTCACAGGGGTGCCTGGTACCCACCTCCCTCTCTCCCTCTGCAAACCAAGAGAGAAATCCTCCCTTCCTGGTGACGGCTCTCAGCCTTTTACCCTCATCCAACAGGATAACATCAAACAGATCTGAAAAACAGAGTCTGATTCAGTGTCTTTTCTGTTTTGCAAAAACCAGAAACCACCCCAATACCTCACCATAGAAGTATTTCTATAAACCTCTCTTGGTTAGTACTTTTTATGTACCTTTATAATAGAAATAAGGTCTGAACTTCCTCTGAATTTCAGCATCCTGAAATGCATTCTCTTACCCCAGTTTCCTATATAACACAATATAGTTGGTGAGATACAGAGCTGAAAGAAACCAAAACAAAGGCTGTAGAGCTGCCTTGCTGCCAAAGTAATTCTGTCATAGATTTTAAAACAATAGGGAGCAAATAATTTCACTGCTAAAGACACGCACAAAAAATAAATTATTGCATACTGGTATGCTTGAGATACCAGGGGTCTTCAGGAAGGGGAAAATACATAACAGTACAGATTGAGATTAGAGCACAAAACAGCCTCTGAAGGAGTAAAGCTCCTAATTAGCACTCTGTCCATTCGAAGCTGCAGACAGTGATGAATTCCTGGTAACATAAATAAGGTCAGACAAAAAAAGCTGTCACAGATAGGAATGTCATTGTTCATCATGGCCGGTGTTGCTCTTCCTTTCAGGTGCGCCCCTGGTTACTATGGAAACCCTTTGCTAATTGGAAGCACTTGTAAAAAATGTGACTGCAATGGCAACTCAGACCCAAATATGATTTTTGAAGACTGTGATGAGGTCACCGGCCAGTGCCGCAACTGCCTGCACCACACCAGCGGGTTCAACTGCGAGCGATGTGCTCCGGGCTACTATGGGGATGCCAGATTCGCTAAAAACTGCACAGGTATTGTCTGTAGTTTGGTACAGCAGAGCTGAGCAACAGGCAGCACAGCATGGCCTGGGGATGATCTCCCAGAAATCAGGGATGCCTGAACCAGTTGTCAGATACCTGTGACTCTTAGAGGCAGGTGATGGGATAATTTGGATGCCTGTTCAGTTGAATCATCCCAGGCACCAGAGAAATAGCTCTTTTCATCTCCCATGAGCAAGTCTCAGACCCCATATTCCAACATCTCTAGTTCCTGGGCAGGTTTAATGGAGGCATTGTTGTGTTCTCCTGAATCTAGTTTTAAATAAGGTTCTCTAAGAATTCTTCAGGCAGTCCTCACCTTTGTGCTTGTCCACACCATGATCACTCAGGCTGATGGTGCTTAAAGACATGAAAGTATTTTTTTATGGGAACAGGATCATCATTCCTGTCCTGACCAAATATCCATACACTTTCTGCTATTTTCCACACTGATAGTACATTCTGCATGTCTTACAAGTCTGTGTAAGCTTGCTGGTTACTGTATTTTCCACACAAGAGGTACTGCACTTTCAGGATCTAATAAAGTGCTACCAGAGCACCTCAGCAAAACATACCTGCACAGAGGGGTCAAAAACTTTTGTCTCCTCTAATATTTTCCTAATTTATATGGAGTTCAATCCAAACAGGGCTTTGACCTCATACCTCTTACCCTTGCTTTGGCTCTAGAAGAGAAGTTTATAACCTCTTTGAAAGCACTTAGGAAGAGCCACTGCTAAAGGCAAAATGCAGGTGCTCAGACCTTGGGGCTCCCTCCCAAACTCTTTGGCCAGGGTCCCTCAAGGACCAGAACACAAAGGTGGGAGAGAGATTATTCCTACCTCAGCCTGACTCAAAGGTAACACAGTTGAAGCACACACTCAGCTTGGACCTCAGAAGTGCTCCAGGGCCTTCAGGTACAGAGCTACAGGCCTCAGGGACTTAGCAATGTCTTGATCCTTCTTGAAACTCTCTGTGTACTTGGACTTTGTTCTTCTACTTCCTTATTATAAAGTGTTTTGTGACACACAAGATGGAGGCTGCAAGGATGCTGTGTAATCAAATGCCCTTTGTGCTGCTATCTTCACTTGGAGGAGACCACATAGGATGACATAATGCCCCTACTGGTCCTTTCAGTTTTATATTCCAGTGACAGCTAGAATTTGAAAGTACATCTCCAGGATATAACTCATATTGCAAAATCACATGGTTGAATTCCATTTATGCTGAACAGGAAGTGATGTGGCTCATGCACGGTGATCCCAAAAGCCAAAGCCATGTATCCCAATCAGCTAAAAAGACATCAGCTGTGGGGAACAGCATGTCCCAAAACTCACCTCCTGCCTGAATTTAGGTGCCAAGATGTTAATGAAATTCAGCATGTCTGTGATTTTGAGGTGGCAAAAGAAAATCTTGTGTAAAAACTTGACTGCCTAATTCACTTCACCTGAGATGACTTAACTGCAGTTATCCAGGAAGGAATGATAGGATCTAGTCTGTGGATTCTGAATTCCATGAGGCAGGAGGAACACATCCTGCACTCCAACTCTGCAAATCTCAGCAATCATGCCCTGCCCATGGCTAAAAGCTTCAAGCACCTAAGAGTAACTTTGCCAGAAGTCTGAGAGTTACAGGGCATTCCAAGTGTCTGAGCACTAAGTGATTTTGGAGGGCCTCTCTGAACATACAGTTTCAAAGCTCAAATCAAACTTTCACCACCTCAGTACAGTTTTTTGTTTGCAGCCTTAAGGAGGTGCACAGGAGTTCTCTGTAAAGGCTGTTCACACAGACTTCAAATCAGTGTGGTAATTCTCTTATTTAGCAAATTTCCTTGCAGTGTTTAATCTTTGCTAAAAGTAAGTGCTTGGGTGCTTGTTGAAAGTTGAAAGAGGTACAGCTTTTCTCTTTTCAGAAGTGAATTTAATCTTGAAGTTCACTCTAGCAACTCCTGATTTTACAGTATTACATTTCAGAGAATTACACACTTCTCGTTTCATCTTCAATTCTGCTGAGCACCACAATGTGCTGTACTTGACAGTACTGTGCAGATTGCAGTGCATCAATACATCCATGATATTCAAAGTATTTGTATAGTTCACAGGGAAAGCTTATACTTTGTTAGGCTTTGTGGTACAATTAGGAACTATTGCTTAGAATTGATTCTGAAATAAGTCAACTATCTTCTTTAAACTAAAAATAGAGAAACAAAATTATTGTAAAAATCCAGACAGTCTGCATACATGGTTTCTATAGAGCATCTCAAGGGGAATGTAAAAAAAGGGCAAGAGAACTAACTGAACAATCAGCTCTATCATTCTAAAATCATCTTTTTTTTTTCTTTTGAGTGGAAGACAGAACCTGGTTAGCTGTGAACTGTAGTTTTCAGCTACTTTTAAAATTTATTATTTTTTTAACCACATATCCTTTAGCCATACTTCAAAGCTCTCAAAAGATGGCCCTCAGAAATAAAGGTAAGTTTAGAAGCTTTTCCCACCAGTAAACTACGGTACCATTGAAAGTTTTAATTTCCTGCTAAAAATGTGGTACCTCTTAAACCAGTAGTTGAAAAATGGTCCAGACTGCTTCTGGAATTAATTTGCTATAAGATTTTATGTAGCAGACTCACAGGTATTCATTTAAATAAGAAGACACAATTTTATTTTCTTGAGCACCAATCTGAGCAAAATTTTAACATCTTAACTTTGATCTTGCTACTTTACCATAGCCCAGTCCCCATGATATAGGTGAAATCTCTACTTTCAACTGATACTTTTCTTTCACTTCTTGAAAAAAGAATAAACAAATTAAAAGTATTCATAGATCCAAAAGCTAGAAGGAGCAGATTGTGAAAAGGTCAAAATGTTGACTGCAGCAGGGAATTCATAACCAATTTCTGTTCTTACATTAGTACAAAAGCTGATTATTTCTATTAAAACTGGTCCACTCACACAAAATTATTCTGGTGCTAGTGCATGATGTTGTCTTTGAAGTTGTTTTACAAATTTTTACTTTACAAATCCTTGAATATGCAATGGGAAATGTAAATACAAGGGCAATTCATGGATAACAATTACTGGGCTGCAAAAACAAGGCAGTAAAATATTTTGTTATATGAGGTTCTGCTGAAACCATGAATCACAAGACCAAAATAAATTCCAGATAGATTGCTTCTGTTCTTACGTTCTGCTTGAGTTTTTGTTATCGTATCAAAGTGTTCCAAGAACATTTTAATCTTTGAATTAATATGTTTTAAAAGGCCAATTAGACCTTGAAAGAGGTTTAGAAATGTTAGAATAAAAACTGGACTTTTTAAAAAGCCACTTGTGCTGGCAATAAAAATGTTGCTTTCTCAAGTTTGAAAAATATAAAATGTCATTTATTCTTCACTGTAACTGGTAGGAGATATTTGCTTTTTGATATGTTCAAGCTGACAGTGTAACTGGAGTCCACTATCAGACCCTGATAGCTGCAAAGCCTTTTTAGTGGCAGCCTGACAGAGTGCTGATAAATTCCACAGGGCTGTGGAGAGATTTTTAACTAATAATTAACTTTAGTTGCCCTGCTTTTTTTAATACATATCCTAAATGTCACCTTCTCCAGACATTGACGAACAATGACCCTTCTGGGCAACTCTGGCATCTCTGACTCTACATGTGACCAAGCTTTGAACAAGTAATTTCATCAGAGGTGTTCTCATTCTGTTTTCTACTTCATATTTCATTTGTTCATATTTGACCAGTGCAAGAAACACCTTCTCCAAGCACTGAAAGGAAAATCAGTCCAAAAACTTCTTTATATTGGTTTGAATATCCACACACAATCCCAAGTATAAGGATTTCACTGATCTTGGGAGGGGGAGTTGTACATTTTGAAGATTCTTGTTTTAAAAGTCCTTTCTTTTTCCCCTAGCATGCAATTGTGGAGGAAGAATGTGTGACAGCCAGACTGGAGAATGCCTTGCAGACAGTCCTGAAGCTTCCACTGACACAGACTGCCCAACCATCAGTAAGAACCTTATCATAAAAACACCAATTAATATTGCTCTTATATTTAGAAGCTTACAAACACTAACTTAAGAGCTTGGTACTCCAGTGGGCTCAGGATTTTGACAGTGGCCTCACAGGATACTTAAATGTGTGAATATACACAATGTCCTGCTGATTGAGTACTTCAGCATGTTCTCACACACTTGTCTAAGTACAGGCATATTTCCAACTCCATGACACAGACTGCACATTCAGGTCCAAACTGCACAGCAGTAGGAAAGTATCACTAAAGACACCTCTGTAGACCTTGAGACGCACTGCCTGAAAAAATAATATTCTGGCCCTAAAAACTGTCCTCACAACTTTACCTGTGACATCTTGGATATAATTTATGGTTTTCTAGTTGTGGTTTAACCCCATCAACAGCACAGCCACTCACTCACTCCAGCAGGAACAAGGAGAGAATCAGAAGAGTAAAAGCCAGAAAATTCATGCACACAAAAGCCATACATACTTTTGCAAACAAAGCAAAACAATTCATTCATTCACTGCTTCCTATGGGCAGGCAGGCATTCAGCTATCTCCAGGAGAGCAGGACCCCACCATGCATAACATTTACTTGAGAAGACAAATGCCATCACTCCAAATGTCCTTCCCTTCCTCCTTCTTCCCCCCACTGTATTTACTGAGCATGATGTCACATGGTCTGGAATATCTCTTTGGTCAGCTGAGGTCACCTGACCTGGCTGTGTCTCCTCCCAGCTTCCAGCACATCCCTAGTCTCATCACCAGCGTGGCAGTACAAAAAGCAGAAAGGGTCTTGGCTCTGTGTAAGCCCTGCTCAGCAACAACAAAACAAGCCCTGTGTTCAGCACAAATCCAAAATATGGCCCCATACTAGCCACTGAAATTAACTGTGCAGAAAATTACCCCGGTCAAAGCTAGTACAACATCTAATATAGATTGCTGCTGTTGACAACTTGGCATATATCCATCAGAAAGTTCCTTTCCCACTATCTCCCATACTCTAATGACAGGAAGCCTGGGGAGTTTCCAGGAGTACTATGTTGTAGCTATTGGTAACCACAGATATTTTTTAAATGTTGTGTTTATACCTGTATATAACACAGAATGTGTAGCATGCATGGGTTCCTGAACCATCTCCCAAGAAGAGGGCTCATGTGCCTGAAGAGTAACCAGAAGGAAAACATTCAGGACCTGCTAAAATATAAAGCAAAACTGTCTGTAGGAATCTGTTTCACATTCACCTAAGTCTCTTGCACTTAGTGTTGGCACCAAGGTCACTATAAACAAGGTGGCATTGCAATCATTCAGCAGGAGCAGGGATATAGTTCTGCAGAAGCACTTTCCAAGCATAAGTGTGCTTTTAGAAGTTGCCCTCATAATCAAGTAGGTGGCTAAGATTCCATATGCTAGACATCCTTATTTCTCATATCCCTAAATTTTAAATACAGAGTTTGAAGTTCTGACAAAATGCAGTTGTTGGGGTTTTTTTTTACCCTCATCTGTTGTCCTTCAGGCCACAAACATGTAGAGCCTGGGGAATAGCCAGGAAATAACTCTGCCTCTCTCCCAACTGATTACAGAATCCCTGAGGCAGCCTCTTTGAGCAGTCCCATCTGGTGCTGCTCAGCTGGAAATGTCAAAATTGTACTGTGGGACCTTGGAAGTGGGAGGATTAAAGTAGCAGAAAAGCGAGTATCCACCAGGAAGCATCAGTGACAAAAAGACTGAACACCATGGGTTGAGAGCACTATTACATGAATTTAAGATATTTGCTGTTAATTGACACAAACACAAAAGAAAAATTATGCTGTCTTATTTTCTTATCAGGCTGCGATAAATGCATTTGGGATTTGACAGATGACATCCGATTGTCAGTTCTGACTATCGATGAAAGCAAATCCACTTTACTGAGCATTTCTACAGGTGTTGCAGCTCAAAGGCGTTTGACTGACCTGAACCTCACTACCACTCATCTCCAGGTACAAACTGATAATATTTTGGTTTTTCATGTAGTTTGAATCTTCTCATTTCCACTCCATTCCTGTAAATTTCAATCCCTACCCTCACTAGAGAAGGAGTTTGTTTACAGATGCCATGACTTCTTTTTTTCCCACACACAGGAGGCAATGTCCAAAAAAAAGAATCATGCTATGCTTTGGACCATGCAGGTTGATGATACTGCAGATGAGATGAATGATCTCCTCAGAGAAGCAGAAACACTTGATGAACAGGTTTGTTTGCAGCCTTCTGCCAAAGCCCTGAGGGTTTGCACTTTGTCATATTTACCTCTTGGCATAAGTGGTGAGTATAGAATAGTCCCAGTTGGAAAGGACCTAAAGTGATTATCTGGTCCAACTGCCTGAGCAATACAGCGCCAACCAAAAGTTAAAGCGTGTTATGTAGGGCATTGTTCAAATGCCTCTTAAATCCTCACACATGTGGGGCACCAGCCACCTCCCTAGGAAACCCTTTCCATTTTGACCTCTCTTCATATAAAAAACATTCCTTAATATCTAGTCTGACACTTAAGGTTCACTAAACAAGAGTGGATGTGCCCTGACAGCTGGAAGAACCTTCTATTTCTCTCTCTATTTTATAACTTTCTACTTTAAATGTGAATTAAAAGCATAAATGAATTATCAAGGCTTCTTTACCAAAAAGGAAGGAGGTAAAAATTGTGTTGAGTGTGGTTGGAGGTTTGTCACCAGCCACAAAAATCTTCCCCTCAAGATGTGAGTTCCCACCTACCTCCTACACAACATGTTTGATCTGGGATAGATACATTGCCTTTCTCATTCACATTCTGATTTCTAATTAAGTAAAGTAACCAACTCTAAACTACTGAAGATTGACTGTGGGAGCATTTGTACTATATCTGTTTTACATGTATGGTCTCTTAAAATCAAATTAATCCTGATTAAACATTTCAAAATATATTTCAAAACTGCCAGTTTAAAAGGTTTTTAATGTACCCACTGAGATGGGAGCTTGATCAGCACTCAAGATATTTTTAACACAATTATAGTCATAAATGTTGTACCCACATCCAGCTGCCAGGCTATAAAATTAAGGTTATCAGCTCTCATCTCCCATTACACTTTTATTGCATCCTAGAAGAATGCTGCTATGATATATGTTAAGAGAATAAATAGGGTTCAAAATTGTTTATCCTCTATTTTAAAAAGTTAATATTAACCATCTTTCTGTTGCTACAATATACATATATTAGTAAAATACATCACTCTATGTTATTATCAAAGATAGCCACAGCTGCCATAGATTATATTTCATGTATGTTGCAAAATTCCAGGCCTTATATTCACTTTACCAATTCCTTCACAAGACAAATTAAAATTATACTTTAAACTAAAACTCAAATATAGGAGCAAATGGGAGCAAAAAAAGCAACTAAAGTAGAACAGAAAATTTAGGTTGTTTGTTTTTAATCAACACTTACTTAGCAGAAAGGGCACATAAGATTTGTACAAACTATGCCTGTGTTCAAGAGAGCTTTGATTAAATCAACTCACACTCACAGCTCCATACCTGTGAATATCTGTCAAAGCTCACACACCTCAGTGTCCCTCTCTGTGGCTGGTGGGCAGACTGATTACAGCATTAGGTTTTCTATGAATATTTAATGTGTTTGGATAATAACATTTCACTTGCACTATCTGGGGATTTCTTTCCTCATTCCTCAAATTTACAGTAAATTCAGCGTTTCCTCTGGTCTTTTCTCCCTCGTTACTTCTAATGTTAGTGCCACATCAATACTTGTGGTTGCTTGTAAGGCGGGGAAATAATGACCCTGGACTCTGACAGTAGAAGACCACAATAGCAACTCTGAATATATTGAGCTCTTTGCTGTTTCAGGGTGCATTTGTGGAAAATGGGTTTTGCAGAGACATGCAGAATTTTCTATTCAGAGCATTTTATGTGCACATCTCCACATCTCAGGGATTGCTGCAGATTCTGATGGAAGCCACAAAGGCAGAGTGAATGGACCAACTGTGGGCAAATCTTCCCGCTAAATATAACTCATGTAACTACCTGTAACTC
Organism: Bombycilla garrulus; assembly: GCA_013400315.1. Classification (NCBI taxonomy): domain Eukaryota; kingdom Metazoa; phylum Chordata; class Aves; order Passeriformes; family Bombycillidae; genus Bombycilla; species Bombycilla garrulus. Next base: position 920,373 of record VXBU01006350.1, read on the forward strand.
CCAAAGTCTGCATGGGACGAGTTTTGAGTAAAACAGCACATAGCTTGATCCTGAATATTTGGAAGATGGGAACCAGAAACATTTCTACTCACCCTTACACTTGTTTTATCAGTCTTGTAACCCTTACAATTTGTTTTATCATTACACCCATCCCTTTCAGTGGTGCTGCTCACCCTGATCCTGCCTTCAAATGCCACCTGGGGCCTCCACAAACCCTAAGTAAGGGAACACAGTGCAGACTGCAGACCCCAACACAATGTAGTACAGGACCGTGTCTGTGCTCTTCAGAGTATTTTCAATCCTCAGGCTTTTCCTTATTTTTAACAAGTTGCAGAGCTGGAGACCTCATTTGAGGGACACACAGACCTAAAAAGAGTTGGGAGCTTGATACCTTTTTCTTCATTCTATTTGCTGACTCAGGAAATGCCATACCCAGCAAAATGAGCCAGTCCCACTGAATTCCTAGGAGACTCAGCAGATAGAGTTTTGCAACTATACATAATTTATGAAAATTTCATTGCAGCAAATGATAGATAAATATGGCACAGGTTTTAATCTCACACTCTGCAATTCTGAGAACACTGACAAGACAGATCTTCACTTTGAACACCTTTAAATACTACTTTATATGATAAAAAGGACTTCCACGAGCTCACCAGGAGAAAGCAAAATGTGTGTTTATACTGCTCATCCTCACATCTGTAAAGAAATCTAATGTTTACCTCTCATGGTTTATTCATAGGGAAAAGAAGCATCCAGCAAAGGCCGACTGGTACAGAAGGAAACCATGGAGATCAACAACCGTGCTTCTCAGCTTGTGCAGCAGCTCAATAATATAAGAGATAACATTGAAGGTAAATAGATTCATTTCTGGTTCATCTCAGTGTCAAGCATGTATTAATGCAACCTTCATGTAAATAATGGATCATCAGGAATTTTTACTGTCCTATATATCAAAGGAAAATATTTTGTTATATAGGACAGTATGTAATTTATAGCAACAGTGAACACCTTCTCAAGCACAACTGCACTTAAAAAAGATTTCCTGGTCAGAGATAATCCTCTTGATCTGGAATATCTATGACATACCATTATCATCCTGAAATATAAAAATTAGATTAAACCAATTGCAGCCTCTTCTTCAGTACCTGCAGAAAGCAATGAAACCCCAAATCCATGTGCTCCAAAACACCTCTGTCCCCTGTACACCTTCAACATGAAAGCCTCCATCCTGCTGCAGAACACATTGGTTTCCCCCAGTCTTCAGCAAAGCCAACAGTATGCAAAAGCTGTCTATGGCACCAGAATAGTAAATGCTGACTAGTAGCTGAGGTTAAACAGCCCTTTTCCAATGGAAATATTTGATTAATGGACCTGAGTAGTTCTATCTTGTCAGTTCTTATAAGCCATCTGGCCAACTTGTGTAAGGAAGAGTGGTTACATATCAACTGTTATCCTTGCTTATCCTTAGCTCCATGGGTGAGTCACGATCCGCTTTAACATCAAGGCGGAAATCGTGATGGTTCGAGGGATCTCGAGGTGCAAAAATAAGAGGCAAACAGCAAGAGACTATAATTTCAACAAAACAACAAAGCACTTTATTGAGTGCTGATCAAGTCAATTATGGAATAGAGGGGAGAGAAAGAGAGAGGGAAGGTGGGATATAGCTACCAACGGCGAGACGAAGTCCTCGTGGCCCAGCCAATAGACGCATCTTCTTCCATGGGGAGATCTCGCTCGAGAGTCCCTTCAGAGAGTCACAGTTTTAAGTCTTTTTCCAAGGCGAGTGGCCTCTGGCCAAAAGGCAGGGAGATTTATGGCCTATTGTGAGCAGGCCTGTAGCTGATCAGCATCAGGTTTGTGCTGTACCATGGTGGTAAACATACGCGCTCTACCTACAGCCGTTCTTCCCAAAGCACTGTACCACAGCAGCAAACATCTCCCCACTCAGCCAGGCCAGGGTGTGTCTTGTGTCTGTCCCAGTCTCTGTCCTGACAATCAGGAGGCAAAACAAGATCGTCGGGCCGACCCTTACAGAGTGATCCATTACTTTCTCACAGGAAACATGGTTAAAATGTCCCATTACACAAAATAGGCAGGCTAAGACCATAGCGTATGTTATATTTGTACTGCCTTTTTACAACTCTGATGATAAAAAAAAATTGACTGTCTGACCGTCCATCACATTTTATTTCCACAATTATTGAGTAAAAATGTCAGCATGAGCCTCATTGTACACCACTAACAATCATGGTTGATGTCTGTGGATCATCCTTTTGTACCATTAATTGGTTTGGAGCAGGACAGGAACCACATAAGGCAGATATGCATTTCATTTGGTATACAAATAGCGCAATCACACTAAGCTGTTATAGAAGAAAAAATGTCCATGGCTGGGAATAGAATGAAAACAGTCGGGTACAAGTAGGTGAAAATTATTTCCACCATGTTCAAAACTCTTCTTCTACAGAGGCATCACCCATCTGCATATGCATGTGCCAGCATAAGGAAAAAGAAATCCATGGAGCCCTGGTCGTCATCAGTTACTGCTCAGTATGAGCCTTTAAAGCTTCACTTATGAGCTCAGGGCCCAGCAAGAGCAGGCATACAGACACTGCCAAAGAATTCACTGGTGCCACAATTACACACCTATTTTTTATAAAAATCTTCCAGAAGAATAATGCTGGTTTTGCCAACTTTGGTTATACACAAAGCTAGTGACAAGCACTAGCCAAAGGCACACACATCACAGGGCTTTTTATAAAAGAGGAAGTGATTGGTATTCAAGGCCAGGGAGTGAGAAGTGAGTAAACTTTGTAATGATTACACTGGGAATGGATAAACTCAATTTCAGCTGCAGGGATACAACAGTGTTTTTTGAACTGAGACCAAAACCTTGAAATAGTATCTATCTCCAAACTAGCTAGGCAGCATCAGGCCAGAAGCCATATGTTACCTCCTTAGAGTGCCTCAGACTTCTCCAGATGGAAAATGAGGTTACTTCAGTCTCCTGAGCATTGTTTTATTTTATAAACAGCAGCTCTTAAAAACCATGATCCTAGATGAAAGCCCCAACCCAATACATACCACAGAACCCAAAATAAAATTATTGTCTCAGCCTGTAAGATATGTCAAGCCAAATAATGCATACAACCCACATCTGTTTAATCCCACCCTCTTCTGATGAGACCTCCACATATGGCAGAAAGTGTGATTTATTTACAGGTTTAGTTTTAAGACTAGATTAAACATTATAATTATCTACTATGAAGTTGAAGATAATTAAAGCTTTCTTTTGCCATCAGTATCATCACCATTCACAAAAGTAAAAGTATTCCATGGTATTTATTTCTATGTAGTCATACTGAATCGACCATCTGTTCCCTTTTCCCCCCTAGAAATCAGCAGCAAGTCAAAATACTATGCAATTCAACAAGACCTGAGCCCCGAAGAAATTGCCCAGAAGCGGAGTGCGGCTGAGGAGATGCTGAAGGAGATCAAACGTCGAAAGCCTTTCACTAATCAGAGGCAACTTGCAGATGAGGAGGAAAATGCAGCAGAGGAGTGTGAGTTTTAAGTCAGTTTTCCTTTCAGCCACGTGCTGATGCTCAGCTTGAAGGTGTTGGGCAGCTCTGGGTGCACGGCTGAGCCCCTGGGGAGGACCAGCAGGCACTTGGCAAGCACCAGCTGATGTGCAGGAGATGCTGCTGCTCACAAACTCCTGCCCCAAATCCCTGCTGGTGCTCAGTGCCCCTCACGGCAGAATGGGGAAAAAAGGGTCTGTGTGCCTGTGTGTGCCTGTGCACTGAAGCACCCCAACAACAGCTGCTCAGGAAGATTCATGGCAGGGCTGGAATTGCTCATGTGAATGTCTTCGCCACTGCCAGCTCTATTATGGGGACAGTGAATGCCAGCAGAGAGAGAAAAACTGGCATGGGAAAGAGTGGCAGCCTAATTCTCACATCTTACTGAATATGAGTCAGAACATGAGACATAAAGACTGTCTTCTCCAGAACAGACTGCCTTGGTTTAACAATGAAAAACTAATGAAAAGCAGGGAAGGACAGAACTAGTTTCTTTTAATAAAATATATTTCAGATGGGGAATTAACAGGATAGAAAATGAAATAGCAAAATGAGAGGCTTTTTTTCCTTCTAAAAAGAGGAGGGAAAATTGAAATCTAGGTATATGATCCCTCAAGTGAGCTTTACAAAATGTGTTTTACTGTTGCCTGAGTAACACTGAAGAAATCACTGTATAGATAAATTTTGTCAGAAATCCAAGCTTTGGATTTATTGGCCTCTTATTTTTCTCCCAGTGCTACAGCAAATTGAAGCATTTCACGAGAAGTACAACGACACCAGATCCCTGGTAACTGATGTGCTGGAGCAGCTCAGCGAACAGGATGTGAAGCTGTCAGACCTGGAGGAGGCATTAGGCGAAGCGCTTGACTACGTTATACAAACAGAGGATATAAATAGGGAAAACACAGCCAGGCTCCAAAGGCAGGAGGTACTGTGCACTACATTTATCACAAGTGTTGACTGTGAACACTCCATCTCTGCCATTGCTTAAAACAGTAGATTGCACACAATTTAGAGTCAGGAATCAGCACACCAAAAAAGAATTTCTTGGACCACTCGGCAGGATAAGTTTGACTCTTCAGTTCTAAGAAACAACTTGTGGAAGGTACTATTATCTGTTTGTGGAGTGACAATAAATGAGAAGTTTTGGCATGTCATGCTTCATCAGACCAAGGAAGACATGGATACTTATGCCTAGATTAGAAAGACACATTACAGTAAAACCCCAGAAGCTTAAATTTCATGTAGCATGGCTGGTATAAATATTGTGGTGGGATTATTTCATCCAATTGTATCCTGATTTATAATATGGGAGGGCCTCATGTTCACAAAACCAATTCTATTCGAAGAAAACAATTACTTATAAAGACTCTGCACTGCATTTTTGCCCTTGCATGAGTGCATTCATACTGTCTGGTCCAAACTTCCTCTGAACCAATTAAAATAAAATGCATCCCCACTTTTTCAGGAGGAGCAGACAGTTGTCCTTGCATCTTCAAGCACAAATCCATCATCTAACTGCTCCACAATACGTACCTTGAGATTGGGTTTCCTGCTTGCTAGGTGAACTTGCTAGCTTAGCCATCAGGCTACGACAGTTTTCCCCAGCATCCTGCCCAAATGAATAGTTTCAGGGTTTTGAACAAAGTAACCGGTCTGGAGGAGAGCTCAGAGTTGACCTGTCCCCTGTAGCCTGGAAGTGGGGCACCTTTGCCTGTAAGTGGTGGCATTAGGTTCAAATACCACATGGCTGATGAGAAGACTGAATTTTCATGTTTCAAATCCCAAAAAAGTACCCAACCCATCAGCCAAACAAAAGAAACTTTTTCTTTTTTTTTTCTCTTCAGAGCAATTCTGTGACTCTTTCCCTGTTTTCATAAATTTCTTTCAAGGAATGAAAAACCAGAACACCCCACCTAAAACTTCTTCTTCATTTTTCCAACAAGGAAAAAAAATTACAAAGATAACAATTTGAAGCCATTTGAAGCATACTGTTTTCATTTCAATGGCCAAAATTGTTTGTATTCTGGAGGAGAGGGCCTTAGCAAGCAATTTTGTGATTTGGAGAATGACCTTGCAAATTCAGGCCAACCTCTGTGTTTCATAGCATCAGTGGCTGAGTTTTGAGTTCTTGAAATTTGCAGTGCTAGAAGTTCATGCTGATATGGAAGGTTTAAGAATTTATTACAGAAATCAGACGTGCTCCTCTAGTGAATCCTTTCACAAGAGCTTGAGATCCTTAAGTACAAAGCCTCTTCTGTTGTTCCATTGTTTCATAATTACAGTGCCAAGCTGCAGCTTGTCTCACAGTAATGAAGCAAAGCCTGAAATGTGTATTGCATTTGTTCACTGTTTTTAACCATTTGGATCTCCATTATTCCTCACAATGGAGGAATACCAAAGAGGTACCAAAGAGATTTTTTCACATTTGCCTTACTACTGACAAGGAAAAGAGATCTTTGTGCTGAAGTTTTTAAAAAACTCTAGAAAAAAACCACAATTTCAAGGTGACTATGAAAAACTCATGTTTAATTTGTCTCTGCTGTGCACTGGCTAATGCTTCATTCCAATAGCTTCTTATGTTGTTATACAAAATGAAATTAATATTTTTTTTTAAATCATCCAACATTTCTTTCACAACAGAAAAAAAAAAATCATATCATAATATGTAGCAATTAGACATGTCCTTGGAAAATCAGACTTCAGATATGTCTAAAATCTATTTAGTTTAATCAACACTATCTTTTAATTAATTTAACAAAAAAAGGTTAACACTGTGTTTTATGAAAGCCCAAATGGGATTGGATGTGATTTATGTTGTGAGCTTTCTTTTTAGAAACAACATGAGAAGATAAAAGAGCAATTGGATGAAGTGAATAGCATTCTGCTCAGTGCCACAACTATTTTGGAAGAACCACAAAAGGTCAACTCTGAGTTAGGTGAAGTAACAAAGGTAGGTGTCTCTGTGGCTTGTTTAGAAGATACATCCTGATTTTTTTAAGTCATTTTTAGATCACTAATGGAAAAACTCTCCTTCTTTATACTGCTTCAGTGAAATAGTGGTTAATATTCCCTGAAAAACTACATGGTTTTCTTGGATGAAAAGCTATTTCATTCCAATCTACTGCCTAAAAAAAAATATTCTGTTTTAAGGACAATTTACTGTAGGCAAAGATTTATGAAAGATTTTGCTGTAGAGTTCTCAATTATTTTATTACAAGCAGTTGCCAAAAGATACTCTGGTAAAAGACTGCATTATATTCTAAATCCTATTCCTAGTGCTTATGAGAGAACATGGAAGAACATTAAAGATCCCAGATACCAGCATTAAAACAGTGCACTCTGTCAAACATATATAACCAGACTGTCACATAGAAATCCTTTCCTGGAACTGTAGACTGCTATCCAGTGTCTTAAATCAGACATGGTGCTGAAGGAAATTTTTAGAAATTTTAGGTGTTTGGCTTTTCTGTGAAAAGATGAAGAAAATATAACTGGGAATTTGCTAACTAAAATATTTACCAAAGCTTCTTTATTTCTTCATTATTTATTTTAAATAAATAATGAATAAATAATTTTAAATAATGAAAAAATAATTTGACATAATTGAAGAAGAAAATAAAATTTTCCACAAGCACTCATTTTGGTCACAGTTGCCCATTTCTTTACACAAAAGCAAACATCAAAAGTCCCCAATTTTTCTTTGAAAAGTAATTTGAGAAAACAGAAAGGCAACTTACTTTGTAACTATCCCTGTTCAAGTGGTACTTTGGGGTTTTTCTCTGGTGTTTTGTGCAAAACTATTTGCTGCAGTTTATCATTTTGGGTTCCCAATGGAGAATGTTCACACTGCAGGGAAGGAAGTACTATGCAAACATCGTACATTGTCCATCCTTAGCAGGAACAAGTATTTTCACATTTCACTCATTCATCCTTTATTCCCTCTGTCTGTTTCATCCTTTTTCATGTATTTTGAAACATCTTTATAATCACATTTTGCCACATTTCTAATCTTCTAACACATCTGCAAGCTTGTGTGCTGGAGAGAAGGGAAATGCAGGACCATTTGGTCTTTCACAAGTATTTCATAAAAGGAGGAAACATGGCTAAGGCAAAAGGATACTACTTCTCCTTGCCTATACATACACAGGTAGTATTTAGGTGGACTGATTTACAAATTAGACTAATCCAAGAGGTCTTAGCAAGAGGAATCTCTCTGTAAAAGGAGGCAGAAAGGGGACTTCATCCTGAAAGACTTGTCATTGGTACAATTCTGGAGCAAACCTACAAGATATATAGTAAGACTTTTACCATCTTTCTTTTTTATTTTATGCATCTCTCTAATATCTTCTTAAACGGTTTCTGGATTTTTTGTTGATTTTTGTAATCCTGCATTTGTCTTTCTATGTACTGGCATTCACCATTAGATCTTTCCCATTTTTCTCTTAAAAATGCAAAATAAAACAACTATAACAAAAATACAGGAACTTTATAACAACATGAAGGGTAAAATAAAACATAATCAAAACGCAGACTTGATTTTTTCCAATTTTCATTTTCTTTCCTTCCTTCCTTCCCTGTTTTGTTCAGAATGCATCAGGGTTCTATGCAGAAATAGATGGAGCGAAAAAGGAACTGCAAGAAAAAATAGCCAACCTGTCCCTGTTTGATGATGATTTGGTAGAAAAGGCTATGGATCATGCACTCAACTTAAGAAGACTTGCTGATGAGCTGGACGGGTAAAATTTAACTTCAGCACACTCTGTTCGTACAAGTGCCACTCACTGAACAGCTGAAAAGACAAGCAGAAACACAGTGACAAGAAATAAGCACCAAACAAATCAGCATTAAGTCATGTATTAAAGGACTTGTCATGGTTTACAGAGAACAGCTGAAGTTGAGCTAAGCAAAATCTATGAAACTTTTCAAAGAATAAATTTATATCTTGCATGATATTCTCTCTAGTCTAATTGGGCATGTTCTCCTCTTCCTATAGCAAAAGAATAGGAAAGATAGATTAGTGAAAAGTAAAGTAATACAGGCAAGATTAAATGGGATCTGCAGAAACTGCTCATATCAGTAAGCTCATTTACATTAAAAAAATATTTAGCATTACAGGGCACATAATGAGCTTTGAGATACTTTTTTTCCAAGAACAGTTTTACAGGTGGAGTAGTTCTGATGCTCAGTAGGTTGTGTCCCAATTAAATTGTCTCACAATAACATCAAAAACTTACTGTAAGTTTTTCTATTTTGCTGGAAGATACTAGATGCATCAACATTGCACCAATTTGCTAAAAAATCACTTCTACATAAATTTAATTATTTTATTTGCAATTAGGACTATCTATGGAAAAATCACTGCTGTAAATGAATTCTTAAATAGAATATGTCACCAAATTCTACCTTAAGTAATATCATGGGCATATGCTTTTGGAAGATAAGCTTAAAACTACTTTTCAAGTATATTATCTAAATACCAGTTGTTTCTCAATATTCATATGCCCTAGCTAGGAGACTAAAATAGAGGTAAAAAAATAACAGATGGTTTTCTTTTATGCAATTGTATAAAGCTGATGTCTGAAACTGTTATTTAATGACACACAAACTACAGGAACATAAAAACCAAACAATATGTTCAGTCTGAGATCAGCTAACTGGGGACAGCAGACCAACTTGAAAGAAAATACCTCATATGGCTAGCCTTCCTCCCTTCCCAAAATAATTTAAAAATTATTACCAAGTCCAACACATTAGGAATTTCACAAAAAGCAAACAGAAGTAATTACAAAATACCCAGATGGAAATGTGCTGACTCTATTGTTTGTTGAGAAGATTGTCCTGCAGTGAAACTTTAATCCTTTAAAAAATTCACCCTGTCTTCAAAACCTCTTGGTTTTATAGGTTTGCTTTATTAGCCTGTTAGGCTTTTATTTGATAGAGTTTATTGTTTTGCCTTAAGATAATTCAGCAGAAAATTCTTGCAATAATGCTGAACTGGAAATTTAATAATCCCTTACTGTGCAAACACTTTGAAGTGAATGCACACATGTGCAAATACACATATATTTAGAATCTATTTCTAACATATTCTTTGAAATCTGCTTATCACTAGAACATTAAAAAAATAGTATTTATTAAAAATTGTTAACAGATGAACGCTGAGTCCTGAACTATCTTCCGTTTAGAAGATTCCCTGAAGACCAGTTATCAACTAACATGCAGATCAAAACCATGTCATCAAAGATTTCTTTCAGTTTTTAAATCTAACTTCCTACAGATTTTCATGAGTAGGGGTAGTTTGTCTGATTCTCTCTCTTTTCCCACTTACCTCTGGAAAATACAAACAGGACAATGACACAGCTATCCTGGTGAATGGCACACATAGATCTTTCTATCCCTGGACAGGAATTATTCCTAAAGAAGGATTACTGATAGACCTGTTATTCTGCTAATTTATGGAATATCTAATCTAGATTAAAAAATTCAAAAAAGATAAAAGATGAGTAGTCATTTTTTGCTGTTCACATAAATGTTAGGGGTAAAATTCTCAGAGTTAAATGGCAGGGAAGGGTCTTCTATCCACAGAGTTTTCACCTGCTTCAGATTGGTGAACCACAATGAAAAGAATACGAGTTAGGCTGAGTGCATTTATGTGTGTGATTATGTAGTCAGAAACTACTTTGATTCAGTTTGGTTTCTTTCACCTTTTACTCTCTTTTTAACAGGAATTTGTATGGTGTTGATTCAAATGGTTTGGTGCAAAGGGCAATCAATGCTTCAAATGTGTATGAAAACATTGCTGGTTATATTGAAGAAGCAAATAAAGTTGCATTGTTGGCACTGAACACAACAAACCGGGTCAAGGATGTAAGTAATTTTCCTCACAATGCTTCAGGGACTTCAGGCACCTAAGTGTAAAGAAAAAATAAATTTAGCTTAACTGGCAGCATTGAATTTCTCACTGCACATTTTTTTCCTTTATTATTTCCTGAATTAAATCCCATGTAGTTAATTGTTCCTCCAGTCTGAAGTCTCCAGATGTTTGAAAAGACACAAGAGGTTCTTCTGTCCCTATCCCATAGGGAGATGCTGCTCTGTGTTGCCACTGACATTGAGACATTTCTGTGAAATTACAGACAACTCCCTACTCCTGTAGGAACCTGAGTTGTCATTTAGTGCTTGAGTCCTCCTACTTCAGTCAGTACCATGTGGCAGAAAATGTGGTCAAGACATCACTGCATCCCATAGAAAATCAGGCTGAAATGGGACAAAGCCCACTCATACACTCAGTGTAAGGGGTAGGACACTAATGATGTCTCTGGCCTTATAGTTCATTTTACATGTATTTTTTTGTATGTCTAAAGTTACCAACCTGTATACATATTATTTACCAGCAATTTATTAGTGGGATTGCAAGAGAATTTGAGTGGATTAAAGGGGTCTGAACCCCCAGAGGACTGACGGATTTCAAGTCTGCTGCAGATGAATTAAAAGCATTCATCTCCTATCTGAGATGACAATAAAAATGGACAGTCACAGTGCCTAAATAACATGCAGCATTTAGTCACATTGACTAAACTGTAGCTGATAAATTAAGAGGATTTTCTCCATCCTTGTTACTCAGTAGTGTTGTTTAGAAAACCATACATTTCTCTAAACTTTCTTAAAGCAGAAAATTTTGCTTTTCAGACTTTTTTTCCAATCCAGCTGCCAATTTTAAATATTAACAAAGCAAATGAAACTGCAGTGACTTTGCAGTTGCATTTATATGCAGGCAAAATATTGTCCACAATTAAATACGATAAAGTGGAATATTTGACAATGATTATTCTGACTTTCTTTTTTGGAACATGCTTGTAGGCTGCAGTTGGAATTGATACTCAGGTCATTTACCATAAAGGTAAAAGTGAAGAACTTCTCATCCAAGCCATGCAGCTACAACGGACAGCACATGACAGTAAATATACATCTTTTCTACTTTCCCAATCAGCTTATAGCCAAGCACATTAAAATAAATTTCAGAAGCACATCGCTAAGCAGAACTACTGCTGTAACATAATGGGTTATTGATTGAATTTACCACACGAAGTACTTGAAATGGCCATAGACACGGTTTGAGTAGCTCATGTTTTGTTATCCTACTGGTAGTTTATTTCATTCATGAAAAGTCCATTTCAGATACAATTAGAGTTTTCATATGTGACCCTGCAAACCATTTTTCACTGGTAAATATACTTGAAAGAATTACCTTTAAAAATTTTCAGGACCTTTTGAGTTCCTTAAAACTATTCCTGTCTACCAGTTGCAGCTATTCTCAGTGCTTCTGGTGAAGCAAAGAGGAAAAGTATTGACTGAAACACAGCTCTCCAGGTTTTTGGAAAACACCCTGTGGCAAGCACAGGTTTCTGCAGGACGGTTTTTTTCCTTTGCATTATGTAAAGTCAAGAGTGCAAGTATGTCCTAAATTAAAAGAGGCTATGATATACTGTCAGTGGTGTATTACATGCCTAAAAACATACCTCCCCAGGACTGAATTTCCCTTTTTGGACACCACTTTGTTGCCCCTCAGCTCTACCTCCCTTTTCTCCCCACAGGCAGCAGTTATACCATTGCAGACACCAGCTGGCAAGTCAATGGCACTTTTGCCAGAATGAATGCCCTGAGGAGCCAGCTGATGAGAGCCATCGCAAAAATGCAATCAGCAGAGACAGGTTGGAAGAGGAGCTTTATCTTTATGATACTTTATCTTCATACATTCAAGAGCACATTTTTATCTTTGAATATGGATATGAAGTTGCTACTAAGAGCTCAGCACTGTGGACACTTTAAACTGTTTGACTGAAACTACTAGACCTAGATAATAAATATCCAGCATTAACACTTTCATAATGAGATTAAATGTTTTGTCACTGAAATTATGAACATTCTTCTTGAACATGTGCTGGTCTTGGCTGTTGTAGTTAGTTTTTTTCACAGTGGCTGGTGTGGGGCCGTGATTTGGATTTGTGTTGAACACACAGTTAATAATACAGAGATGTTTTTTGTCGCTACTGAGCAGGGCTTACACAAAGCCAAGGCCTTTTCTACTTTCCATACTGCCATGATGGTGAGGAGACTGAGGATGCACAGCCAGGACAGCTGACCCCAACTGACAAAAAAAAATATTCCATTCCATATGCCGTCATCCTTAGTGTATATAAACTGCAGGGAAGAAGAGAAAAGGCAGGGGGAAGACAGAGAGTGGGGAGGGACGGGACACACAGCACACTTGAATATTGGAAAGAGTTCATTTCCTGTCATTCTCTCTGTGTTCTGTAGAGGAGACCAGAGAGCGTCTGGAGCAAGCTCAGTTGAAGACTGCAGAGGCTGTAAGTGCTACCACAACAGTAACACAGGCTACGACCCCCATGGATGAGAACGTGAGGTTGTGGTCCCAAAACCTGCAAGACTTCCAGCACGACTCAGAGGCATATGATACTGCTGTGCATTCAGCTGGGGATGCAGGTATGGTGACCTGAAGTTTGCCATTCCTCAGTGTTAAAAAAATCAGGGAATTGTCACAATAACACATTGTATGGATTGTTTGCATTGCATACTCATCACACCCTAATCTTCTAGCATTTTACCTCCATTAAAATTTTCAAAAATTAGCAGTTGTCTAGGTCTTCACTCTATTTTAAAAACACTGGATATTCAGGGTCTTCCAAAAATTATTTAAACACTTAAGTGCTGAAGACTTACTGACTTCTAATTCATTTTTATCAGGGTACCAAGGTCACACTGAATGGTAAACAGCTTGTTTAAACACTTCTTGCTATTATGGTTGGTGATTTAAGGTGTTTCATTTGTTTGTTTTTTAACATTGAGAGGCATTTGAAAACAAAGTCCTTTTGTCCTCAGGAGTAAAAACATGGAGAAGAAATGGTCCCTCACTTGATGAGCTTGTAGTCTAAACAAAGGGGTCAAAGAGGATAAAGGAGGAAATAAAATATTTAAGCAGGGTGATTTCTGTAAAAGTTTGTAAACATCATGTTAATTCCACTTTTATTATTGGAAACACTGGAGACATTAGAAAACTTATGAAAAATTTAAGTCAAATAAAAAGACGAAAGAAAAGCTAAGGCAGACTACAAAATTAAAATGAAGATGATAGGCAAAAGCAGAAAAAGAGACATTGAGATGAGCTGAAATGAAGTGACTGTAGAAAAAAGGAAAAAGAACAATTGGGAAAGAAAATAACCAATCAAGAAATGAAAATATTTGGAATAAAAAATTGATTACAGCACCACTATTTATTGTTCCATGTATTCCTGACTCTGCTCAGGAGGCTCACTAATCATAAGATATTTATAGCCAGGGAGGTTGGAAATCCAGAACAAGTAATTTCCTTCACATGTTTGATGATACCATCACCTGCAGACCTGTTCAGTGATATCTTGTCTCCCAGAAGCACTCCAGAAAAAGTCCATAATTTCATTGACTCTGTCTCCAGGAAGTCTGAATTTCAGATCTACTGCCCTAAATCCCTTCTCCTTCTGTCAGGAAGTTTGCAACTCAAGTGTCATTTTACTGCAAATGGTGTTATGAGCACCAACCCCAACAGCTTCTAGTGTTCCAAAGTCATAGTCCTCTCTCTCAGCTGGGGAATCCCAAGAGTCGTGTTATTTTCAGAATTCCATGATCAATAAGACCCTTACTCCTAGCATGTTTTGTTAACTGAGTGCTCCCATGAACTAGTAGAGAAGGGTTGCCTGCACAAGAAGAAATTCAGTGCTATTCAATATCCCAATTTCTGGCTCAAGAACTGGAGGAAACTCAGATTTCTCTTGAGCTTTTCATCAAAAGGGAACAGTGAACCTCTTCCTCTGGGAATGGGTAAGCTCACTGCTAGTCACTGCACAGAGCTCCATAAGAGTGTAGTTAATATAATAGCACTTATATTGGATTGCATTGCTGTAATTTTTTTTTAATCACCACTGAGCACAGTTTAGGCCATGGGCTCTAATTACCATGTAAAATAATGTGTATGTGGATATGATTGGACTCCCAGGAGGGAATCGTATGATGAAAAACATCCAAGAGAAACAGTGTGCTTTTGCTTACACATGATGGTTTCTGTTTTTATTCACCTTTACACTTGATTTACATTTAGCATTTTCCCTTGCCAGCTTAGTAGGTAGAGCAGCAACACAGACTGCATTTGGCTCTTCACGCTCAAAATGCCAGCAGACATTCAGGATTCAAAAAAAATCTGCTCGTACTAGCTCTTGTACTGGAGGAAATATTTTCAGCAGCATTTGAGGTACTTTCTAAGAGTGAACAGAGCTAAAATGGCCCAGCTCTTCCTTGGCTATGTTCCCAAAAAGGAACAAGAACAGCTTGTATGTGACATGCCTGGAAAAAATGCCTTCTCTGTGATGGTGGGTTTGCAGGTGGGGAGTCACCTTGAAAATACTTGTTCATATCTGAGCTCCTAGAGGGCCTGCTGACCACAAACTAGCTGTTGGAGGGATGCTAATATGTAACCTACAGCAAAGTGTGTAGAGTACATTTGTGGAGGAAGCTTTTCCATGGCATTTTTGTTCTGAAGGCATTTGATTGGTTTGTTTAAAGGAATTATGAGGTGTCTTTGCCAGAAAGATCAGGTGGAAATAGCTGAGAGATCAGTGCTACACAGGAGGCTTGCACAGGTAGTGCTCCAGACAGATGTGATTGTGATTCACAGCCCAGGAAGACAGATGTAGACATGCCAGGCATGGTGGAGCATTCCCAGACTAGCTGTGTGTTCTGCCAGGAGAGGTTGATCTGACAGGAGGAAAGATTGTCCATCAAAGCCCAAAGGAAAGTCACAACAAATGTTCAGACAGGTGCCTGGAACACCAAGATACCTGATCTTCATGCAAACAACCCTAGCAGAGGAGTTGAAGCCTCTAAGCTGGCATCTCTGCACTGCCCTTAAAGCTTGCACTTGACCTTGGAAGGGTGAGAGCATGTCTTGGCTGTGCAGTTTGTCTGAGAATAGTCCAGGTTGCCATTGTGCAGGGAATGGGTGGGCTTCAGCTGAGAGGGTGGCAGACAGTTTGGGAAGGAAAACATGAAAGGTAAAAGTGCCTGGATGGTTATAGTCAGAGTATTTCCTCCTTGACAATTTTCCCTTCTATTCTTTTTTATATTCGATCACTGGGCAGGACTAGTTTTCTTTTCCACTCTCACCCTCATCCCAAAGACAAATATCAAAATCAATATTCTTCTGTGTTGAAGAATGTCTTTATAAAGGCCAAGAGGAAGAGTTTTATATTGAGATTTCATAATAGTTCTTGTAGTTACAGATGTTAGTTTTGTGTTGTCATATTATAGTAGCATTTCAAGTCTAATACATCAAATTTCAAACAGAAAAGCCAGGTTTTAAGATATTCAGTCAAACACAATTCCAATTCAGTGGAATAGTATTAAAAAAAGGTCTGCAACTTGCTATATAATTTTCTGAGATTGCAGTATTTTTGCCTTAAAAATGGAAAAAGACAAAACTTCCTATAAGTCAATTTGGGTTTTGCTGGGGATTTTTAAATAGAAAATTTAGCACATCTTGGCATCACTATTTTACCCAAAATTTATTATAATTCTTTGAGGATTCATTAAAATCATGATATCTTAATGTACAGTAAGCTTTATATAGAACAGCTGATTACTAACTCCCAGTAAGAACTTTTAGGACTAAATGGGAAAAACTGGAGAGTTTAATGCTCTATATGGCCCACTCCTAGACTGAAACTGGAAAGCAAAACACAAATGAAAGCAGCCAAGCAGACACAGGACAGGACTGGCAAATACAGATTTTTCACTCTATCCAAAAACAAGCAGATTTGTAGGACTCCATGGAGTCTTCTCATATTCTGGGTTGATATGAATGAGGCTGAGGTTTATACAACCCAGACTGGAAGCACAGAAAAGTGACTCGAGTCTGCTCCTTCTCCCCTGTTTTTTTATACAGTTCTTATATCTGACAATTAGCCCCTTTCCCTGCCTCTCTGCAGTCATCCAGAAATGTTCATGGCCAGGCTGATTGGGGCTCTCAGCAATGCGGTCCAGAGCAAGGTGTCCCTGCCCACAGCAGGGGGATTGGAACTAGGTAATATTTAAGGTGCCTTCCAACACAAGCCCTTCTCTGAGTCTCAGACAAAGGTAGAAATATGACGGGAAGAACACAAGAGCAGGTGTACGTAAGTTGATAACCCCTAAAATATAACTTCAAACCCTACAAATCTGGTCTTAACCTTTACAGTGAATCCATGCCATTAAAATTAATTCTGAATGTGGGATCTTTCTTATATGCATGTAGCTTGCAGCTAAAATCGCATTTCATTATACACAGCTACTTGTACCTGCATTTAATTAAAGATGAAAAATGATGTGATGTGTAAATATCCTTCAAAGGGCAGCATGTCATTGGAATCTGATGTGATGAAATTGGATTATAATTAAGGGTACTTATTTTTCCTTCTTGATAATTTTTCTTCTTATCTTCCTGGGGAAGGACTTCTCTCACTTTGAACACAACCCCAAATTTCCCTTGAATAACAATGACACTTGCACATTTACCACCGGAAGACACAGCAGTGAAGGACCAAAGGTCCAGGACTCTAATTCAGGACCCCTGGCAGATGCAGACAGGAAAGCTAATGAGGTTACCAATCACAAGGCCTGGGGCAGGTACTAAGCACACTTTAGGTGCACACTCATCATCATCATCATCTGAGGCCTTCTATTGTTCACACCACAGGCCTGTTACCACAGCATGAAATTGGCAGTGTTTCTGTCATGAGAGTGGGCTGTGAGCAAACACATCTCCTGCACAGCCACTGCTGATATCTGGGTGATGACCTCTGGGAGACACACATAGCTGAAAGCTGAGAAAAACAACCTATACATCTCCCTTACAGTGAATTCGAAGAGCTCATCAACCATAACTCTTAGATGCAGTTCCCAGGTCAGCCACAGATATCCACCGAGATGCTGAACAAATAGTCCCTCTGCTCCAGTTGCCATAGCTGTAAAATTAGGCTTAACATTCATTTGTCTTGAAGGAAGATTAGAAGGTTAAAACTATTAATGTTTGCAGAGTTCCTTGAGGATAATACTACAGAAGTGACACACCACAGTATTACCTATGAGTCCTAAGAAAACATAGTGTTCTTTGTGCAAACTTATTTCCAAAAACTTCAGCAATAGTAGATCCTTAGTATCTGGGCACTACCCTTTCTGAAATCATTGCGTCTCACACATCATACTTATGACTTGGTGAGAAAGCAGAAGGAGATAAGTGAACTAACCTAAGAGGACTGATGCAAAACCAGTCTTTCAAAGAATTAAAAAAAATAAAAAAATAAAAAAAAAAAAAAAGCTGTCTCTTCTTTTCTAACTGCAGTGAAGAAACTTACAGAAGTTTTTCCTCAACTCCTGGACAAACTGCGCAAAGTAGAACAGAAGGCACCAGCAAACAATATTTCTTCCAGCATTCAGCAGATCAGAGAGTTAATTGCCCAAACCAGGAGTGTAGTAAGCAAGGTAAAACTTTTGGACTTCTGTGACTTTTGGTGACTAGTGCTAGTAATCAAACCTGAATATAACCTCTGTTTTCTCAGGCTATGCTAGAAGCCCAAACCTGGACATTGTCACCTCCTCAAAACTGGATTAACAAAACACATTGGAGGTCATTAAAATCTTTACAGTTACTATTTGCAAGCATTTGACATTATCATAGTATTCATGGTAGACTATGGTTACTGCAGTAGCAACTTGACAATAAAGATTTGGGCACAATGTATAAGATGACCAGAGCAACAAAACCTAATTACCTACAATTTGTAGGCAAATTACCTACAAAATGGATTACCATCAATAATAATTACAGCAATTTAATGTAAGCTTTTGTAAGATGACAGCATTTCCTTTTTGTTTTTTCATTTCTTTTGAATTCATTTTCTGCAGGGTAAGAGAATCCTTGGCTTACACATATTTAATAGAGAAAAAAAACCCACTTTCATTACCGTACATAAGTAATGAGGGTTTTTTTTTTCTCTAACAAGAAAACCAAGGTCAAGTATATTTGAATTCATTCAAAAAAATAAAAAATTCAGTGCATTATTGTATGTTCACAGTGCTGGAATATAACATGGAAAAATCAGTTTGTGTGTAGTGCTTGACTGTTCTTTAAAATGTATTTTGTGATTCAGGTATAGTGTGTTTAAACTTGAAAACATTGCTTCAGTTATGTTGAAAGCATTTTGAACTAAAATGAACAGTTTTACATTTTTATTAACATCTCATAAATATCACTGTAGATTCAATGATATAACAGGATTACTCATCAAGAGAAAATGGTCATACTACTCCCAAAGCAAAGAAATAAATTATGGGCAGAAGTTTTATAGCTGTGTAAGAATATCATTATGTGCCATACATAGTAATGCAACCCTGATTCAACTAAGCATACATCTATCTTCCACTGAAATGTAATTTACTTTATAAAGATGCTTAAGCAGAGTTCATTAGGACCTTTAATTAATTTTAAAATAACTTCTTCCATATTCTTTGCAGTGTCTTCTAGAAAAGATTTTTGCAAACATACAGTTTTTCATGCCGTTATATAGGTGCTAACTCCACCCTTGCAGTAAGCAGGGCTGCTGGCTCAGTACTGTTATACACTTACCTTTGAAAATGATCCCAGGCAACAAAGATGCATCTCACTTTGCACTTCTGCAACTGCAGGTCCAAGTTTCCATGATGTTTGAAGGCCAATCAGCTGTTGAAGTCAATCCAAAGATCAACGTGGAGGAACTTAAATCTTTCACTTCCATGAGCTTGTACATAAAGCTTCACAAAGACAACCCACAACTGGCAGCCTCTCCAGACAGATTCATTTTGTACCTTGGAAACAAAAATGTAAGAGAATAACCCAGTTAATTTTTATGCATATATTAAAAAAAATTTGTTTGGAATGTATTCGCCCTCAGTTTTTCCTCTCAGTGTTTCTTCATGTTTCAAAACTACAGGTGTCTACTTTATGACCATCATTGATTTTGTGACAAGCAAAGAGCAAGGGTTCCTGAGACCCCTGTCCTTGAGGCTTGTCACCCCAAACAATGAGGGATTCTCTCTAAAAATCAAATTAGACTGTCTGGCAGTGTACTGCTTTGATTGTCACTGCTGCACACCACACTTGCTATCTCCTCTGCCAACACCAAGGTGCTCTGAAGCAGTTAATGTCACCTGCCTGGCTTCTGTGTGATATGCTTTAATCAGTTTATGCTGCTGACGCTCTCAGTTCCAAATCTCTGAGGTCAGAGGCCCACAAGATAAGCAGGCTTCTTTATCTGTGGCTTGTGCTGCTGTTGTACGCTCTCTACACTCTGGATCTCTACTTTGAGCTAACTGTTCTTTAAACTGTGGCACTGAAAAGAAAAAAAAATCACAACTCACAAGCCAGGTATCATTCTGGCAATCTATTTCTTGGGACAGTAAAGAGGAAGGCTTTCATTTTTAAGCTGTCCTAAAAAGAATGTCTACTGAATATAAATCAAATTAAATGCCTCTTGGCAGAACATTTAATTGCAGCATAATACTTAGGCTTTAGACTATTTCCTACACGTGGTGCTGCACACTAAATAATGATGAACAGCTTCCCATTGAACATGGCTAATTCATGGTCAGCAGAGATCTCATGACCTTGAATTTACCTCAAAATGGATATAAAGTAAAATATATGAAATTTTTTTCCTGTACAGTTTTATATGGTGAAAGCAACCAATTTGAGAATGAATTAGAAATTTGTTTCTATTTAAATAGCTTTTGGTAATATATAAAGTTGTCATTCAGTTTATCAATGCTTGCCCATTACTTATGTCCTGCATTAAATCTCTTTCAATGCTATATTTCTAACACCCCTCTCCATTGGTGTTTCAGGCAAAACATTACATTGGTCTTGCAATTAAAAATGACAATCTTGTGTACATTTATAATCTGGGGGGCCAAGATGTGGAGATACCGCTGGATGCCAAGCCAGTCAGCACCTGGCCTTCTTACTTCAACATCATCAAAATTGAGAGGTAAAGTGATAACGTGATTTCCCCAAAATCAAACAGCTAATAGGAAAAATCAAGCAGAAAAGGCTGCGTCAGAACTGCCTGTTGGAAATTTTCTGTGCCTGTCTCTACTCCTGCTGAAATAAATGCAAATTCTCCCTGATTTTGAAGAGCCAAGACCCAAGGGGCCACAGGGAGGAAGAGTGTCTGTGGTCCCCCCTTTTTTTTTTATGTTCTGATTACTAGCCTTATCTAAGAAAATAAAATCCTTCCTGGAGTTAGATGCTTGTTTGTTCTTTTGTAAATCTGGCCAGCATTAAATTCTCTTCTCTTACAACTCTTTTCTGCAGGATTGGAAGACATGGCAAAATGTTTTTAACTGTGCCCAGTCTTAGCAGCACTGCTGAAGAAAAATTCATCAAAAAGGGAGAGGTTCTGGGTCCTGGCTCTCTTCTTAATTTGGAACCTGAAAATGCTGTTTTCTATGTTGGTGGAGTGCCTCCAGGCTTCAAGGTTGGTCAGATAAATATTCTCTGTTCAAAATCGAATAGCGAAAATTAATCTTGCTAGACTTCCATTTAAACAGAGAAATTGTAGATAAAGTCCTTATTTAGTCATTATCATCTTAGGACTCCATCTTTTGGCTACGATGAAGAAGTTTTCCCTAGCATATTCTGTCATGAAGTAAGATGATCAAGATCTGTGAGCTGCTGTTCAGGTTTCCTCAAAAGTACTAAAAGGAAGGCTTGCTAGCCATTAAATAGCATGCATAAACAAAGGCCTTTTAGTCCAATCAACTTGCAGGCTACCAGTATTTTTCAGTGCTAATGATTTCTTGTAACTTGGAATTTCTCTTTTACAACTGTCACAGAAATGAAAAGTAATGTATTGTTAATATTAGGATCTTGTGGGAAACTAACAATATAGTCATTTGTTTGAATTTAAATTCACGGGTTTAAACCCAGACTTACAACAGCATGAAAATTTGCCTGTGCAAAATATGTCTGAAGAGATGTGTGAGACAGTAGCTTCAGTCTAGTTTCTAATAGTCAGCATGAATTAGCACCTCACTTACCTGCTGCTGTGAACATACCAGTTCCTCTTTTGGGATTTAAAAATAGCTATGAATTATATTGGCAGTGAAAATTGCATGGCTAAATAAAAACACACCTAGAAAGACTTTATAAAGAATCCTAAATTCTTTAAGCGAACTGTAGCAGGTGTTAAAAAGATCCAAATATTGATCCACAAGCAGCTCTCCTAAAATCATAAAAACAAAGAAAGAGTAACTCAATACACTTGAGTTGTGTGATTCCTGAGCTTGGCATTGTTATGACTACTAGATATTTGCCATGGCAGGAATTTCACATTACTGAGCCCCAGGTGCAAACTGCCTGGGAATGGGACTGAGGGCTGAACAACAGTTTCATACACACATGCACATACAAAAAGTCATCCAGCAAATGAACCCTCCAGGTGTGTTCCAGAGCAGAGGAAAAAGAAAAGAGGAGATTGAAGGAAAGTGGAAACGGAAATAGGAAGAAAAGGATTCATAGTATTACTTGTTAACATAGAGTCTAATTTGTTAAAAGTTTTTTGCTTCCCTGTTACATACTTTGCAAATATGAAACACACCACTTAAGTGCTAGAACTCCCATGCTTAACATCATTTCAAAGAATAGAAGAAACAAAGGAAAAAAATAAAACATGATAATTTACCAAATGTATCTGTGCTGCAGATAAGAATGCAAATTTCTTTTACAGCTACTTATATTCTGTATTGCTGTATTACCATTACTATTGTATCATAAGAAAATGGAAACAATGGGAAGATGGAGAAAAGCTACTCACAGTGATCAAACTCTTAAGTACAAGGAGCATTATTATTATCACACCTGTTCCACAAGGCAAAATATTTTAATATAAAAAGAATAGTCTAGGTCTGTTAGCTTTATTCTTTTGCATTTTTCCCCTCACCAGTGTGGCTGTTTAAATTCCATTTGCAGTGACCTTTGTTAAAAGAAGGAGTTTTTTCATCCTGCTAGCTGTTCAAAATACCTACTGAGGATTACCCACTGGCACAGATTTTGAATCCCAGTCTCCTGAGTTTAAAGAACTCTCTCATTTCTCTTTCTTTAATTCTGGTATGGAGTTATTTTTCTGGCTGTGAAGGATATCTATGCATTAGATGTGAAATATCTACTGAGTTATTCAAATACATTGAGTATGCTCAGTTATTAGTCAAATCTTAGCTTTTTTTCCCCTGTTTCGAAGCATGCTCCCATCAAAACTACAAAAGAAGTGTTTATTTGCAGTTGCCTTACCTGGCCTAATTCTCTCACTGTGAGACCATTTATGTGTTCCCTTTTTACTTACAGCCCAAAGGCCATATCATGGAGACTGTGGAGACTATTCACAGCAGCATCAACCTTTTATATTGAAAAAATGAATTGCACAGGGACAAAACTGATTCCAGGCGCAAATGCTCTCACAACACCCAGCTAAAGAGTACCACCTTTCTCCTTTTAACTCTTCCTTGTCCTCTGCACAGCTCCCTCCTAGCCTAAACCTACCTGGTTTCATCGGCTGCCTGGAACTAGCTACGCTGAACGATGATGTGATCAGCCTGTACAACTTCAAGCACGTCTATAACATCGACACCACCACATCGCCACCTTGTGCCAGGTAGGGGACAGCTCCCGTTTGTTACAAGCACTATGATGGTCCTGATGGCTCATTCCTGCTTTAGTTAAAAAACTGAAGGTGGTATGGAGTTGGCTCAGAAGGAACTTGGTCGCTCTTAGCTCCTAATTGGCATCAACAAGTTTAATTTATATATACATATATATGTATATAAAGATATGTTTGTATGGAAGTTGGATTCTTTATGAGTCCCCTTTAGCATGAGATATTCTATGATTTTTCTGCCGTCTCCACTAGCTATCTCACAGTCTTGTTCGTGCCTTCGTAAAGGAAACTGCCACATTAGCTGGGGCTTGTTGCAGGCACCCTCCTTACCCCACTGCTTGCCTACTACAGAGCTGCTCCCAACTCAAATCATGTTGCTCTAAATGATACAACCACAGCCAGTCAGCTCTAGCGGGCCTGATAACCTTGAGTGCAGTCCGACCCCCAGCTAGAAAAGCTTATACAGAACTTTCTTCCTGCCGTACTCTTAAAGCCACAACAGATATTCCTTAGATGAGCCGTTTGCAAACTGGGAAATGCAGCTCCTAAAGTAGAAGTGAACGTCAACTGCAGTATTCATGTAGCACAGACACAGCAGGCATTTTGCTCACACAACAGGCAGCAACAGTGGAACTTCTCTCTCGAAAGAAAAGGACAATAATTTGAAGTATGCTCTGGGAAGAAAGGCAGCAAGTGTTGGGATAGAGAAAATGAGCTTCCCACACCATTCCCACAGGGAGCACTAGTTGCTGCTCTCCAGAATAGAGCATACCAGAGCCTATGCTCAGCTAAAGTTCTTGGAGAATTCAAACAGATTTCTGCACAAACTGGGAAAGCTCTTAATAGAAATACCTGTGTATCCTTATAATGAGGAAGTGCTGTGGGCCTATCACTTAACAAGGACGAGCAAAGAGTTTTCCTGTCCTCTACATATAGCGCAGGATAAAAGCATGATGTAATGATGGAGTTAGATGTACCTTCAAAGCTACACATTATTTCTCAGGAAAAAAAAAATCCCAGAAAAAATTTGAAACAAAGTCATCAGTCTCACCATTGCCAGACAGAAGCAGAAGTTCAGAACAATTATTTCAATACAGTATGTAAAGGCCTTTAAAACCCCAAAAATTGAGATGGATGCATGCCAACTAATACTTCCCTGCTTGTTTTTTCATAGAGATAAGTTGGCTTTCACTCAGAGCCGGGCTGTGAGCTATTTCTTTGATGGCTCTGGCTATGCCTTGGCCAGAAACATTGAGAGAAGGGGAAAATTCAGCCAGGTGACTCGATTTGACATCGAAGTTCGGACGCCGACAGATAACGGATTGATCCTGCTGATGATTAATGGGGTGAGTACCAAGTCCTGCTGGTACCTTTATCCATTAGCACCAGAAGTTCCCCAGGACTTAGAATAGCTTTGAAAATCCAAAATGTTTGTGTCCGCACATTTAACTTCTGGTAAGAGGAAATACTTTGTGTTTGTCTGGTGCATGTATACATTAGGAGGGAATTGGAACTTGCTCTGCAAATGCCTCAGGAAGCTGAGGCCCTGAGTTGGACTCTGCTTTTTTCCAGAGACAGTAAGGACTTCAAACTGGTTATATCCTTGTGATGATACTTTGAGAGAGACACCAGTTGAGCCCAGTTGTTGTACCTTTATTTAAATGTGAATGCACAATCAAAGCTATAGGAAATTTCTGTGAAGTAACTCCCAAGAAGCAGCTACTTTGTGGTAGCTGCCACTTTATAACTCTGCCTCAGGGTATACTAGAGTTAAATATTTAAGTTACTGAAAATAGAAAGCAGTCCAAATAAAAAGGCCTGATCCAAATGTAAGGAGCTTTTCTGAAGTGTGAGAGTGATGCAATTTCTGTAAGAGTTTGAAGACATGAAAATATCCTCCGAAGACAAACTTTTTTTTTAGTCTTTGGCCATTTCCACATCAAGCTCATGAGTTCTATGTGAATTATAACCTAGGAAAGCCAAAAAAAAAAAAAGAAAAAAAAAAATAAAAACATTTTTCTATGGAGATGCAGTCCACAGACAGACATTCATAAAGACATCTGCATGTAAAACTGCTTTAAGCATTTAAAAGAAAAAAAATTCACTCTTATTAGAAGAGCTACTCTCTAGTGTTTGGAGTAACTTCCATAGGAAGGTTGTGGGAAGCAATTTGTTCTGCAGCATATGCTACCACTAACCTTCATTCTTAGGAGGCTTTGACTAGGCAGCTGCTGTTAAAAGCTTAAGAACCTTTATTGCAGAGGACTTATTTTTCTTCCAAGCCAAAGCACCTAGAGGTTTCTTGGAGATGTATGCACTTTGTGTTTGTCAGTGGAAACTGCAACCAAGTTGGATTTCAGCTGTGGGAGCCCATGCCTGCTCACAAGCACTTTTAGAAAGTCTGTGTAAGATGGTCCATTCAATTCTACAAAGACAGCTCATAAATATTCTGAATGTAATCCTTGTCTCATTTTCAATTTTAGAACAAACACAAGCTGCAGTTTCATTTAAAAGTGCTAGATTAAAACCTACTCTTGCTCTTTTAAGTAGTGACTTCTGAGGGTGGGCTCACTTGTGTCAAAGACAGCAGCTCTTGGCCTGCAGTAGTGTTTTGAGAATTATTGTTCCCATGTTTCCATTAGGCATGAACACTAGGAGAGAAGAAAAAAAATTAGCATTGAAAGTATTAGCCCAGATGCACATTTGCTTTAAACTGTTATTTCTGTTTCCTTACGTTAAGTTTTTTGAACAAGGCTAATTCTAGGGTGCAAATCTTCATTTCAAGCACTCCCTAAAGATTTTCTAAAGTACAGCTCCTGTTTATGAAGTTTAGGTCACACAGCGACAGAACAGAAACCGAATCATAAATTAGGAACAGTCAGGAATTCTAGAAACCAAATGCATAGTAAATACACTCTAGCTATCGCTGACCTTTCAGTAAATACATAAGTGCAGATCAGGGCTGTGAAAAGACAAAATCCTGAGTGATTACAGACATCATAATGGAACCTGCTAATGCAGACATAGCTATTTTAGCATAATATTGCTTTTACCAGTATGCTATCTTTCATTTAGGACATGTAGCGTTATTTTAACAGTGAATATGTGTGTTTACATCAGGAATACCTTCCTGGTAAAGAATAATGACATCACTGTGCTACCAAATACTATTTATATAAGGAAAGAGTTCAACAGTTCTTCCAAAATGTGCCACTTATAAAGCAATTACGTGTGCATGTGCATATATACACATATATTATAAATATAAAAATATAGACACTGTGTTACAATTTTGCAAACAAAAATTTATTTCCCATCATGTTTTTCCCAATGTCAGTCTCATAACACTGTTTCTTAACTTTTTGAAATTGCTGCTGCTTAGTCCTGTTCTGACTGCTGTTTTGTTTTGCACAGAGCATGTTCTTCAGCCTAGAGATGCACAATGGTTTCTTGTACCTTCGCTATGACTTTGGTTTCAGCAACGGCCCCGTGCTTCTCGAGGACTCCCTGAAGAAGGCTAGGATTAACGATGCTAAATTTCATGAGGTACAGATGTGGTTACTATTACAGCCATTTGACCAACTGTCCCAGAAGCTCCAAGCAGAAATAACTGCTCCAATGCCTGTGAAAGGCACAAAAAGATGAGGGTGTACATGATGGTATATGGGTGTGTGGTAGAACAAGCAGAAGAGTAGAGTGCATGCAAGTTCCATCAGTACTGAGCAGATGAAAGAGAAGGCTGTCCCTGCCTCCTCATAAATCAGTGCTTGCAGACAGATTGTGTGTATTGCTAGCCAATGACGGGACCATTCACATGGGAGAAAGTTCTATTAATTCCATATGAAATTATATCAAGGATAATTCTCTATATCAAATATAAAACTTTCCTCAAGTAAAAACATGTCATTATATTAAGTTGAGCACCTTAGTTGTTATGTATTGCATTACAAGAATTATGGCATTTCCCATTTCATTTGAAAAGAGAGTTGATTTGGTAGCAACCTTTTATATATACACAGTATTTTAGGGACTTTGGTAGATGTAAAATATCTACTTCTATTTAGTTTCAGGGAATTTGCTGTAAGCCAATGTAACTGTGACAGCAATAAATCCCCCCCACCAATGAGTTGCTCCTCCTGCCTTTTACCTGATGTCTATTCAAAGTCTAATTCGTGACCAAAACTACAGCTATAGATCTGTTACTGTTTAAGCAGAGAACAATTAAGCTTTTTATGCTTTGACAATGAAATAAGTCTTTTTTAAAAGTATGCCCTAGCTTTTGGATAAACCAAGAAAGCATTCTGAAGTTTACAGACCTTATCTGTTTGCCACAGTTCAGAATTTTATATGACACTTTCATTTTCTTTATTCTTCATTGAAATATCCTGAGGATTCAGTCATCAGAAAAATAGTGATATCAAAACAAACTTCCTACTGGTAATCATTGTCAGCCTCTAGCAATTTACAAACAAATTCTCTGTTAAATGGGAGGAATTTTTCAAAGAAAAGGTATAATGATTAAATCAATTTTGCAAGATCACCATAACAGCTTACAAAATATGACATTTGAAGCACGTGCTTTTCTTTTCAGATTTCTATTATATATCACAATTCCAAGAAGATGATCTTGGTAGTAGACAGAAGACATATAAAAAGTGTGGATAATGAAAGAACAGCGATGCCGTTCACAGATATTTACATTGGAGGAGCACCTGCTGAGATCTTGTACTCCAGGTTGGTTTACAAATGGAATTCAATCAGTATTTTCAATTAATCACTATTTGTATGTTGTATGTCCTTAAAGGGTAACAATAAAACAATTTCTTTGGCATCAACATTATATAAAACAACCCTTCAGACACTCTTCTAAGTGTCTGCCAGAGCGTTTAAGTAGTGAAGACTAGGCTTGATCCAGAACAGTTAAATTCTACTGAAACTGGCTAAGTTTTACTAAGGGTAATAGAAACAGCTGTATTCTTAAAATGGCATTTTCAAAGAACATGTTAACATATAAAATTGCTATTGCTCCTTGCTCTGCAAAACGTCACCTAGACCCTCTAGCAATTGCATTTTCAAATCTAAAGATGATCTTTTCCCCACTAAGCATTTCAGTTCTGATTCATCTCAGGTTCTCTTTGGGTCTAAAAGTCAGCTGGCTCTGTGTAGGCGTGGGAAGAAAAGAAAAGGTCTCATTTTCCCATTGGACCATTTGAGAGAAATGCAGTTTAACCGCAGTAGACTGTGTGACTCCCATTTCCTGCCGTAGGAATCTGCTGGACCCCAGGGTCATGCTCTGAGACTAGACTGGCTACTTGAAGAAGAGTGTGCTCTTCTGATAGGCAGTATTCATTCACAGAGTCAGAATTTTCAGCTGGGCTCCAGCTGCTGTTTCAAGTGTCACAACTGCTAACAGGAATACCCTCCATGTTAAAAAAAAAAAAAAATAAAAAAAAAAAATAAAAAAAGGCAGATATTGCACAACAGTTTCTAGGACTTAGTGGTAAATCTCGTGAAATTTTATTCTTTATTTTGTTTTTTATTACTTATTTTGTTGTCAGAAGAATCTATTGTCTTGAAAAATAACATCTGAGATACAAAATAATATTTAAGCTTTTAAGATAGTGTCAAATTTCATGTAAAGAATCCCATGTAATTATTTGAACATGCAAGCAAAGTGGTCACTAAGGGAGAAACAGAGTACAACTTATCTGTGCTTTCAAATACTTCTTTACAAAGGTCTTTCATTAGGGGCTATTAAGAAAGCTAGTGGAGTGGAGAGAGAAAAGGCTGCAGTGGATTAGAAAGCAGCTGGGAAAGAGAAAAATAGGACATAGTAGTAACTTTTCAATTTTCATAGTATAAAAAGCACATGCTCAAAAGATCTCTCTCAGGGTTGGTGTTAAATACATTAATGATCTAGAAAGAAAGTACGGAAGGATGGTGAAAATTACTTTTGTTAATCAAGCCTAAAGAACACTGAAAAAGCCCAGAAGGACCTAGAAATCTAGGCAATTGAACAGCTCAATGGCAGATGAGACTTGTTCACAAATATAGGATAAATGATGAATCACATGAATTATGCCTGCAGTTTTCCGAGCAGATTGTGGTTATTCTGAAAAACACCTGGAAGGTACTGTCAAAGCAGGAAAAAATAACATCTCATTCAACAAGCTGTATCAGAAAAAAAAGACCACAGGCATTGTGAAAATGTTATCAATTATAATGTTAAAAATATATACAGAAATTATTTAAACAGAGCTGTAACTTTGTCTCTGATACTGTACACAGCTTTCATTCTCTTGACAAGAGTAGACGGCAAAAAGTATGGGCCAAATGTGGTGGCATTGTTCTATTTTCATCAGGAGCATAAGTTAGAATCCTACTGATGATGTACTACTCTCTCTCTACTGCTACTACTATCTTGGGTGATATTTATGCTTCCTCTTTGCAGACAGACTCACATTTAACTGACTTTGCAGGGCAGCAGCAGCATGGGGAAACTAGCTCTAGTCTTAGAGCAGTCTAATATTCTTCTAAAGCAACATAATTTTCACTCACTTCAACTGCACTTTTCTCTGTCAATTGCCTTTTTTCTCCAAATAAATTAATCTGGAAGCACCACTATATGTTATTTTGCTCCCACCTCAGTCACTGCATAAAGCAGAAAGCTAAGGGTAGGTAGGAGCACTGGGAACTTAGTTCTTAACTGAGTTAAGAAATTAACTCAGAAGCCTTTCTTTAGGTGAAAGCCTTTCTTCTACAGCCTGTTTCTAGAAAATGTCGTGGCATTTAGCAGAAAGGCATATATGTCACATCCAGCCAGCCTCATTGTCAATCAGAGCAAAGATTATGGTGGTTGATTGATATCCCACACTTTGGTCCAAATCCCACCAAGGATGACAGGAGCCTTCCTGTGGACTTTGCCTTCCTACTGATTTCACTGAGGAGAAAATTACACCCCTACAGCACTCTTTCTCTCACCATATTTCAGACATGTGCATGTACATCTGCACTACTACACCTGATGGTCTGGTTTTGCCAGTGCAAAAAAATAGGCATCTCCAGATCTTGATTCTTCTGCCATCTTCCCAATATCTGCCCTACAATGAGATAACTCATAGACAACGAGTGCAGGTAGCAGATGTCAACAGTATCATGTCACATGAGGTGAAGAGAGTCCCACTGCTAAGGTACATCTTGCTTAAAGCACAAAAACTGTTTCCAGGCAGCCATCTACTCCTTAAGTGTATTTGTTCCCTAGTTATCTCCTGGACTGGTACACAGTAGCTCCCATGTAATTTCCTTGCTCCTGTCACAGACTCACTGTGGATTTATGCAAATTACTTCTTCATGCACCTTGAGAATTGTGAGGATAAATTCAACTATATTCACCTTGTGCTGTAATGTTGTGGTATCTTGATAAGGTGTGGAGTTGAAAAACTGAGAGTAATGAGTAGGAGCAGTTGGGATAAACTGCTGTGCTGTCTACCTCAAATCTGACATAAAAAGGATCCTGGAAGCCCACCCACTGCTCTCATTTAAAATTATGCAAACCCACATATCAGCAAGGAGAACTTACTCTTACTTCCCTGACCTCTGTTAGTATTTTTCTTAAGAAACAGAGACCCATTTGCTTGCAAAGGCAAGAGAGCTTAACAGTAAAAGCAAGACAGGAAACCTAAATCAGAACATCTCTTCAAAGCTAAAAAGAAATTGAGATAAAAATCCATTTATTTTTACTGTAAGTAGTTATAAATACATAATATTTACCACAACTAGTTCATCTAGACTTTTCAAAACATATAATGTGGCTCATTAATTGTTTTACATAAAGATGCAAGAATTAGGCACTAGTGAGGCAAATGACTGAAGTTCTTCCAGGTTTTTTAGAACATCTTGCCAATAAAATCCTGTTCAGAAAGACAAGGGCTATCTAACTGTAGTTTGTTTGGCATTGTTGTCCAGCAGCATTAGTTCACATCTGGCAGGAAGTATCAGCTTTAAAGGCTGCATGAAGGGTTTCCAGTTCCAAAAGAAGGATTTCAACTTGTTGGAAGAACCAGGAACCCTCGGAATCAGCTATGGGTGCCCAGAGGATTCACTGGTAAGCATAACACCACTTGTGACATAACTGCAAATTTTGATAATGGATACAGCTGGGAGCTTGAATTTTACTCCAAACAATGGAAAGACAGTCTTCCACCAAAGAAATGACAGTGCATTCATTGACTGGCAGAGGTGGGGGGTTTGTGTGTGTTTCTTAAGTCTGCTGACATAATACTCTATTTTCACTCTGAACTACAGCACAAGGCATGTGACTTAAAATTCTTCTCGTGTGAAAGCTCGATCTGAAATAAATTATGTATTGTATTCTGAATGAATATATTCCAATGTAATTCATTTTTTCTTAAAGATATGAGGAGAATCATCTTCACATGCATCCTAATACAGATGTGTGAAATGGAAAAGACAGCAAAATATTCACCCTTCAAATGAGTTCTCCCTTTAAGCCAGATCAGCTCTTCCTGTGTGACACACACACCAACTACACCAGCATTAGCTCTGAGAAAATTGCCATTTAGCTTCTGGTCCCTTCTATCATTCATCATTTGTCCATTACAATGCAAGGCTGGCATATCCAGACAGTGTTTGTGGTCTTCACGCTGTGGCCATGCCCATCAAAAGCCACTCTGCAAACCTGTGAAGAGGAAGGATTGCTTGTAGAATTCATCACACAACCTCACCCTCTGTCAACAGAGAAGCTATCTGCAATTTGTCCTACCTGGGACATAGTTTTGCTCGTGAGCCTCAGAGGGTTATAGACCACCATGTGCAACACCCTCCACCCTACCCCAGCACCCAGCACAGCACACAAAGTAATATATCACATGTTGGAACTGTGACTCAGTGCCACACAGCTCAGACAGGAGCATGAACCCCTCTGCTTCTGCTTTTGATGCTCTTTAACATCAGCAGACTTAGGATGGGGCCAAGATCCCAGGAAGCTGGGAATTATTTGACTTAGTCTAAAATTGTTACACTTTCTCAAGATTGTCCCATGACGTGAGGGAAAGCCTATATAAATTAGATCAAGATACACAGTAAAAATTGTTTTTTAGAACTGAACTGGCTGCAATTGTTAAAAAAAAATTGAATAGCCTCATTCTTTGTATTATTGGAAAGTTTTCTGAGCTATACTTGTAATTTTGTTTTATTTAATACACAGATGTCCCGCAATGCATATTTCAATGGTGAGAGCTTCATTGCATCAAGCCAAAAAGTGTCCCTCTTCACTGAGTTTGAAGGAGGCTTTAATTTCCGGACATTGCAGCCCAGTGGGCTGTTGTTTTACTGTTCTGAAGGAGTGAGTATCTATTTTTTTACTGTTTGTTTTATTTTACCTTTTCATTTTTCCCCAGGGGAATACTAGGGGAATAATTCAATTTCTCACTTTATGGTTTCATGATAAAGAAAGCAGTCTGCACTAAAGAAGCCGTCACTGGTGACCTCATTTTTACAGTTTGCATTTGATCTACAGATGAAAACCAGTAATTCTTCGACATTATTTTGATGCTGAGAAGAGAACTGGATCATATGCCTAGAATTAACGTGCATCCATTTGTGCCCACTGAAGTCCTTAGGGCAGAAATGCACAGGGTATCTTCTTGTGCTCAGCAGCACTGCAATCCCTATTTGGACCTGCAGGGGCTACCAAAGTACAAATAATATTAAGGACCTGACATTTGCCACCCAGACAAACTCCTAGAAGCCAAGTTTGTTTGAATTAGCGGCAAGGCATTTTGAGCATTGATAAGCTGACAGAAATCAGTCAGAAAGCTGCCTACGTTCCCAGATGGCACTTAGACCTTCATGTGTGACTGGGAAAAGCTGCACTTGAGAATGGCTCCTTGCAGCAATGGGAAGCCAGGCTGCTCTAAATACCCCCTCAGAAGGGGGACATGGACAGAAATATGGACTTGCACTCACAAAATGGTGTGTGAGACAAAGCGATCCCAAGATCCTGCAGGCCCAGACTGACATCTGCAGCGAGCATGAGCTCAGATGAAGAACATTTGCAACCACCCCCAAATGTCTGTTCTGCTATGCTTGCAGAATATCATCAGCAGTGCAGCAGGGAAGGCTGCGTGACACCGATAACCACTTCCAAACTTTCACGTGTTGCAGCCTGGAGTATTACCTTAAATTGAAATCAGTAACCGTGTCAGGCTCTCCACATGGTTTGCATAAATGAGGCCTCGAACACACCGCTTCAGGTTTTTTACCTCAACAGCTCTAATCCTATGAGGTGCCAAGTGCCCTACTTAACAAACAGAAGTTCAGCTATTTAGCACTTGGCAGGATGAGACAAAATTATTCCTGCCAGTGCACAGCTCTAATGGAACTGAGAGTATTCCTGCTATTGGCACAGTGATCCCGTGTGCCTGACCCACACAGCACATCTTAGCTCTCAGATAATTTTGAGTGATTGAAGGGGTCTTGTCAGAGGGAATTAGGAAAAGAAAAAAACGTCTTGGTCTTATGACAGCAGGAATCTTGCGGTGACAGCTGCTCAATACCATACCAGGGTACCAGAAACACAAATGAAATGTAAACATCATACATTTGTGCTTTATGGAAGGAGCTCAGGTGACAGGTACGTGAGACATAATCAGCAGCAGAATTCCCAGAATTCAGGCTTTAAAAATGGCAGTATAAATTCTAATGATATCATCTCTTCTTTTGCTTCTCAGAGTATATGTTTTTTTGCAAATTAACGACAAATGTGGAAAACAGCTAGAAGAAAAATCAATACAACAGGAAAATTCACAGAACTGTCCTTTTTTTCTGTGTAATACTTGCTTATGAAGATGCTTTTGTCTGTATTTCAGTCAGATGTATTATCCATCTCTATGGAGAGAGGTGCTGTGGTTTTAAATGCAAGTGGAACTAAAATTCAGTCACCAGACCGAAATTACAATGATGGAAAAACACATTTCATCATCACTTCTGTCACCCCAGAAAGGTAAAGCTGTCCACCATCTTTTATTCCCCGCCTTTAGAACATAAATATTTCTTGTAAAGCACATTATCTTTTAACACTCTCTTTTAAAGTGACACTTGAGTGCGGCTTTTTTTAAGTGAATGATTTTTAAATGTGATTGAAAACTGGCCAGCTTGGGCCTGAGCTCAAGATGATGGGAATTTTTATTAAAATGAAAATAATAGTTTTTCTGAAAGCTTTGTTCTTTTTTGTTCTCAGGTAAGAAAACAGTTTAATAACAGTTTAATAACATTTAAGGGTAGCATGAGGTAAATTTTTTAACAGGATTGATTCTTCTAATTTGTTAAAGCAATTCCCAGTTTACCCTAAAGTAATTGAGGCATCTTCACATAAAGCATTCATATGGGATATACACAGTGAAACAGGTTAAAAATATTTTTAGCACTGGCAGCCACAAATGTGACTAAATACAGCAGTAGGGAATAAGTCTCTCCCTGTGCTCCTTGAAAGACTTGAAAATTTTGGTTTATTGGTATGTTTTACTATTATTTATATGTTTAAATTTTTTTTTAGAAGGTCACATAATCAAAGCAACTTTCTTCAATAATCTTTCCTATGAGATATAAGCATTCTTACTTTCCTAGTGGAATGAAGGTTTGTACCTATGATTTCTGACATCCAAGAAGTTTGAAAAGCTGAAGGTGTCAAAAGGTGCCTTGGAATAACCTTGGGGATTGTCATGTTTCCCTGAGTTTGCAAAACAAAATCAATGTCTGATGCTTTAGTATACTCAGTTTCTTATTAAAGCCAGAGAATCATTCCTGACTTCGGCAACAAACAATTAGTGGGTTGCAAAATCAGATTAGGTAAAAAGCATCATATAAGCTCAAACACCAATGCACTGTAATGAAAGAGAAGGAAAAAGGAATAGAGACATAAACAATTATCATGTGCTTGGATCTTATTTTACCCAAATTGGTGGCTCCATCCCCTCACCAGCAATCCCCTAGTTTATCTTTCTTCACTGTACAATTTTGGACTTCACAACTAACTGCAGGGTAATATCAAATCCACAGGCCTTTGTAGGCAACTCTGCCAATGCACTGCTACTTGTTGCACAGCTGAAAGCACAAAGGTCTTTGAGCACTACCACTGAGTGATACATGCACTGAGTGGAACGTTTTGAGTTCATGTGATGTGCTGTCTGACCACTGGCACTGACATTTCCAAAACTAGCCTGCAAAATGGATGCTTTGCCTTTGCAGGTATGAGCTGACTGTTGATGACAAGAAACAGAGCAAGAAGAACTCAGTAAAGGACAGAGCGGGGAAAAGCCCAGACAGCATCAAGAAGTTTTATTTTGGTGGGTCTCCCCTCAGAACACAGCAAGCCAACTTCACTGGCTGCATAAGCAATGCCTACTTCACTAGGTGAGTAACATCCTCCCAAACACATTAGCAAGCAGTCACTGCCCTGCTTGACAGTTTGAATAGTAGCTTATGAAAAGTGATTTATTGTCACAATAAAAATTCCTGTCTCATTTTGTGAGGCTAGACAGCATGTGTGAATAAGATTCTTACCTTATTTGCCATGGAATCTGGTGGCACAGACCTGCTAGGTTAAGATATTGTTAAGGTGGGAAAAACTTGATGAAATAAGCTTTCAGTACTGCACCTGCTAATGCTGCTGGTGCAATGAATAATTTGCATAGCTGTAATTTACATTTATATTATGTAGCTTTCAGGTCTGCCTTTAAAACAAAACAATATTAAGGCATCTCTTATAAACTGGGAAAGTTAGGACTTTGGTCATGCAAAAATGGTCAGAATGTGTTGATCTTATTTGTTTTATGAAATGTGCTTATGTAGATTTTAAAGTTGAATTTGATACTGCAGATTGACACTCTCTGTTTATGCCAGCATGTATACAACAGACAGATGTAATATTGGCTGTTCTCATTACCCATACTTTGACTGATAAATCTGTACTTTTATTCATGATCCAAGAATGAAAAGCAGCCCATTCAAATATAATTTAAACTATAAGTGTACAATTCTGAGATTTTTATGCAGACAATTCTAACACTTGGGGAAAAAAAAAAAAATAAAAGCTGTTCTTGTCATTTCCTCTTTGAAACACAGGTTGGATCAAGAGGTTGAAGTGGAAGATTTCCAGAAATACTCTGAGAAAGTTCAGGCATCTTTGTATGGATGCCCTGTTGAATCTCCTCCGGTTGCTCTTCTACATAAGAAAGGAAAAAACTCATCAAAAGCCAAAGGAAACCGTAATAAAAAGGTCTGCACGAGTTGCTCTAGTACCACTCTAGAGTTTTCCAAAATTCTCCTGAAATATGGATCTAAAATGCATAAAGACAATGTCACATATATGAACAGGATCCTGGTCCTTTATATATTCCAGAGAGACAAATATTTAATCAGGAAAACTGCAAAAAAAATTAATTGTAAATATGTTAGCTACCCAAGCCCTTTTTTTATGCCTTGTTCTGTCCACAATCAGCATTTATAGTAGATATGTTCAAGGAAAAATTGACTCGAAAACAATCCTAGTGTTTATGTAGGGAAACAGTGTATTACTAATTCATATATAAATGATATTGTTATTTTATTATGTCCAATCTTAGCTAAAAATTCTGGTTAATAGTTCTTTTTTTCTATGAAGGTGGGAAGAGATAAAGACAAGATTTCACAGCCTTCATCTGGCCTCAAAAAACTGTATCAAGTGAATTTGCAAAGAGAGCCCCAGTGCCACCTGCCCATGAATCCCAAGGCAACTGAACATGCCTATCAATTTGGAGGAACAGCAAACAGCCGGCAAGAATTTGATCACATACCAAAGGATTTCAGTCAAAGGTAAAGTGACTTTAGAAATAAAAATGAAATATGCTGGGGAGGAGAAAGATGTATTTCAAATTTTTTTAAAAGGGACACATTTCTGCTGTTATCCTGGCTTGTTTTCTTTCTATCTTAGGCTAAATTTTCTGTAGAGCATGTTGTTAGGTTATATTAAATGTGCTTCAGTTGAGTAAAAGCAAAACATAGAATGTGTTTCCAGTTTTATCCCTCCTGTAGAATCTGCATCTGCATTGCATATTAACAAAATGTGTCTCCTTGCCTATTTGTGTGAAGCTTTTGTGGATATTGGTTCTATACAAGCAATGCACAATAATCAGTCTCTTAACACAAGAAGTAAATGCATTAAAGCAGAAAGGAAGCAGTAACATGCTGAGTGGAGCTTGTCAGTAGTTTAATGGTTAAGAATTTTCACAGTGTAGTAGGACATAAAGCTATGAAAACCTTGTCCAATTCAAGCCATAATGAAATCTAAGTAATAATGAGTCCAGATACTGTTGACATTTAATATTCATGTTCCCACAGAATATGTCATGCAATATTCAAAATCCAGCAAGGATTTTGGTTTAATACTTTCCATTAAAGACTATAAATTCAACAACACAGCACTTCCTGGAAACATACCATACCACTAAGTCAGAAAAAAGGGTGTTCTTTCCTGATTTAAATTTAAAAATCACCACCTTCATTTTAATTCAATAGTGTTTAACTTACAGCAGTTCTGATGGTATCTGTATGAAGGAAGAATCAAACTCTAATATCTTCATCCCACCTTCATTCCTACAGCATATATTTATTTCCCAAATGTTATTAAAGCTTCATTATTGTAATGTTCATTAAAAAAAATTAGTTGTGTCATTTAATAACAACTGATATTGGCAAGGGACTGAGTGTCTGTGGTATGTACACACACATGCCATTGGGAATGTACAGATCCTTGAGACAGTATGAAGAATGGAAACTAGGTTAGACCTGAAATCAGAAGAAGGAGGGATCAATACTGGCACTGTCCTACACCAATACAGCTTTGCTGTGTTCTAGACCAAAAGTAATAATAGCAATCACTCAAGAAATTTTCACTGTGACAATGTCAAACCAACAATGGTATAACTTCCCCTGTTGTCTTGGACTTCACAAAGAACTACAAGGAAGAGGAAGCTTTGATCAAGTCTGGAATAACATTAAACATCAGGCCTCCATGCCATCACACTTAAAAATTCCCCCAACACTGTTGTTTAACACTAAAGGAAATGTAGTGTCAGATTCTGGTGGTCTTCGTTAGAACTGATTCATTCCAGAGGTTTTACTTTTTGAAAACAAGTTCCTTGCCAGGCAGCTTCTTCTCCAACTTTGTCTTCTTCTCAAAAACCATCACAGAATGTTTCTCAGAAACACCGCTTCCAAAGGAGATGGATATTTCTTTGGATGAAAGGAAAATCTCTGTCTTCCTCTGCCTGATGTTTGATTTAAATCAAACATATCTGCTTTAAAGTTAACATTGTCTTTTTATGTGCCAGAGCTCAGTTCTCTATCAGTCTGAAAACTCACTCATCTCATGGAATGATTTTCTACGTCTCGGATCAAAAAGAGACCAATTTCATGGCCCTTTTCGTTGCTCATGGCCGACTCATTTTTATGTTTAATGTCGGTCACCAGAAGATAAGGATTAAGAGCCAAGAGAAATACAACGATGGTCTGTGGCACAATGTAAGTAAAAGAAAGCAATCATTATGATGGCACATGCTGTGAAGGCTGCAGTAAAGACACAGCTCATTAGACAGCTCAGGGAGTTTTCATTCATGTATTCATAAACACACCTATATGGTGAGAAACTTCCATCAGTATTTTTAGATCTTCCGTGCAGTATTTCATTAAGTCCTTAACTAGGGACAGGAAAGTGAGTCAGTTATAAAAATTCAACAATTCCCAACACTAACAGCTGAACAGAAATGAAGGAAACAAGCAGAACAGTAAGGCAATTAAGAGTTAAATGAGCTATGAAAGGAAGGACTAGAATAATTTTGTTCAGCAAATGTCTTTGAAGAACATAAGAAAGGAGTACAGCTGTCCTAGGCTACCTCAGTAGTCTATGAAAATAAAAAGACATTTTTAGGAGTCAAGGTGAATTCCCCTCTGTAGGTATCTCTCTTTCCTCATTAACTACAGAGGAAATCTACAGCTACTAAACTACTGAGTTGGGCATTTAAGTGTTTAAAGCAGGGTGGATGAATCCATACCATAAAACTAATGAAGACTGTGAAAATGCTAACAGTGATAAGTAGATCTCAGTAGACCTTATGACACCTTAATTACCTCTGTCTTGTACACCAAAATGTAAGCAAGGCAGCAGTTTTACTATCTAGCCTTCATATGAGTGTGAAAAAGAGGATTGTCCAGCAAAGAATACTGGCAGTTAGCACAACAGACTTGCAGAGTATTGCTCACACACTTTTTTTCTCAAATATGTCACCTTCTTCCACTGCACAGCAAGGATCCCTTAATAGATGAAAGTAATCTTCCACATTTTTTTCTTCCCTTCCTAGGTGATATTTATTAGAGGCAAAAATATTGGTCGCTTGATAATTGATGGTCTCCGAGTACTAGAAGAATCTTTTGATGGGAATGCAAATACTTGGCAAGTCACTGAACCACTCTATATTGGAGGTGTAGCTCCCGGAAAGGCTGTAAAAAATATCCAGGTAAAGCAGACCTCTATGTACAGACCCCCTACCTCTATGTAAAATTAATACAAAAGCTGACTGTAGGGGTGAGATCAGAAAAAAGCTATTAAGATCTTGACCCTCATCCTGCTGAGAAGCAGACAGCTCAGTTCAAGTATAGAGCAAAGCTTCCACAGGGCTGTGCTGCTGGTAGCTGGGTTAGGCTTCCATAGCCTTGCAGCAGCAGCTGGGAAGCCAAAGGTCCATGAGGAACAGAAAAATCCTAATGACATCCAAAATTAGATGAGACAAGTAATGTTAGGCAAGATCAATTTCACCCTGAGGTCTGAGATACAGAATGAGTTTTGGAGACATTTGGATGTTCTCCCAGTACCTCTGTTTTAAGACAACACCTAGAGGTCAGGATTCTGTTCCACAGCTTGGTACTGAAGTATACAGAAAGGAGTGTTAAACCAAAAATGAACATAACAGTCTCTTTCAGGGTAATCTTCAGTGTTATGTGTCTAACAAGATCGATAAACTACTCTGAAAAAGTAGACCCCTGTCTTGCCTTGAGGCTATGAGGTATATGTATAGCACTGCCTTGCCCTAGTTATGCTTTGTTTCTCACAGTAAGGACTGTTTGAGAAACAACACAAGCTAGAATTACCTTGAAGTCATCAAAAAGACATGAGGCTATGAGAATAATTTTTCCTGCTTCCCTTCTCTGGAAATTGTTTTTTAGTTCAAAACTGATGCACCAGACAATCACAGCCTTACAGCTTGTAAACAAGTAAAAATAAGGTCAGAAGAATCTATCTCCTTTCCACAAGCAGTTTATTTACTAATCAAGGTTATTTTTACCCCTCAGATTAACTCTGTCTACAGCTTTAGTGGCTGTCTCAGCAACTTACAGCTCAATGGAAGATCACTTACTTCAGCTTCGCAGACATTTAGTGTAACACCTTGCTTTGAAGGCCCATCAGAAGCAGGAACATACTTTTCATCAGAAGGAGGATATGTCGTCCTTGGTAATATACTCCTAAACAAATGTATCCCAAAATAGGACTGTAGTATTCACTGTGCTTCAGAATAGCATTTTTCACTAAAGGGTGTGCTAATTTCTGAGGCTGTGAGCTGTAAGGACTATCAGAAACAGACCACTGTTGTGGTAAGCAGATGATATTTACAGGTCACAGTGTCACCATGAAACTTAACAAGCTGTTACATAAACACATCTGTATGTATTTCAAATAATAAGAATAATTTAATAAAGGACTAGACCATAATACGCGAAAAATTATCATAAAAGTTTACATGCCCAAGACCAAGTACACCATCAAATGGTCATCCCTTATTTTTTTAATTAATAAAACAACATGCAATTAAAAAAATCTTGCAGAAAGGCTTTTGGTATGTCTTGATACAGAACAGCATGACAGAACACATCTTTTCTGTCATTTAGGCCTGCAGTGTTCCAGGAAGAGTTTTATGAGAGTGTTTCGGTCACACAGGCTCTGATCTCTACAAGAAAGGAAACTGCACAACCCTATTCACTGGCAGCACCAAGAAGAATCAGACAAGTGTTTCTAATTTGCTCCCTGGCCTGTCACCAGTTTGAAAAAGGGAGTTTCTCCTACTGAATCATCAAAGCTCAAGTGAATTCCTACTCACTCAATAATGACTGCTGAGTGTCTATGAAACTGCACAATAAGAAACTGCCAAAAAATACAGACCGTTTACTTTCTGCTGTCCATTACATTGCTAAGAAACATTTTAAACAAAATACATTTTTAAAATGATGAAAATAGTAAATATATCTTTATTAGTACTCCAAGCAAAACACAATGAAAACAAAAGTTGAAATGGGTCATTAACAACACACCATGCTATCTCACATTTCAATAGTTTTAAGGACAAATAAAATCCACCCTGAGTTTGATGTTCTACTTTGACTTTGAATAAATGTCCAATTTCATCACTAACTCAGCACAAAAAGAATGTTGTTCTTTTTACTTCACAGATGAGTCCTTCAGTTTAGGCCTGAAATTTGAAGTTGTTTTTGAAATACGTCCCCGAAGCAGCTCAGGAATCCTACTGCATGGTCACAGCGTGAATGGAGAGTACCTGAATATGCACATGAGAAATGGACAGGTATAAAGAAAGGCACATCTCCTCCACTGCCTTGACTGGTTTCTCTTCCAACCTAAGTGGGCTTTACTACATGCAGCTTTTGTCTTACAAATTTGCTATTAACTGATTCCTATTTCTCTCCTAAATATAAAAACAGTTTACAATTAACCAAACCAAATATTTATTTTAAAATACCAAAAATAACACCTGAGACAAGATCAGATCACTTTACTAATACAAGCCATAAATATTTTGTTATTAGCTGAAAAGAAGCAAAAGCACTGACTCTTTGGCACTGCTATTGCACCCACATAATAAAAATGTATCACAGTTACAAGTAACATAACTATCAATAAATTCTTATTTCTTATTTCTTACAAGATAGCCTGAGTTACACTCAGCCACTTCTTTCTTTATCAGATATATGTGATGGAAAGAGCAAGAGAAAGGAAAAGTTCTGATTGTCTGTTGGCCTGGTTTCTACAGGCTCTGGATTTCAAATGAAGGAGAGAGGTTTGAAATTAACTCATCAGATAGTTGTTGCTATTGCTATTTTTTTATTTTGTTCATTGACAAAATCTGGATCTCTTCATGCTACACACTGCACACATAGAGTAATAAATTTCAGTCTTAAGTGAGCAACACAAGCAAAGATTTAGAGCATAGGAAATCTTGGCAGTTTTTTGGTCTTTCCTGCAGAGGAGAAACTCAGGGCACAATCAAGAGACTAGGCATGAGGATATTCTTCAATCACTGCAATGTCAATCAAAGTGAAAGGGTATTTAAGTGAGGCTGGCTGTACATCAGTTAGAAATGCAACACCTGAGGAAACACCTCTCACCTCTTCTGCAAGAGCAGGCACCTACAGCAGTGACTGAGTAAACAGTTTAACACCATGATTAATCCTATCCTAAAGCAGGTGTCTAATTAGGTGACTAAGTGAGCTGTTATTCAGAGAATTTATTTTTCTATGTTGGCTATAGAGAGAACAAGTGCTTAATTTAGGCACCTAACTTCTGACAGCTGATTAGGTAAGATTAATCCTGTTCTTACCCCTGTATCTAGTCCTTGGTGAACTAACAGAGAAATTCTTAAGTACATTGTGCTGACATATATCATGCCACACCTAAAAGCTGAGTCTGTATAGAACCAGTCCAGCATAGCACTTCTTGTGTAAAGTTCTAACCAAAGTTCTGCATGTCCAATAATTTGTCTGGTTTTCCCAACTGTACCAACTGGTCTAACAATAGGTGCTGCTTCACTTACTGCTTCACGCCTCACTTCCTGTATAATGCATATGCAATTCATACACAAAATTTTCCTTGGAAAAGCAGCTCTTCCCTGCTTGTCACTGCAGCAATTCAGTAACTTCTTAGTACTTAATTCTTTAGCATTAACTATCTGCTCTCTTTGAATGCATTACAAAAGACCTGTTTTTGAAAACTGTTTTGCTGGACAAATAAGATCAGACACTATAATTCATTTTTTAGATGTACGCATCTCTATCAGTACAGCTTGTCTGGGTGATTTATTAAGGAGTCACTTTCTTCTGTGATTCTTTGTTTTAATCTATACATTTTGTCCAAGGGTGGATAAAATAGAACATGAGGATAATTTTAATTGCGTT
Organism: Bombycilla garrulus; assembly: GCA_013400315.1. Classification (NCBI taxonomy): domain Eukaryota; kingdom Metazoa; phylum Chordata; class Aves; order Passeriformes; family Bombycillidae; genus Bombycilla; species Bombycilla garrulus. The sequence continues at coordinate 964,021 of VXBU01006350.1, forward strand.
TGTTGGTATCCTTCAGGAAAAAGACTTTTAATATCTCTTGGTTATAACTGTATCAAAACAGAGACCCTCTAGAATTAAATATAATTTGTTTCCTTGCAAGAGACTATTTACAAGGGTATGTAGTGACAGGACAAGGGGGAATGGCTTCAAACTGACAGTAGATTTAAATTAGATATTAGGAGGAAATTCTTTACTATGAGGGTGGTGAGGCACTGGAACAGGTTGCCCAGAAAAGCTGTGGATGCCCCATCCCATTACATGTTGAAGGCTAGGTCGGATGTGACTGAGCAACCTGATCTTATGGACGGTGTTCCTGTCCACGGCAGGGTCGTTGGAACAAAATTATTTTCAAGGCCCCTTCCAATCCAAACCATTCTATGATTCTGTGATTTTCAGTCAACATAGTGTCAGCATAATTAGGGACAACTTCAACATTTGAAAAGCCTGAGTGGTTGGACTCAGAGTTTGGAGTTCTCTGGCAATCACCACCAGGAATCTCATGTCTCACAACAGGAGCACAACTCTGTTTTGCTGCTGCTGGAGCATTTCCATGCAAAAAGATATTAATGCATTAACTAAATTAAAGCAGAGGTGCAAAATTCAGAATTATATTCACTTTCTAGCTCTGTCAGAGACTTACTGGTAAGCTTGAACTAGTAACTTAAAAGTAATTCTTAATTTTACTATTCCTTTCTCATATCTTTTCTGTTTGTTCATACTTGGCTTTTTCATGGCTGTTTTCCTTATTAAGTGGCCAGCAAGATGCCAAAAACATCATCTGATGCCTCTAAATACTAATTTACCATGCAGGAAATAATAGAGTAGAGGTATTAGTAAATGAGTGAAATTAGATCTTATTTTTAGATCTTTTCTTCAACTATTCCTTGAGATAATTAGGAATGTTTCAGAACTATTGAATCTGAACAATTAAAAAAAAAACAACCTACGTTTGGATTTAAAAGGTACTTTATTTTGAAGAATTTAATGAATTCATGTTTTCCTTTCTTTTGGATACTCAACATGTTTTGAGTGAGGAATAAAACATTATTACAACAGAAGGTAAAAAAGAGAAAAGGGTGGGGGTTACAGTGATGATTACATTATTTTCCCTCAGGTTACTGTGAAACTGAATAATGGAATCAGGGATTTTTCAACTTCAGTGACATTGAAACAGAGTCTCTGCGATGGCAGATGGCATCGAATTGCAGGTCAGTAAAAGGTGATCATCCCCTAATTAAGGTAACAGAGCCCATCTCTTGCTCCCCAGATATCCATCTCCATGGGCTAGAGCACTGGCAATGCAGAAGTGTTTTCAGTTCTTTTTTACCGAAGTATGTGTGAAACACACAGTCATATTTATCCCTCAGACACAGAACTGTAGGGCTTCCTGGAAGGACAAAATCAGATTCCTACAAAGATAGGAAAAACAAAGATGGAAGCTCCTTGTTCAAAGATCAGAAGGCAGCCTAGCTGAAATGTTGGCAATCTGTCATAATTCATATACCAGATTATATTCTTCCTTTCCCAGTCAGAGATTAACTAAATTCATAGAATGCAGTAGGCACAAGTATATTCTGCCCTTAAAAGTCAAATAACAAGACAGATGTGGGGAACCTTTTGCTCACAATAGAGAGATGTCTACAGCTGGGATTTTGCTTCTGTGCCAGACAGTCATCCTTCTTTCCTCATTTTAAAAGTCAAAAAATACTCCTAAACCCTGGGTACTTTGAACCCCCTCATCTTCCTGTCTAGATGCTGACTTAGGATGTCTTCCACTATGACTGCAGAAGAGATCTGAGCCTGCACCCTTTCCACAAGCATTCTGGTTTCCATCTGAAGGAAATTCAGGAACAAGAAAGGGAGAAGCCTCACTGCATTCTGATACATCCCTGATTGGGAGTGATTGGATAAACAATTTTCCTAAGCCACAAGCTACATATGCCACAAGCATACAAGCTATTGTACACTCATAACTTGGAGCCTGAACACTGCCACCAGTGATAATGATGCCAGCTCAAAAGCACCCTTGCTCCCACTGGATCTTCCATTGGCCCTATGCCAGAATCCACTCACAAATTGTCACTGATGGCTCACACCCAGTCTAGCAAACACTAAATCAACTACTCACACCAAACAGATAATTCCTGTCTGTCATAAAAAACTCATGTGCTACTTCTTGCTGACCCCTGTCCCTTCTCCTCTCAGTTATTAGAGATGCAAATGTGGTGCAGCTGGATGTAGACTCTGAAGTCAACCATGTGGTAGGGCCGCTAAATCCAAAGGCAATTGACCACAGGGAGCCAGTGTTTATTGGAGGCGTACCAGGTAAGTTTTTGATATCTTTGTAGTATGTTGTTCTCAGATTTCAAACCTGTTTCCAGAGAAAACATAAAGACTAAGTTTTCATCTTAAAAAAGAACAGAATATATGAACAACCTGGTAAAATTCAAAGGCTCAAGAGCTGATCAGAAATGTTCTGCCTTAAGTTCTCAAAGAAAAAGATGTGGTGATTCATTGATATTAAAACATTCACAGCAGCTGCACGGTAAGGTAAGGATTCAGGAGAGAAGTCAGCCAACTACAAACAAAATTTCTGGTTTTCCTTCTCATGTGGGCTTACTGGTTTATTAAGATGTGATTTATTTATTTATGGGATTGGAAATTTACTGTCACTGTAACTGGAGTCCCAAGGTTTAGTTGCTGGTAGGCTTCTTCCCTCTTCTTCAAGCAATGACATCTTTGAATATGAGACAAAACATGGAGATTCTTTTTCTTACTAGGGAGTTTTTGTTAGACAGATTTCTGCTCCTGTGTATTTGTGACTCACAGACCATCTGTGTAGCATGGGCCAAGATTACTACATTTCCTTCCCTTATTCAACAGACAGAGCTACTCTGTTGGGGTTCATACACAAACTGTAATCAACAGTACGTGATTCAATTTTTAAGTCAACTCCAGTACATTTTTCCTTGAAAACATGCAGCACTATTTCTCTGGGCTTTGCATGTCAATCATTAACAGCTCTAACTACAAAATTCATTATAATGCTTATCTTGGATTAGTGGCTTGAGTGAGTGGGGCTCACATCCATCCCACATTACCAGGAGGTAAAATGAGCCTAAAGGGAATAATAAAATCTATGCACAGATGCCTGCTCACTCTTTAAATCCAAACTGGAATTTTATTAGGACAGAACTCTTCCCAGAGAGGTAATATAAAGGGGTAATTGCAAATGCTGTTCTGCTTCATAATAGAGCCTTCTATTTCTACATTAATTATAGAATACTAAAGCAATGCCATACATTGGCTCGATAATGCTATTATCAGCCTGGCACAGGAAACTCTTACACAGAACTTCACAACAACAAACAAGATATAATACTAAATAATGCCATGCAGATACAGCAAACCGGATGCAAACTAACAAATCAGACACAGATGACAATTCATGTGAGGTTAAATTTCAAAAAGAGACATTGGGACTCATCTATTTTGTTACTTAAAAGAAAATGTAGTTGTCAAAAAATGCAAAATTGTGTCTCTATTGATAATATAGTATCAAGAGTTTTACATAATGGTAGATAACTAACCATACTTCAGTGGCCTCTAGCACACTGGCAGTAGGCCAAATGTTTTAAAAGAAGCACAGAAGTTTCAGAAGAACTGCACTTAGTAGCAAAGTTAAAAGATTTTGCCACAAAACTGATTATTTTGTCCATCATGAGCTCTAAAATTTTATTTATTTAAATTTTTTAATCTTCTTCTTCCAGAGTCTCTGCTAACATCGAGCCTGACTACACGCAATTCCTTCATTGGCTGCATTCGTAACTTCATGATTGATGAAAAGCCAGTGAGTTTTAGTAAAGCAGCTTTGGTTAGTGGTGCTGTAAGCATTAATACCTGTCCAGCAGCCTGATGGTGCAATGCATCGATCCTGAAAAGTTCTTTAGACCACAGAAAGAAAGGTATAACAAAAGAAATCATGTTCAGCAAGACAAGACGAATAAAAATATCACAGCTACATCTACAGAAAGCAGGAAGGGGGGGTCACTTCTAATATTTACACGCAAACAAAAATCACTGAAGGATAAAAGCTGTTGCTTCTGCACTTCTCTTAATATACCACAAGAGTGAGCTTTACCATTTCTTATAGTGTATGTGTGGCCAGTCTGTTACATGAAAATATGAGACTATAAAGGAAATTAAAATTATATTAAATATGTTACTTTCAAAATAGATCCTCCACATAATTTCATTCCATATCTTAGTCACCCTTTGTTCCACAGAAAGAGATCTGCTAATGCACATTAAAGAATAAAGCTAGATAATAGATTTACATCACAAATACTGTTCAAAGATCTTACTATGTATTTTTAATTTTCCATTCAACTCACATATTCCTCAAATAAAATGGGGTGAAAGATCATAATAATTATGTAAGCTCACAAACAATGAAAACTTAAAATTTTTATTCCACTTCTAGACTTCATGGATATGTTCTAGCACAATATGAAGATGGGATGTATATCTTTTAAGATAGATGCTTTATGTATATATGCTCATATACCTAAACTAGGTAATTTCAGAGTAATGCTTGCCTTAGAGACAATTCTAAATTTCAGGTTTTTTCTCTGAATTTTTAAATGCACTTACATACAAACACAGCACCAAATTTACAATCTCATTGTGATCTCATTTGCACTAATGTTACACATGAAGCATAACATGAAGCATAGAAAGCACAACCACAGTTTCAGGTGACTCCCTTATACAAAAACATCACTTCTCTATGAGACTCCTGCAGGACTTCAGTTTAAAGCAGTAATCCTCAAACAAGGAACATGTTCCTCTGGAAGATATGCTGCTGCAGAGGAACCAAGAGTGAAATGGGAAGATGCAACCAGAAGGCAAAGGGCTGCAAATCTGAGCCTGGTTATAACCATAGAAGGTAGATGGAAGTTAATGGTAGGGTTCAACTCACAGTAGGCTTGTACACCAAATGGACACAAGTCACTTGCAAAACTTAGTCCCTTTAGTCACCACCTACAAGGAGTCAAAGCCATTTAGCTTTCTTTTCTTTAAAAAATAAAGTAATGGTATAGAAAGTTTTATGGTTGCTGAGCAAATTATTGTTGGAACCAACTTAAAACATGACCAGCTGCAAAGCAGGAAACTATGAAATGTGAAAATAAAGGACAACACCCTAAACACTAAAAATTAATAAGAATTTATCTGGAAAACACAGAAATGAAAACTGGAATCCAAAGATCTTGAAAGCATGGACAGATGGAAGAAACACCACGATAAGATAGATACATACATAAGCACTAATCAGTAGCTTCCCTACTAGCTTCTCAGTAGGATGAAAAAAGGGTTTTGACAGACTGCAGCAGACTTGGCTTACTCTGGATAAAGAACTGCAACCTCTGGATCCACCGGCACAGGAACTCTCCAGCAGCTGGAACCCCATCCCAGACTCTCCACTTGTCTTTAGAGTCCAGTGTTGGTTGGCAAGTTCCCTAGCCTTGTCAGCTCTGCTCATACTTTCAGGACCATTCCTGTTCTCCTTTCCTTCTTCTGAACATGATCCTTTTTCTCTTCCCTGCAGCTTTCAGGCTCCAAGACTGATTCCCTTTCCAAATCTAAGCTTACAAATGCCTCCTTCACACAGGAGTGATATATAGACCCTTCTTTCCATCACTCCAAAGCCCACTGTTCATATTCAAGAAGCAAGCAGTAAGAGTATCCCTCTGCAGTCTCTCTGGATTAGGCATGGATCCCTAAATCCAGTTGCCTTCAAATGCCATCTTTGTCTCAGGCACCAAAACCAGTATGCTTGCTCAGCTTTTTCCTGCTTCCAGCAATTACCCAGAAATTGAACAGAAAACGTAAGCCTTTTGCTTTGGGAATTTTTTTATTATTGGTGTTGAGGGCAAATGTCCCCATATCAGTGAGCTGGGTTCCCAGTGGTTACGGAGGCCATGGTTGGTGTCAGAGCAGTACAGATGGGAGAAGGGGTAAAAAAGGAACTCTCTTTCCTCCCAGTGCCAGTGAGTTGTTAGATTGGCTCAAAAAAGCTCATGACACCACAACCTGAGCTAAGCTGCCTCAGGCCCTGGTCTCCACAACCCTATTGCTGGAGAGAAAAGAACAGCAGATTCCCTGCCTAGATAGGTTGGTTACAAGGATTACTGAAATTCTTTTTGAGTTGCCTGCAGCTGCTCAGCAGAGATACCCAGGAATAGCAAATGCTTGTGCCCCCTAAGAGCATCAGAGTTTAAGTGAAGGTATTAAGTGGAGCATGGTATGTTAACTGGTACACACATACTTGGAATGTTTTTCTGTCTCACACCTACTTCAAACCAAAGCATATTTTCTCATATCCACATCCACGCTCTCTGAATAAACAATATTTCTCTTAGACATATTTGCTGCAATGTGATTTGGTTTCGTTATGTGGATTTACATTTAAGAATGACTTTTCTGATTTAACCGTACTTTATACATGGAAAATTAAAAATACACTAAACTGTATGTGAATAAAAACCAATTAAAATTCATAAACTGTTACTATTCAATTTACTTCTGTTTACTATATCACCAGCTAATCAAAGACAGCAATATTTTGGGGGGTGTCTTCCTTAATTTTCCCTTCTAGGCTTTAGAGGTGTGGGTTTCGCCTCTGCAGAACAGGGTTTCCAAAGAAAAACACTATAAAACAGGATACTTGCAGACTTGGGAGAGAGCAGAAAATAATGCAAATTTCCCTGCCCCCAACATCCACATAGACCTTAAAATTACCATTTCTATGCGCCACAGAAAGCCAGCATGTGATGCATTACATGGCACATAGCTCTGCACTCATTTCAAGGCTGCTGGTGTTTAAGGGAAGGCAACTGCCTAAGCAGAAATCTTCCCAGAATTTGTCTGCTGTATCTCTCTTAAAAATTATAGCTTCAAAGTAAAAAACTCTTCATCTACAAAGATTTGGGAAAAACCTTCAAGTTCTGAACTACATTGTCAGATTGTCCATTTCCATTTTTAACATGAATATAACTATCTAAATTCTACAGAAAGCCTACAAAAATGAGTACTGATCCTAAAGAGATTATAACTTTTTTCTGCCACCTTCAAGTTTTTAGTGAGTGTTGTTATAGCCATTATCTAAATCAGGGCTGCAACTACGCTGTTATTGTATCCAAAAATATTCTGAAATTGGACATTTGCATGACTATGTAAGAAAGAAACCAATTTCAAGATCAAATGCTTGGGTAACTGCTTCAAAATAGAAGATTTAAATGGGATCTCAGCCCCCTCTATCTCTTACGTTTCAAGATGTGTAGAGAATACCCTTCTCCTCAAGAATCCAGAGTATGGACAATAGCTTGACTAGAAAAATGAAAGATGAAGTGTTACAAGCCTGACAGTAATTTCCCAAAATACAATTCTAAATTTTAAAAAATCTCAAACAAACAAAAAATAGAAAAAAAATTAAAATTACAAACCAACAAACCTTCACATGTGAACTAAGACCTGATATAACTCAAGGGATAACATTCATTCAAATTCCAGTGTATTCTCCCTACATCAGCACATGGCCTAAATAATCAAATGACTGTTACTTAAAAGATGCTGAAAGCATGCACACATATTTAACTTGTGATGTACTTTTGGCTCTTGTTACAGTGTGGGATTTAAGGGTTATTCACAGACTCACTGTGGTCCATGGCAATCCATTTCCACTAAATAACATAATAACTTATTTATAGAATTATTCAATTTGTGTTCCAAAGCAGTGGAACATCATTCCTGCATAACACATCAGCAAAATTTTACTGAGAAATTAAGGGTAAGAAACATGAATTACCATAAGTCTATTGATTAAATTATTAGCCTAGACAAAAGGGTCTCCAAGGGGACCTGTATAGGTTCATGAATTTTATACTATGTAGATGAAGTGGAGCTTCATCTACAACAAAACAGAAAGGCAAGTGCGTGATTATTTCTTTCACAGAGTTGAGCTGACTGTTTCACTAAACATCTGAGCATATGCATCAAGCCAAACTGGCTGCTACACATCCACCTACTGCCCTTGGACCTCCTCCAGCAGCTAAAACATATCCCCATATGAACATGAATCTCTTCTCAATTGCATCTCCAATTCACAGTGTTTCCAAGCTCAGACAGAATAATCATGTGATATTTACCTGCACAGACCACTTAAAGAACACTGGAAGCCAAAGCTCAGTGTCTAGTTGTAACACCATGTTCAATAGAGTGAATCTCACTAAGCTGAGTCTTCGGGGGACATAGAACACAAAAACTACAATTAACTTTAAAAAAAAAATAAAACAAGAAGAAAGTGGAGCTAATTATACAAGAAGAAAGAAAATCAGATACAGTAATATTAAGAGATCCTGCAGAATTTAAATTAAGTGTCAAAATGCTTATAAGCCAAGTTGTAGTGCTTTTAACCTTAATTAAGGCTGAGAAGACATGTGAAGAGAAGACCTTAAGGACATGACAGTAGGCAAGAAGGATAGAACCAGTTTGACATCTAATAGCAAGAACAGAGCACAGCCTACAAGTTTGGACCACTTCAAAAAAACACAGGGAACAAAATAAAGTTGTAGGTTACATCTAGTCTATCCAGAGAGAAATGACTACATACTTTCCTGATTAATATTCATGTAGTTTTACACAGGTGATTAGTTTATAGAAAATACATGTTTTACTTTATTCATGATAAACATGCCTATAACACGAAAGCCATTGGTCCTTTTCATACATTTCATACATGACAGCTTGAGCCTCTCAGTATCTTTTCTTAAGAATGATTTCAATTAAGTTTTACAAAATTAGTCTGTTTATCTATTTCTTGTATACAATGCATTCTAATATTGTATTGTATGATATTTTATTTGCTGCAATACATACAAAATCTTTCCAGGAAAGTTGTTTGGTTTTTTTAATAGTAATCTACTATAACAATTAATCTCTACAGAACACTAGGTCATATCTGTGAGCAAAAAAAAAAAAAAGGATTAAGAATTTCTTTTTCTTTTTTTTTTCTTTTTTTTTTTTTTTTTTTATAGCAGCATTACAAACAATCTATTTGGAAAGCAAGTATTTTGTTGGAAGGTTTTAGCCATAAAACTTAATGGGCTGGGTTGCATGGAAGTGCTTTTTTCCTCCCACAGGAAGCAGAAATGCCATCTGTGTCACGAGACAGCTTTCTGCAAGCTTTGCATGTCCCACATTCTTTACTGTTTTAGTCCTGGACTTGGCAGTGCTGGATTAAAGGTTGGATTGATGGTCTTAAAGTCTTGATGGTCTTCTCCAGCCTGAACGATTATATGATTTTGCATCTGAGCTGTGTTGTGGACCAGTTTTGCCATGCTGTCACAACAGCACCTCTACACTCCTCGTTTTTTCACTGCGGGCAATTATGCACAATATGAAAGTGTGCTTAATGTGCAAGCCTGATGGGAGGGTACGTTACAGCATTTCCAAATGGCCTTTGTTTTCATTTAATTTCTAATTTGTATTTTCATACCGTTTCGCACATTTCATACCATCTCCCTTAACTATGTGTTTGGGGTAAATAAAGCCCTTCTTTATCGCACCATTTTTTGCCATAAAGGATAATGGACTGTAGTGTACGGAAATACTTCTGTTCTCCCGTACAGAGAATTTATTTTGGGTCTTTCTCAGGCCTCCCGTATCGGGGTCTCAGCCGAGACCCTGCAGCTTCTCAGCTCCTCCTCACACTCACCGAGTGCCTGAAAACCCCGCTACTCCCCCGTGCTGTCCCCTCCCCCCCGCTCCCTAATGGCACAGTCCACTCGCGGCGGGTAGGCGGCGAGCGCCCGCCGCTGAGGCAGCGGTTGGGACGTTCCACCGCAGGAACTCAGGGGCGCGGCTTCCGGGCGCCGACTTCGAAGTAGTACCGCGCCGCCGCTTCTGCCATGACCCAGTCGGTGGTGGTGCAGGGTAAGGGGGTCGTGGTGCCCAGAGCTCCCGCCGGCCCCTCCCCGTGCCTGAGCCGTGTCTCTCCCCTTTGCAGTGGGGCAGTGCGGGAACCAGGTGGGATGCCGTTTCTGGGACCTGGCGCTGCGGGAACACGCCGCCGTCAACAAGGTAAGGGCGGCGCGGCCCCGCCTGCCCGGGGCGAGCCGCCCTGGCTGCCTTCCGCGTTCGTCACTGTGGCTGCAGAGCGGTTGTGCTTGTTTGGTTAAACGAAGGGCGTTTCACTGTGAGCACAACCACCCCCAGCTTCTCGTGCTGTTTAACGAATCACGGAAACAAAACGCAAGGTTAACTGTCAAGAGACCTTGTTAAATCAGAGGGTGGGCGGTCACCAGCCGTGTGAAGTTTAACGGGCACTGGCGCATCCTGCACCTGGGATGGGACGGCCCTGGATGCACGGACAGACTGGGGAATGAGAGGTTGGAAAACAGTGCTGTGGAAAGGGACCTGGGGGTCCTGGTCGATGGAACATGAGCCAGCAGTGCCCTGGCAGCCAGGAAGGCCAACCCTGTCCTGGGGTGCATCAAACACAGCATCACCAGCTGGGCAACAGAGGGGATTGTCCTGCTCTGCTTTGCACTGGGGCAGCCTCACCTCGAGTCCTGTGTATGGTTTTGGGCACCACAGTGCCACACTATTACAGTAGTAATATTTATATTGCAGGCAAAACTACATTAAGCTATTAGGGAACAAAACTACATTAAGCTATCCAAAAAAGGGCCACGAAGATAGTGAAGAGCCTTGAGGAGCAGCTGAGGTCACTTGGTCTGTTCAGCTTGGAGGAGACTGAGGGGAGACTTCATTGTAGTCTGCAACATTCTCATGAGGGGAAGAGGAGGGACAGACACTAATCTCTTCTCTGTGGTCACCAGTGACAGGACCCAAAGGAATGGCCTGAAATTGTGTCAGGGAACAATGAAGTTACACATTAGAAAAAGGTTCTTCACCCAGAGGGTGGTTGGGCACTGGAGCAAGCTCCCCAGCACCAAGCCTGTCAGAACTCAAGAGCATTTGGACAACACTCTCAGGCACATGGTGTGATTCTTGGAGAGAAGGTTGAAGGGCTAAGAGTTGGAAGGGACCCAGAAGGAACATAAGAGTCCAACTTAAAATATTCTGTGATCACTAATTCTGGTCAGCTTTCTCCGGCATTTCCACCCTGAAAAGCTGTGTGTCTCCCTGCAGCTAGGCATTAGCAGGTCTGAGGCAGTTAACAGCACGATAAGGGCTGTTCAGTGCAAGTACTTTGCCATTGGCAGTAAAGCAAAAGCCCACCATTGTTTTCCACATTAGCTCATGGCATGACTCGCTGTACGGTTTTATTGATGAAGATAGCAACATGAGGAGGGTATACGTTTGTGCAGCGTACCCTGAACAAAAACACACTTTTCTTGTTGTGACTATAAAGCACTTAAGGTATTTAAACTTCTCAAATCTCTTTAGCTATATGTTGGGGTAAGAATTTCCATGCTATTCCTTGGCAGGGAGTTCAGGAATCAGTGTGATTGTGCTGTCCTTTTTGCAGAACTCCATGGGCATTGGTATCACAGGCATGGAACCCATGATGAACTGAGAGTTGTATCTGTGGAGCTAGGTCCGCTGAAGAGCAGCTCTTTAATAATTGCATTGGGATCTTCAGTAAACTACTACAGTCTCTTAATCTTGTACTGAAAAATTAATTTCCTAGTTACATTCTCCTCTCAGTGTTTAATAACAAGCTGATGTTTCAATGAAATGTTATTTTCAGAATTGGCTAGAGCTGGCTGGATTCAACAGAGATGTTCTCTTGGTTTCAAGTGTTGAGGTTTGACAGGTGTCCTTCAGAGGTTCCTTCCAATTTAAATTATTCCATGAAAAAGCACTGAGAATTTTTGATGTTACACATCATTTTGTGTTGTTTTCTTTTAGAAAGGAATTTATGATGACGCCTTAAGCAGTTTCTTTAGGAATGTAGATACAAGGTAAGTTTTTATCAAGTAGTTCATGAGTTTACATGGTAGATCAGCACTTGTAGTATCTTCTTTTAACCTAAGTTATAGTTTTCTTCAAGTCGTATTTAGTTTGTGCTAGAAAAAGATTATTTTACTTTTTTGCGTTCTCCTCAAAACCGTATCTTTGCATTTCCATTTTATGTATATTTGCTTTAGTACTTAAATGTGTTGAAGTGTGTAGATTTGTTTTCCTTTCCTTTTGTACCAGGCATGGACAGTCAGGATCTGACAGCTTTTGCCACTGCAGATAACAATCAGAGTGTGTGCCCTCTGAATATCAACTGAGCAACATTTCTTGAAGAGTTGTAAGAGGAATTGTATATGATAGTAAGAAAAACCTGACAATTTTTAAGTCTTATATAGTCGACTATTTTGTTACCCAGAGTAGTGTCTATAATTGTTTTTTATAAGTTAACCGATTCATACCTTAAAACCATTCAGTCATCCCTTATCTGTCGAGTTACAAAAATCCTTGCAGTTTGCAAGAAGAAAATCTGTATTTGGGATAGCCTGTTGCATTTTAATTAATTAAAAAACATTTATATTTCCTTCCATTTTATGAAAAGTTTGCGGTATAGCAGTGTGATTTTAACTAGAACAGCACTGAAATCCAAATTGCTTTGTCTCAAATTTTACCTCTTTGAAAGAACATTGCAAATGTGTTGAAGTTTGTTATTCTCATTCCTTATGGGTATTTCGAACAATACTTTTTCTTTTTTTTTTTTAATGTCTGTTCCTGTACGTGCCAGATGAAACCACTAAATTTGTAATTGATGGGTTGGCTGCAATAGAAACATATGTTTTCTCTCTGAGCAACCTGGTCTAGTGGGAGGTGTCCCTGCCCATGGCAGGAGGTTGGAACTGGATGATCTTTAAGGTCTCTTCCAACCCAAGCCATCCCATGGTTCTAGGAATATTGGGATTTTTTTGCTGCAGTTGAATCCAAGTGATTGAAGGTATGATCTGGCGTGAAAGACCACCAAGCCAACAGTAAGAAAAAAAAAATGTTGTTTTGGGGTTGGTTCTGTTTCCTCTTTGGGGTTGGTTCTGTTTCCTCTGAATTTTGTTAGTCCCTGAAGAGAAATTCTCCAGGTGGATTTATTGGTACTGTAGTGTACTCCTGTGGATGTTGTCTAGGCTAGAGGAATCAGATGAGTATTGGAGGCTGCTGTGAGCTGCTCATCTAATGAGAAGTGTCTAGAGACCATCTTTGAGTGAGAAGTGGGAAAATTCTGGAGTAGTCTAGTGCAGCCCTGTACTCTTTTCCCCTTGTTCCTGATGGGACTCAATAGGCTAAGAACATTGGTGCTGTGGTGAATTTTAGCTGATGTTTTGTAAATATAATGGTGGCTGAATGCAGAATGGTCTAAGACATGCTTTAAATTTAGGCTTGGCCAGCTCCCAGATTAGGTAAATAATGGAAGAGAAAATAAGATCAGTGGTCCAGTATCTCTGCTTTTTTTTTTTTTTTTTTTTTTTTTTTTTTTTTTTTTTTTTTTTTTTTTTTTTTTTTTTTTTTTTTTGCCTTTTTTTTTTTTTTTTTGTGCTGAATATAGTTTGGCCAGACCATAGTATCTCATAATTTGAATGGGGAAAAATGTGATTTCAGCACTATCTGTAGTCTGCTATTTGGCTCAATCAGTCCTGGGAAAGAAGGAAGATTTAGGCTATGTCAGCCCAGCAGGATTTCTGAGCTGGTAAATCACAATAAGCAGAATAAGTCAAGCAGAGCACTGTGCTGGTGCAGTTACAGAGTTTTCACACCTCGAGCACAAACACAGTGTTGTACTACCCCCACTGAAGCTCATGGGGAGCTTCTTTTCATTGTTTGATGTGGATACACATATCACATGCTGATAAAAGATAATACTTTCCAGTTTTGGCAATATTGTAGAATTGCTACAAAGCAATTGTAGAGGCTGTATCTGAGTGTTAACTTTTATGCTTGTCTTTCAGCTCCTAGAAGTCACATTTAGGATAATTCTGATTGAGATCATGTCTTGTAATTGTATTACTTTCAAGAATTATTGAGGTCTTAGCAGCATGTTCAGGGTGTTTCTGTTTGTTTGCATTGTCATAGGCCTCCAAACACAAAATATAAGAGATAAAATTTTATTGTAGTGTATATTTTATGCTATGAATCTGACCTTAGATTTTTCTGTTACTGGTTTGGTTTTGTTTTTTTTTTTACAGAAGTGGTGATAATGGCCCTGGTATTTACAAAGGAAAAATCTGCTCCTTAAAAGCACGAGTAAGGCAATCTATAAAGGTCACTTTTTTACATTGAATATTTATGTCCAGCTGTGTGAGAATTCTCATGAAGTTCTTAAAATTGCATACAGGTTTAAATAGTGCTTTGAATAGTAAAATTCCTAATGTTAGCTTTTATTAATGCAGTAATACAGTTTGCTGCCAATCTTTTTGAGTAATTTATATTGGAATTTTAATAAAAGTATTGTAGAAATTATTAATTAAGGATTGGGTTTCTTTGAGCCAATTTAAATTATTAAGAAGCAAGGAAACTTGAAACACAAAAATGTTTTAATTTTTTTATTCCTAAGTAGTGGGGCAAAACATTATAAAATTTAAACAAAATTTCATCATCTGAAATGCAGCCCTATCAAACAGCTAGCAAATCAGCTAAGGTGAATCTAGTTGGTCTCCTAGTTAACAACTGGGGGGAAAAGCTTTCTCTGGAGCAGAGTAGAAACAGAATTCCTTTTGTATTGTAAATAATTTCATATTTCTTTGTGTGATTATTTAAAGGGTGGTTTGCTTACTGACTGAATTTAAATTCTTTCCATTCTCAAAGGCACTGTTGATTGACATGGAGGAGGGTGTGGTAAATGAAATTCTACAGGGACCATTGAGGGATGTGTTTGATAGCAAGCAGCTTATCACAGATGTTTCTGGTTCAGGAAACAACTGGTGAGAACCTCTTTAGAACACATTTCTTAGGAGCTAATTAGATGGCATTTGAAAGGGGAAATGATAACCATAGCTTTCTGCCTCGCTCTGCACCTGGAGAGCTGCAGCATTTTAGCAGCAAACTTGGAGTCACTGTTGCCTGGAGGAGGGCTTTGAGAAGGCTCTTACAGAAGAATAATTCTGCTGATATATCATTTTGTCTCTTTTTTTCCTGCTTTTTTGATTTTCTTTACAAAAGAACATGCTTTTTATTTTTGTTTCTTTGGCATTCAGCTGCTTTCATTGCTTAGTCGAAGCTGTAATCCAGTTTGAGACTGTGCAGCTACTGTGGAAATGAGATATATGAACAAATGCACTTCTGATTTCTAAGCACCACAGAGTCTGGCTTTGTGCATATAAACTACACTACCAAAAGAGAAATTCAGAAAAAGATTGATCAACATAATGAGTTCTAAATTTTCACAGAGACCTTAAGGTGCTCTAATAATATTCAGTGCACTACAGACCGGAAAGCACATCACCAACAAATGTGCCAAAAGAGAGTGCAATATGGGCAGTAAAACAGACTTTACCATTTACCAACTTTACCATCTAGCAGACAAGTGTGTTGAAAATGAGCTCTTCAGGGTTTTTTTGTTACTAGTAGCAACTGGCTTGCATAGTACTCAAAAGATGATCTGTACACTTATTACATTGAAATATCTTTATTCTTAAGGACTGTGTAGCTTTCGTTTCATTACTACATTTGGATCACCCAGTGTGGGAGTTTACTTCCTTTTCAGTACAGACTAAAAAGTGCATACACCAAAGTTGTGAACTTAGAGCTGTTTGCATCCTCCAAGTTAAAAGCATGTCCTGACTCCCATATGCTTGTATGTAAGCATAACTTAGAAACTCTCACAGATGAGGTATGCACCCAGCTTTGAACTCTGAACTCTAAAATATCACATAGAAGTAGTTAAATCTAAAAATTTAATGTTTGATTTCTGGGGGCCATTTTAAAATATTTTTCATATCCTCAGGGCTGTAGGTCATAAGATATATGGCTGTCAGTACCGGGAAAACATAGTGGAAAAGCTGAGAAAAAGTGCTGAGCATTGTGATTGTCTACAGTGTTTCTTTATAATTCATTCCATGGGAGGTGGTAAGTAATCTTTCTATGGGGAGTATGATTGCAGTAGCCACAGGTGAAAAAAAGAAAATTCATGGATCTTGAAAAGAAAATCAATATAATAATCTACATCATTCAGAATGCAGATTTTAAAAATTAACATAGTACAATTAAGTGGACCTGTAATTATTTATCACTTCTTTTGTTAGAGCACTGAGAAGCTCTAATGTGCTACCCAGAACAAAAATGCAACTATAATTCTACAGATGAGGCAGTAAGTAGATGAAGACAGGTACCAAAGACAAACACTTAGTTGTTACTCATAAGAAAAAGTGTTGGTGACATCTGAACACTGACATCATTGTCATAATCATGTTGGTTTTAAGTGTGGGGAAAGTTTTCTGAAAGGCTTTGAAGGAGACTTGTAATGTTGCTTAACTTTGGAAAAACTTTGTTTTTCTGTTTTCCTTCTACATAATTCTCTTGAATCCAATCTAGTTACTTTGTTCATAAGCAAAAAGGGAAAATCCTTTGCAGTGACAGTTTTGTCATTATTGCATAGCCACTAAGCCTTCCTACCCCAGAAACCTGAAAGTAGCATATATTGTAACTCATTATAATGTGGAAAAAGACACAGAAAATAGCTCTAAATATGAAGTAAGGATTTTGTCAAGGGACTTTTTTGTGGCCATTTGCTTAATTTCAGAGACCCTGCAGGTACTGTTTCTGTTGTTGGAAACTGCTGTCTTGTTCACAGATTTGTCTGCCGCTGAGAGCGTGGCTGAATATTCAGAAAAAGACCACAGTTTGGGTTTTGAACTCAGGGCTTGGTGCTTAATGAAGAAAAAATTCTGTGTCTGGGGGGAAGGGGCAGTTCTGTTTTTACTGAAGAATGGGAAAATTTCATGAAGAAACCCTAAAAGGAAAATAGTATTGTTTGGGGCAGTTAATGCTTTTAAGCAAATGTTGTGTTTCATAATTCAAATTAAAGAATTGAAAATAAGAAGTAGGAATACTAGGTCAGAAAAATGTTTGTTATGTAATAGGACTTTATGGTTTGCAGAAGTTTTTGAGAATATGTACTTCATCCTTACTGTGGGAAATAATTATATTACTTAATTATTTTCCTGTCTGGGAAAAACCTTCCAGCCTTAATTACGTTTGAGTAGCCTCTACTGTCAGCCAAATGCGTCCGAAAATATTCACTAACATATATAATTGAAAAGTTGTATGTCTCCTACATGAGTTTTAGAGCCTAAGATGATGTGGGGAACCTGTCTTCTCTCATTCTGTCTTCACTCATAATTAGGGACAGGATCTGGTCTTGGAACTTTTGTACTAAATTTGCTTGAGGAGGAATTCCCAGAAGTATATAGATTTGTTACTTCAGTTTATCCATCTGGTGAAGATGATGTCGTTACTTCTCCATATAACAGTGTTCTGGCTATGAAGGAGCTTAACGAACATGCAGACTGTGTACTACCAATAGAGAATGAAGTAAGAAATTATATTCTATTTATGTTTTTTTTTTTTATTAGACAGTGGAAGTGTCTCTTGCTTTTCAATGCTGGTTTGCATACCAAATCTCCAAAAGCATAACTTCACTTTTTAGAGTAATAACTGAACTTCTGAGTCACTTGCAAGCTTTGAAATTAAAGTGGGTATCATTAAAAGGTTGCTCTGCTCCTTCAAAGTAAGGTAGAGAGGATTTTTTCATGTCTATTTCTAGGTAAATAGTGAAAAGCTTCTATTTACTGAGATAGAGTGTTTTCTTTTAGCAGTCAATGTGTGCATAGTATTAGTAGGGTCCTGCAAGGATCTTTGACGTCTCCAGATTCCAACAAACTTAACTGTGCTAATCAGTCATATGGGAATCACAGTCCTGACCTTGCAAAGTGCTGGACTCATTTGAATCTAGCTTGGGTGACTGTCTTGCTGTTTACTTATGAAAAGAAGCAAGAGAAACTGAAATTTAGTTAGAGACTATATTTTTTGCTTCACAGGTATTATCTTCTAAAATTTTAAATTTTTGTAAGGATTTTAAATAGTTGAATAAAATTTGAATTTCTGAGTCAAGCTGAGAATATGTTTGTGATATGTAAGGCACAGACTTTTGGAAACACTTCAATCAGCTGGAACTGCTCAAAAGTTAGATGTATCAAAGGTATAATCTTTAAGCTAACAGTAACCATGTCTGAGCTTTCATTATTAGAAATGAAAAAGTGCAGTACTGAATTTGAAAGTTCTATACTCAAGACTACTTCTGTGCTTTTTTTTTCCTCTTTCTCTAAGTCTCTGTTTGAGATAGTTAATAAAATTCATCAGATGGTCAATTCTGGGAAGTTAGGATCAACTGTGAAGCCAAACAGCTTGGTAACATCAAGTGCAGGCAGTGCAAAAACACTACAGGAGAAGCCATTTGACGCAATGAATAACATCGTAGCCAACTTACTGCTGAATCTGACAAGGTAAAGTTAGGGGTTATTCCACTGTTACAAAGTAGGATTGCTGGAGGTGGTGTGTGCTGTAAAAACACAGGCCTGCATCAACTTGAGTAATATTAAATGTTTTTCATTCTATATGAGTCTTCTCTTTTTAAGAATTTATTACTAAATGCTAAAGTACTGGAAGTATTCAGATTGTAGTGGTGTTGCTTTAGCCATGATAGTCTTAAAACTGAAGTAAGTTTATGGCAGAGGGATCTGGTCTTTCACTAGTGCTTAATAGAGCCCACAGAGGTTTGCCTTTCTAGGCCAGTTGCATTGTTTTATAAATATTTTCATATCATTTTTGCTCGTAAACTGTCTATTGCTGCAAGAAATATTGTCCTGGAGTATTGGCCTGTTTTCCTTTTAAACAGCTTGTCAGGAATGCTAAGTCACATGTGTTTTTTTTATAGCCTGTTTAGTAGAAGTGGCATTAATTAACTGATATTAACCAGCTGGTATAATTAACCAGTATTAAGTGGTATGAACATTATTAATTATAATAAATCAGCGCTAAAGACTACAATTGGGAAACAAGGAATCATTCTTCATAACTTATTGTTCTTTAATGGGAAGTGTAAGTAGATAAGACATAGCACTGTTAATGCCAGATGTGAAAGTTTTGTAATTATACTTGAACACTTGCTTGAATGCTGTGTTGTTTTACAACAGTTTTACTGTACAGAACAGCTGAAAAATAGATTTCATGGACGTTTACCTTATAGAAGTGATTTAATTATTGTAGCTATTTACTTATTTAGCTGATTGTAGCAGTTTCATAACAGTTTGTTAATGTTTCTTTCAGCTCTGCTAGATTTGAAGGTTCTCTAAACATGGATCTTAATGAAATCAGCATGAATTTGGTTCCATTTCCTCGACTTCATTATTTGGTTTCAAGCTTGACTCCTCTGTATACACTGGCAGATGTTAATGTTCCTTCTAGACGGTAAGAAAAAATATTGGAGTTTCAAATTTAAAGCTTAATTTCTGATTTTTCCAATGTTTTCATTTAAAAATTCCATTTTGTAGCAAAACTAAGGGTGGAAGTTCTAAAGCTTGTATGTCTGCCACATTTTCAAGTTCATCCTGCTGATTTATGAAACATCTGTTGTCCCTTTTCTCTGTAATGGTTGAGCCAGTAAACTTGACATGCTTTTTATCTCTGCTGGAAATGTTTCTGTTGGGAAAATGTATTACTTAGAATCCACACCACAAGTTCTTTTGAGTAACAGTTTGCACTTGACTGACAAGATACTCTAAAGACAAACAAGGGATTAACTAGGCTCTTTGTGGAAATGACAACATCTTACTTCAGTCTGGAGATGCAGGGAGTGCAGTGAGCCTATTTAACATCTTATTGTAATGGTAAGCTGATATGTCAAATTTTATGAGATATTTATCCCTCTGACATAGCAGAAAAATTTCCAGTTAAAATAGGTTTTACTGGGTTTGGTGGATTCTGTTCAGTCAGCAAGAGGCCCAAATAGTGACAGAGACAGCTAAGGCTAAGTGATGGAAATATGCAAAGTGTAGAAGAGGGCTGGACCACACTTACTTTCCAGTAGCAAGTTGTGACAGTCAGATCTGTTGAAAACATACCTTGAGGAGACAGTACAGAGCTGAGGGGAAGGTAGAAGACTATGAGGAGATGGTCAGTCAAAAATGTCTCAGAATGAAGTGGGAACGATAATATTTTTGTCTCCTTTATTTTTTTTTGTATTAGGCAGATTGCAGCAGAGGTGCTATAAGAAAAAAAGAAATAGAGATTATAAATATACAGCATTTGGAACAAAAGGAAAGAATAACTTAGATGTGGGTTCACAGAACACCATCTTTGGTATCCCATAGTACAGTGAAACTTGGTTAAGGAAGTGAAGAGAGAAAAAATATAATCTGCAGTGTCATCTTTTAAAGCAGTTGTGATAAAATTAAAGCAGTGATAAAATTAGAATAAGTAGACTAGACAAGTATGTATAGTCTGTCTTTTCCCAAATCATTAATCAAAATTAACGCAGCTCTATGACTCATTGATCCTTTTAAATGATGAAGTGTAACAGACAGATAATCAGTTCTGTAAAGGTCAGCAGCACTTTGATATTCCTTATCAGATCCTTCCCAGTGAGACTGTCCACTCAAATTGCCACATAACCAGAACCCCAAGTAGTTAAATCCTTTTAGGTAATTTTAAGACTTTGTAACCGTTGGCCTCAAATTGCCTTTATAAAGGCAATTTCTCTGACTCAACAGTGGCTTGTAACTTGAGGGTGAGGAAAAAATGGATCCAGCATGTTTTTAAAAACTTCTAATATCAACATATGTACATGTAATCCAGAATTTTATGAACTTTTAAACCCTGAAGGTAGGCATTCTAAAGAACTTTTGTATCCTACTTTAATAAGAGTAGATAACTGTTTTCTTTTCACCCAGGTTGGATCAGATGTTCTCAGATGCATTTAGCAGAGATCATCAGCTAATTAAAGCAGATCCAAAGCACAGCCTCTACCTCGCCTGTGCACTTCTTGTTCGAGGAAATGTGGAGGTTTCAGACCTTCGCAGAAATATTGAAAGGTTTGTAATACCACACAGGGTAGTCATGGGATTTGTACAGAAACTGGCAGTTATCCAGAGCATTCCAACTTTTCATTCCAACAGTTTGGCCAAGAAATCAGTTTACTCCAATCTCCTTTTCTTAATTTTAAAAGGGAAGAAAACATAATTAACTTATGTAATGAGTGAAAATAAGTC
>VXBU01006350.1:985405-1045033 GCA_013400315.1 Bombycilla garrulus
ACAAAAAAAAAAAAAAAAAAAAAGGCAAAGCCCAGCCTTCCAGGGATTTCCCAACAGCAAAGGATGTTGGAGTAATGAGTTCTGTAGCAGAAGTTTGTTTTTGCTGAACAGTAGGCCCTTCTCTTTCCATGGTTACTTTCATGTAGGTAGGAAGTCATCTTTATTTTAATAACTCTGTGTTGTTAGCACCCATTTTGTACTTTGAACACTACTGAGCTACATAGATGTAACAGGAAAGGCAGGCAAAATTGAATTTTTAGGTAGACAGGGGTGCATGGGGAAAAATTCTGGGATTCTAAGTATTATACTTATTTCAAAACTGCATGTAGACTGATTGCCCCCACAGAGTATTAATATTCCCTTTTACTAAATCTCAGAGTGCCTGCAGTTTCTTTTATAGAAACAGATACTTGTCATTTCACTTTTCAAATCCCAGTGCATCAAATTAACAAAACACAATTGATGTTTTCGATTTAGATATAACATAGAGACACAGTGGTTTAGTCTGAAGTCTAAAATATCTTATTCACAGTGATAGTTATAATTGTCCTCCTTAATCCTGAGTGCTTGAATGTTAACCTTTTCAGACTGTCAGTTAGAAAGTAACAGTTAGAAACTGTTAGTAGTTAGCCTTTGTGTTCTTTATATTCCTTAGACAACTAAATTTTTGTATCACAGGTTGAAGCCTTCTCTGCATTTTGTCTCCTGGAATCAAGAGGGCTGGAAAACTGGTTTGTGTTCAGTACCTCCTGTGGGCCATTCACATTCCCTTCTGGCTTTAGCAAACAACACCTGCGTAAAACCAACTTTCATTGAACTCAAAGACAGGTTTATGAAGCTCTACAAGAAAAAGGTTCAACTTTTATCATTATAACATCCATAGTCATTATTGCATTATTGAAATGCAGATCTTAGTGTCATGAAGGGACTGTTCATAATAAACAGCCCAAGGGTTTTATTTGTGTGGCCCGGTGGCTCCAAGCCCCATCCAGCTTGGCCAAGAACACTTCCAGAGATGGAGCAGCCACAGGTTCTCTGGGCAACCTGTTCCAGTGCACAGTAAAGAATTTCTGCCTTAATACCTAATCTAAACCTTGGAGTCTACCAAGTTTTTCTCTCAGTTCACTTCCTCAGCAGGACAAAGAGAAAGTACAGTGAAAAATTTGTGGATCAAGGGAGAACACCCACCAGTTATTGTCATGGGCTAAATAGACTGGACATTTGGAAAATTAATTTAATTTATTGCCAATAATAGCAGAGTAGGATAGCAAGAAATAAAAACAAATTTGAAACCACCTTTACCCCTACTCCACTGCCTTCTTTACAGCCTCAGAATTTCCCGTCTGTTCCTTCTTTGCTGATCTTAGTGTCTGCAGGGCTTTTTCTCTCACATTTTCTTGAGTCTTCTCTCTCACAGCTGTTGTGCAGCATTTTTTACCCCTCAATAAATATGTCGTCACAGAGGCATTACCAGCGTCACTAATGGGCTCAGCTGTGGCCATCACTAATGGGCTCAGGATGTGGCCATCCCAGGAGCTGGCTGGGAAAGTTCTGTTCAGCATGGGGGCAACTCCTGTTAGTGTCTCACAGAAGCCACCCCTGCAGCCCTGTGCTCCTCCTGCATGGCCAAAATCCTGCCATACAAACCAAATCCACAGCTGGTCAGGTGTACCCAAGAAGACAGTATGAAAAGATGGGTGTTTAAGAAGTCAGTAATATCGACTGTGATTTGCTAGAGGATTGTTACCAAAGTTGTCAAGTGTTTAAACAAGGGATGTCATGATATCATTCTCTAAGTGCTGTTTGGACAGTGCTTGCACTCCTCCCCTTCAGTATATATTAAATGGTATTTACTGAGCCAAAGCAATCAAATACCAAGAAAAGGATAACACTGAAATTTTTTTGTTCTCTTAGGCTCACCTTCACCATTATCTGCAAATAAATGGGATGGAGCAAAGCTGTTTTTCAGAAGCTATATCTTCTTTGTCTGACCTAATAGAAGAGTACAATGAACTGGATGTTACAAAAGGTGGGCCTAGAATAGAACCTTCAAGACTGAAGATAGCTGTTTAAAGAAGGAAGAACTGATTTTAAAAACAACAACAACAAAGCACTTTCCCTAAGCATCTAGCCACTTCAGTTAACCAGAATGACTTGCAGCATGGTTGGCTATTGTAATTCCATAGTGGGACCAGCACAACAACTTCCTTACCTCAAGAGCTGACATTAAGTGGTAAGTCATGCCTGTAAGGAAGATTTGAAGGCACCTAATTGTGGCTGGTATCAGTAAGCACAGTAATCCTAATCATGGAGTAAATTGACGCACCATATGCTCTGAAGAAAAGGAGGAGAAGTTTGTACATAGCAGCCAAAAATGAAATTCTTTTCTCAGACTTTCAACTTACAGTAAACTAAAGGTAGGTCTTGCTTCAGAGAAGGATCACCATTGCTAGATTTAGTTTTAACAAGCAACTACAAAGAGAAGAAAAGCCAATGTAGTCTTTTCAAAGATGAAAGCCAGTCTCTAATGAAATTGCTTTCTTACACTTTGCAGTAGACATTTCAGAATGCTCTAAGCTATGCTCCTCATTTTAGTATTTCTGCTTCTATGTTGTGCTTAGCTATATTAGAGCATTCTCAGTTGATACCAAAATTGGCAATACAGAAAATTTTTAAAAAATTGTTTCAAGTATTATACTTGGAACATTAATTAATATTTTAATGATTCATATTCATGAATGCTGAGTTGCACTTGATAATGAGATAATACAGAATACCTCTGAGCGAATCATGCACTTATGATGAAGTTATAATGACCATTTGGAGAAAAACATTTATAGCCTTGAAAGAATGCAAGTAAAATAGATGTTTTAATATTTCTAATTATAAGGGTAAGCAGCTTTTTATATTACATAAGAACTTTTACAAAATAGAATGTACGTCTGTTTCCACTTGCTTGCCAGTGAACTGCTACAGATCAGAATGGATTGATATGATGATTTCTTGAAATTAGAAGTCATTCAAATTTCAGTCAGTCACAGTTGGAGTGGATATGTAAGTAAGCACAATTTTGAATGTATAAATCCAGAAATATTCAATAAAGTATTGTGATAACATTTGTTAAGAGCATTTCTTAATAAAATGTTCTAAAAACAGCAGTTTCTTAAGTCTTGCATCCATTATCTGCAGTTGCCCACTTATTTGTTTCTTTGCACATCCAGTTTTATATCTGTAACACTAAAGACCATCTTTTGACAACGTCTGTTTCAGAAACAGCATTATTGTGTTGCAGATGTACAGCAGAAAAGGTTAATACAAGAATGAAGAATGATAGATGAAGTATTACAGGATAATTTATTTCCTAATAGGTTAGAGCATCTATTTGTCTTTGTGGGCAAAATCTTGTTACAGTGGGGTGTGAAGCTCTCTTGCTGTTGTTTACCAGACATTAGTTTTCTCTGTTATCGGACATTCTTGTTTGAGCACTGCTGGTGTTAGATGCATCCTTCTCAGGAATGTATCTCCCCATGTAAGAACAGTTTAATTTTAAAAGATGCCCTCTGGCGTTTTACAGGTGCTATTTAATAAAGGAGTGAATATTCACATGTGTAGTTTTGTTATAAACAGTGCTGTGGCAGGGGGTTATGTTGACTCTTCAGGGTGTGAATGTGCTGTTGCACTCTGTGCTTTATATATAGTCAATGGTGTAATTTGTCATAGGAGTTTGAGTTGAGAAAATATATCTCCTGGAGCATTGCAAATCCTCTGACACACACATGATGTTATCCACATCATCTTCCACCTGAAGGAGCCTTCGTTGGGACATTCAAACTGTACAGTGATCATTTTGGACTTATTAGGAATGCAGCACCTCTTGTCCAAGCACACTCCACAGAAAGTTAGTTTGTATCTTTGAGTAGTTGAGCATCCGGAAAAAACTAGCTTCTCTGCTGTTGGAAGCTGGAAAGTTGGTTGACAAGTTTTTCCCTTTGGAATCTTTAATATTAAAACAAAGAAAACCCTGAACATTAAAAGCAGATCATGTAAGAGAAAGTTGCAACATTTACTTAACAATATCTTCAAAGTTACTCAATTTGAAATCTGCCAGATTTTGCCTTTGTCAGTCAACAAATAAAAAATATTTTCGGAGTGACTGCACTTCAGGACAGCATTAGCAGCACTTACATGTCAGGACATTACATTCTTCTGTTTGAAATTGCACATCGGTAGTTTACTATTGAAACAAGAACATTAATGTTCATAATAATTTTCTTCTAAAAGCATAGAAGTTTTCTTAAATGTTTAAAACATTTTAAAACCCATAAAAAAGAAAGAAGTAAATGTTTTATTAGTACTTGCTAATATAACCATTTTTCCATTAGTTCTGATATTTTCATTTTCTATTAGGAATTAATTTTTTGTTAGAAAATACCTTTATTTTCTTCAGCATATTGGTCAGACAAGGCTGGATGAAGCATAATCTCTTTTCTTTTTTCATTTCACATTTTCTGTTGTCGTTGGTCACTCTGCTGGATATGCCTATGCCGCAGGTCCTGGAACAGGGTGTCCAGGGAGTTGCCTGTATGAGGCACTTTTTCTTCAAAACTAGTGGTAAGCTTCTGTAAGCTAAGACAGCAATATTTTATTTATGCAGCCCCAAAAGGATGAATTGAAAATACAAGGATAAGAATTTGATCTCTGTTCATGAAGGTATTTCTGTAGGCAAACCTAAAAATGAGATGTAAATAACATTTATACAAAATTCAGCTGAGCTGCAGTTAAACTTTGCTGATACTGGATAGCCAGCTCCAAGCAAGGAAATTCCATGTATTATATGACCTTCCAGTTTCATGTGATAGAAATGTTGTGTGGAAAGGGTTAATTGTGGAATTTTTATTAAATGTCCAGATTTATTTTTTTTATTATAGGCCAAGCATAGTTTGTAAAGGCTGCTGAGAACATTAATATTTGTGTCTTTGTAGTATTGATAAGACTTTAGGTTTTGTATTGAGGAATAAAATTATCAATCACTTTTAGATACCTCTAAAAAGCCTGAGGGCTAGATTAGGTGGAGTATACTAAAAAAAAAAAAAAGAAAACCGCAGTGGAAAAGTTCTACAAAAAAACTATGTGGAATCTGTGCATTTATGTAAGAGCATGGGCAGAATTACCTGGAAGTACCAGAACTGCTCTACTTGGAAAGTAGACAGCAATTTAAAGATCTCATGGAAGCAAGCAGTTTAAAAGCCTGTCACAGATCTGCAACAAATAAAAGGAAGTTAAATGGTTGCTTATACTTGGTACATTTTTTTAAAGTATGACCTAGTTACATCTCTGTGTATCTGAATTAGGTAAATCAAATTGAAATGGAAAGCCAGAATACAAAAGAGGAGTAAAATGAAACTTAGCACTTATTATCCACTCTAACAGAAAAGGGACTTTTCAAAATACATATTAGCCCTTGAGCCATCCATGGAATTCATGGACAAGCTGACAAGATACTTCTGCTGGACTGGGAAATAGAAGGAGGAAGACTTTACTTGGGGAAAAAAAATTCAAGGTGTTTTTCTTCTGGAAATTCCCAAAGAACAGCATGCTGAAGCCTGTACAGCCAACACAGGGACAGGGTGTTGGGTCCCTGAACTGAGCCCAACAGAAAGTGTGTTTGGCCAGCTGCTGTCTGCTGTCAAGGCTATGCTGTGCCACTGATCCAAATTCCAGGATAAATGATGTTATGTTGCAGTCAGTGAAGGAGTTACTGAAGGCTGGGCTTTAGCTTTTGGGTCTGCTGAAGGACTACAAAGTAAATGGCTTAATGCTGTTCTCCAGATATCTGAAATATGTCAGTTGGGTTTGTGTTGAGAGGTATTTCAGAGGCTCACATGGTTTGGTTGCCATTGTTTTCAATGCATTATGGTCTCTCTTCAGTGAGATTAGCACTGTTCTCTAGAAGTTAAATCTCTCTTCACTTGAAGTCAGTTGCTTTACTGAACAGGCGTTCATACAACAGCATTAAGTGTATTTCTGTTAAAACGCTTTGATACTAGATATGGGTACTGTATCATAATTTTGAAGTAAAGATTAACTTTTTATTTTGGCTTACTTGCAGGACCACTGCTTACATGTGAAAGAACTACCAAACTGCACTTCAGATTTTGTAAGCAGGTCTATTTACCCACAGATTGATTGATGTGCATCTACTCAGCAGCCTTTGATAAAGTTTTTCTCATAAGCATTGCAATCCTTTTGGTTTTATTGATCCATGATGGTGATTCAATCTGCCACCAAATAAATGGCTCTGCTTTCTGGTACCTGCATTAGCTGTAACGAAGATGACTTTCACCATGGAAAGTTGCACATGCACAGGGAAGGAGATGCCACAAGCTTAGCAGTTGTGGCCAGGGTAGGGCTGGCACCGCTGCTTCTGGCAGTGTTGCTTCCTTAGAGTGAAAAAGAGAACTAATGCTAGTAGCAGGGCAAGAATGGAGTTAAAGAGAATATCCACTGACTCTGGCAGAGTTGCATGGACAAGCGTTTGAATGCTTTTGATCAGACTGAATAAAGAAAGTGAGGGGAAGTATTGTTCTTGCAGTGACCTAAAATTTGTGAATGTGGGAAAGCCGCTAAGGCAATTTTTAAAATTTTCTTCTTTCTATTTCAAGAGGACACCTGCATCATGTTAATGTATGTATGTATGTATGTGAAAACCAAGACTGCCTAGCACCACAAAGCAGGAAAAAGTGGGGCAGTTCCCAGGCTGCAAAATGGCTGTCCAGCAGCATCCCTAATTGGGCTGATCCAATGAGTAGCAAACTTTTGCAGAAAGATGCTTTGGCCAATCCCCTGGTGACAGAAGCCAAAAGCCTTTTTGCTTTTCACATTCATTAGGTTTAGAGAAATGAGTCTGTGACCTAAAAGTAAGAGGGGTAAGTGGGACACAACAGTCACTCTGGCAAAGGCCTTGAGCAAGAATTGGGCAAGTGCCAGTGTGCTGCCTGCCTGGCTGCTGGAGCCAGGGACGCTAAATGCAGAAAGGCTCATGTACAGAAAAGTTTACCAGTGTAGCCAGGCTCACCTGACATCAGTCTGTAGTTGGTTGATTGAAGTTGCTCGTGCTGTCCCAGGCCACAGATGGATTGTCCTGGCTTCTTTCTGCCTGGAACCCTGGTGCAGGGACTTCCTGCTGACCTTGGTGTGAATACAGGGGTACATCCGATTGTACCACTGACACACAGGCACTTATAGAGCTGGTTAGGCTGGAAGGTCTGCCCGTTGGCATAATAAACTCCATTGAGCTCACATCCTACAGCTACCAGATCTGAAAATGGTGAACAACAGTTACTAACACGGGAGGAGCACGTGGGTCTTGCTAAACAAAGTGCTAAAATGTGGTCAGTCTTTATGACAGCTTTGTAAATCAGACATCAACATGTCTGCCAATAGCAGGCTTGTGCACAATGAACTGGTTTCACTAATGCAGGTAAGTTTCGATACAGTCCCAGCCCTCCTCTCAGATTCTCTGACTGAGCAGTTGGAGAACTAAATTCAGATAAATTCTTTAGCACAGAGCTGTGCAGCACCTGCAAGCAGAGTTTTCCTCCTGGTGGTCCCCACCCTCTTGGGCTTCAAGAAGGGAACATGAAAGAATGACTTACATGCACACACGCCTGTTTCATACCTAGGCTCGTCTTCCGAGTAGTCGCAGTAGAGCCCTTTGTGGGGATCACAGACATCTGCTTCATTGCAGGGCTCTCCTGCCTGCCGGGCACAGACCTTACAGCAGCCACAGCCATCCTTCACCAGGCTGACCCCAGGGGTGCAGGCTGGCACTGGCGGGCAGCGGCACGGCCAGTGGCAAAACTCCTTGCGCTGGACTTCACCGGTTTCTGAAGGTTTATCTCCAGGCTGCTCTGGTGGGCTGTGGAAAAACTTACACACAGTGGGCTATTTTGAGCACTGAATGCATTATGTGTAGCTGGAATAGCATAAAATGAAGTCAAGATGGAAGAAACTGACAAGTTGCATGAAGATATGCAACATTTCTGATTTCACAAGATCAAAAAGAGAGAGGCTGTGAGGATTAGGTAGAAGGACCATTTTCATCAGTCAGTGTCATACACTGAGATGTTCCACTGGTGAGGCTGGCCTATTGCTTGTACAAAACACAATTCACTGGTCTTTCCTTTGCCTTCTATAGAACA
Source organism: Bombycilla garrulus (assembly GCA_013400315.1). Classification (NCBI taxonomy): domain Eukaryota; kingdom Metazoa; phylum Chordata; class Aves; order Passeriformes; family Bombycillidae; genus Bombycilla; species Bombycilla garrulus. The sequence continues at coordinate 993,607 of VXBU01006350.1, forward strand.
AAACTGAACAGAAATTTATAAAAAAGTGTTTTCAGGTAGATGGTGGTTTTATTGTTAGTATTCCTTCCTAGAAATCTTCTATCAATTTAATTAGCTCTTGATTCTCTATCAAATTAATTAGCTTTTGATTCCTCACATTGTTTTATACCCAGACACAGTCCAGTGTGACAGTTCCAATGGCAAGACCCTTTTAAAATAAGGAACTCTTTTGAATGTAACTTTTGCTCCAAAATTTGAGTAGATGCTTGAGAAGGAGCATTATAATATTTACAAATGCTCTTGTGCTAGATGCAAAAAATTAATCCTAATAAGGGAGGCTAGTAGCTGTGCTGAGTTTAATAGGTCACTTTCTAAGAGTGCATTTATTTGCATGACTAAGCCTTCATTGAATCCAGGGCTTACGGAGCAAAGACACATCTCATTAAAGAGATTTGTATCAGCAGTAGGAAGTCAAGTTCTAGCCAGAATTTACTGATTTAAACATTCATTCAAGTATCTTTTTTTTTTAATTTATTTNACTAATTCTTGATGGGATTATTTTTATGAAGCATGGAGGCAGATTAAGTTAGCACCATGTGAAAGGATCTATTTGACATAGCAATAGTCTATCTGCATTTTTAAGAACTACAGCTAAAATGTAGCAGTTTAGATCTTAGCATTAAATTTTTTCATGCTGCTGATTTTAGCAGAAATGCAGATCATTGTATAGTTATTCTCCATGGATGACTGGTTCTGTAGTTAACTGGGGGCATGCACAGCCCTTCGCCACTCTAGAGCATAGGGCCTGGGAGCCACTCTCATCACTCAGCTCTGACTGCTCAAAGACCAAAAGGGAAAGAAGACCCAGCCCTTCATCAGGTGCCAGTATCACCATCAAGCTTGCAGAAAAAAAACCCGAAACACATAACCCATAATTTTTTTTCTGGGCATGTAAAACCCAGCCTATCAGTTTTTGTCTGTTCCTCCAAACCACAAGGCTCTACTGGTGTAGAAATCACCTCCAGCAGAGATGCTGAGGGGATGCTGAGCAGCTGGGCTTCCTTGTTGCTCAATTTTCAAACTGGAAGTATCTGCAGAATTCAGCATTTCATATGTCAAAGCCCAGGAAAGCTCTTACAGCGTAATTGAACTGGCTTAATTGAGTGCAGTAGTAAATGACCTTTTAAAAGCCTTTTTTCTACCCCTAATTTCCATTTTTCATGGTCGTTTACAAGTATACTTATGATATCTTAATCTGCAGCTACTAATGAAGCTCCAAAGTAGTAGCTTTCAAGTTCCTTTGGCTGAATGATTTTTAAGCTAGACATTAATTTACATAAGCAATTCATATAGTAAATGGATGTTAAACAATGTCATGTGGTATTCCATGAAGTATGAAGAAGATAGTTTCATAAATGTGTCCTTTGTTAAAGGATTTCTCCTAATCCTTTTAATCTAAATGCAGCAATAATACAGAAACAACTAACTCAAGTATACTTTTTAAGGCAGCTAAGCCTTGCCTATAAACCATAATGTTAATTTGATGAATGTTTGCATTGGAATATAAAGGTTCTTAAAGGATTGTTCTGGAAACAAGACAAGCAGGTGTTCCTATACATTTATCAGTATTTAAGACAATACAGTTGCTTTAGGAAATAGCTCCTTGCTGCTTTTTTCTTTAGAAACAGAGTATTATTGTTATTATCATCAGGAATTCAGCCATATGCCAGCAATATGAGGTTATGTGGCTTGAATCAGATGTCGTGTTTCAAAATGGGGATGTGTAGCAGGAAGTAATCTTATGTGCTTCAACCAATATGTTTCATTTGTATTACAAATTGAAACATGTTTTAAACCTACAGACTTCTACTTAAGGGAGTTTTCTTTTTTTGAGGGAAATATGTCAGTTGAAAGGTGTGAGACTAAAAAGTTCTTACAAAGTAAGAAAAACACCATCAGGCAAATATCTGACAGTTTTAACTGTGGAATTACTGAGAGCAGTAGTTTACATGAAAAATCTTCACATATCTGTTAAGTGACAATGAAAATGTAAAGCTTGCTTGTACAGTTTACAGGTCAAATATTATTCTAATTTGTGCTTCCCCAAGTTTCTATACCAAAGCTATTCACATCACACAAGCCCCTTGCATGCTTTTCCAGACCCTATGGGCAGATCGGAAAATGAGACCATTGTGTAAGAACCCTTCATGTGTTCTTTGTTTTCCTGTGTTTTAAAGATTGAACAAGGTCAGTATGGCATAAATAAGCAAATAGCAAAAGAGGTAATGTATTATCACTAATGTTTGGTTATCTTAGTCTGGCTTTAAATATGCAGAAAGCAGAGGGAGACAGCGATTTGAAAATTCTGTTGACGTTCATCTTGATTGTAAAGGAAAAATACACTGTGTACACATAAAGTCGATTTTCAAAATTAGGTAAATAAATAGTGAAATTGGCATTTGCCATAAATACCTTTAGGAAAAGCTATTTCTTAAAATTGTCCCATATGAGACAAAGTATAATACAGCCCAGGTGCCTTTCTCGTTTGTAAAACTAGCCTGAAGTCAGACTGCTGTGTGTGTATATATATATTTGTAAACACATGTATCCATATATATACATGGTATAGGAGCATGGATAAGATGTTTACTTTCTTACTGCATCAGATAGTCATTTCTGCTTATATTGAAAAGANTGACAATTTAAGCTTCCCTATCACTTTTTTTCTTCCCACCAAGTCATATTAATGTACAGAGAGAAAAAAAACTACCAAAATGTGACTGATGCAGTAAATAAGCTGCAAATGAAATTTACTCAGGGGTAGGGAATGGCTCCTTATTCTTTATGAGCAATTTACTTCTCTGAAATTTAATTCGTCATTAGGCAAATAAAAACTTTTAACCAGGACAAGGTGAGGAAGGGGAAAATCTTTTTATTCTTTTTAATGAACTTACCTGTTGAGTATAAGGGATGATGAAGATGGTGGTAACAAGGAGCCACCGCATGGTCCTGCACATTCAGAAGTGAAACTGGGAGATAGGGAACAGGCTGAGCTGTGTCAGAGGAAGCACTGAACACAAAGCTCTCCTCTGTCTCCCTTGCCAACCCTGCTTTCCCCAGCACATGCACGAACACATACACGCATTCACACTTGAAATTCTCCTCTTCATACTGAACCAGCTTCACACTGAAATTTCCAACTGGTCTTCTTTTCTCTGCCCATTGCTAGAATATAGATTTTCACACCCTGCTTGATCCCATCCAGCTGATTCAGCCAGACTTAATTGAGGTCGGGTAGGGTGACATCTGATTCTTAAAATCTTGCTGCTGGAAATGTAGCGTTATTTTTAACTTGCCTTTAAATCTATATTGCAGGAATTTCTGAAATCTGAAGGGCAGAGCCCCAAATACATGTATTTTTTTGAGATGGAGAAAGCAGAGTTCTTCAAAATTTCTAATGCATTGTGCCTGGCAAATCATTGCATAAAAAGTCAATTCACAGTGACTCTCTAAAGAGGGAAGGAGGTGCTATGAAGTGTTAAAATGCTGCCACATATTCTGCACTGTTTCTTTCCGTGGAACCCTAATGGGGAAGCCCAAACTATACCTGAAGTATGTACCTTGTCTTATTGCTGTGTCACTGCATTTAAGCACAAGATTGTTCAAATCTCCAAATTCCCTCCCCCTTAATTCTATCAAGGTGATGTATTTGATTTTTAGGCTAAAAAGGGAAAGTCTCCAAGGTAAGATAAAAGCTCCAGCCCTGCAGCAGTGGTGTTAGTGGTGCCCTGGTAAATGTTCCTCCTTCACATTTGTCCTTGCTCAGGCACCTCCTGAAGCCCAATAGTTACTGGGGGAGGCTGCCAAAGACCACACTCACACAGCAGCCATGTGTGGACAGAGGCAGAAGTGGGAGCAGGAAATCAAATCCAGTCTGAACAATTCTGTTTGGCTCCTGGACTTGGAGCACCACATGCCCTCCATGGTTACAAATGTACCTTGAACTGCCCCTACAAACTCTTGAGCATTTAGCTGTAAAACACCAAAAATCTGCTTTTCTTTAGCACAATCACTTTGTCACATAACTCAGGATAAAGTCCAGGCAGTACCTGGGTGATAAGTGGATGCAGCAGATCAGTTCATTATGTTACTCTGGTGCACAGCGGTGCAGACTTCAAACCATCCTTGTGTTTCCCCTTGAAAGCTTATGAACATAGCACGCAGGTTTCTTAAAAGGCTCTTCTATATACTATCAAAACATAACTTCTGTCATAGAATCAGAAGATAGTTGAGGCTGGAAGAGGGCCCAGGGGGTCTCTAGTCCAGCCCCAGCTCAAGCAGGGTTCATTCTGAGATCAGACTGCGTTATTCACGGCTCTGTCTATTTGGATCTGGAAAACCTCCAAGGGTGGAGGCTGCTAAACCTCTCCTGGCAGCCTTTCAGAAGGATAATAATGAGCAATGCTGGCTGTCTGAGAAGATTCCAGGTTCAGTTTTCTCTTGCAGCCCCAAAGACACCCCTTTCATTCTCCAGCCTGTAAGAAGTGAGGAAGGCCAGAGGACTAGCACATCCATTCTCCTTCTAGTACTGGAAGGGGAGCACAGAGCATTCATTTGAGATGTGTCTTTTCTCTTTGCATTGCAGAGATAAAGAATGTGACCTTTGCAGGACTGGGAATGCTCTGTGTGAGCTGGCAAAGACTGGTCTGATGTGAAAAATGGTTCCCAGTCTTGGGAAAGAGAAGAGAGATTTCTGTAGGACTACCCATTGGTGTATTTTCCTGGAATGACCTGGAGAACATGATATCTGAGTTTTAGAGAGTAAGACTTCGAAACTGTGGTTGGAGTATAATTAAGCTGATGGATAGAAAATGTTGGGTTTGGAAGGAGTGGGAGCAATGCTCCACCCTGAGGAAGACATTCTGGTGATATAACACATTAAAATGTCATTTTAGGTGGCTGGATGAATGCTCATATGTGTGCAAATCAATCAGCATACCTCTTCAGCCTGAGAAGGGCCTGCTGCTAGGAGCACCTCTCCTGCTATTGCAGGACTCAGCTCTCCAAAACAACAATGTGCCTTCACTGGCTTTCCCTAATAAATGCACTTAAATGAGGCTGTCTGGGCCTCATAGTCCCTGCACTACTGATCCCTGCATGTATAAGTAGCCATAAGACCACAAAGATAGCAGCACTGACTTCTATGCATAAATAGTGCACCAGTGCTTTGACTACTGAATATTGGAGTCTGTGTCTCTGCTAGTATTGGCTCTGATTTAAATAAATGGAGGCAATCTGCCCTTTTCCTCTCCTGCAGGTCTTTAGTGATCCCCAACAACTTAAAAACTAATGTTTTTAATGCCATGTCCAGACTCAGCAATAGTTTGTCTGTATGCATCCTCCTTGCCAAATCTCCCTTGCAGATTTGATTACATCATTCATTTCCTGAACTAAACCTGCTCTGCTATCTGGTGCCATTCTAATACCACTCAGAATGGAGATGTAATTTCATTGTACATTCAGTAACCTCTACTGCACACATCTCTTTGGTGCAAAAAAATTATCTTTCTGTCTGTGAAATATGCCATGTAAATCCATTGTCTTAAGAGATGGAAAAGTATGAGTTATAAACCCATAAATTTATATAACCATGCATTCTAACTGGATACAAGGTCTTAGACAAAACGCCAGCAGTATTTGTTATTGATACTTGTTGTAGGCCAGGATTTTCAATACTCCCTACTGGCTTTCTTGGAGCTACTGCAATAAAATCCATCAAAGCCAGGGTGGGGTTTGGTCATTCCTAATAACTGGGTGTTAGTTCTGGACATACACCAGAGCTGGGGGTTCACCTTTTGGCAGGAAGGTTTTTGTACCTCATACTGTTTTGCTGTTCTTCAGGCATGGATGTTACAAAGAGACTCCTCTGTTTCAGTCAAACCTACTGTTTGTGTCTCTTCATTCAAATAAATAAACAGATGGGTAAAAAGGAGCAGGAACGTTATATAACAACATATTGCCCTTGGCTCACCCGGTCTTACATGCTGTTTGCTCACTCGGGCTTTGGAAGGAAGCTGCCCTCTTCAAAACAGTAGTGTTCCAAAAACACTGATGGGTTTTTCTATGAGGTCTGTTTGCCATTGCTGGCAACTTGGGCACACTGAGGCACAGACATCTCCCTGCTGGCAGTGGCAGGTTTTGTTGCCAGGCAGCAAAGCATATACCAGCTCCTGGGATTAGCCATGCTCAAAGGTATGGTGAAGTTCCCAGCTGGAAGCCTGAGGCTGGGAGCCATGACAGTCGTTGCAGAGGACACCTGCCCACCACTGTTGTGATGTTCCTCTCTTCTTTGCTGGTCAGCTGCTCAGCTTTTGTAAATTTGGACCATTTTTGCTTCTCTTCAAATTGAGTTTCAGACAAAAGTTGCACTCAAAAATGTTCCATACCTCTCCTCCTGGAGCACCACCAACAGCACATTCTCAACAAGCTGACTAGGGAACTTCTCCCAGGGTGATAGGGGTATTTCCAGTGGGTCAGAAATTCATCTTGTCCTGCATACCCACTTCAGCAATAGCATATGCAACACCAAGGTCACTGTTGGAGGGGGAGAAATGCTTTGTACAAGGGCAGCTGTACCATGTTCCCCATTGTGTGCCACGGTTTCTGTTTCAGCTGTGGTCTGCTGCAATCTAATTCATAAAGCTTCTCTGAGCTATAACAGACAACCTCATATATGAAGATATTTACATGCAGGTTTAAGACTAGGTCCCATTTTCAAAACTGATTTATGCAGGTAGCTGTCTGTAACCTGTTTTTTTTCTAACAGGCCTTAAACACAGAAAAGATACCATAAAGTGCTTGTATTCCAAAGCACACACCTCTGAAATTCCATCTTTTTGTGACTATCAACAATGTGAAACTAAAAATTCTCAGAAGTTTTTAAGTTGAATATTTGTCATCAAAGACAGGCTGAGTTTTCTTGTTGCTGCTTAACAGATCATTTAAAAAATATGAACAGGATCAGTCTGTGCTCTGCCTTGCTCAGTGGGGCAGACTCTGTGCAATCAATCCAGAAAGGCACAGGCTGCAAAAACAGGCCAACGTGAAGGTAGAGACAGGAATAAAAATGAAGACAAATTGGGGGCCCACCAAGCAAGGCAAGGAAGAACAACTGCAGCGAGCTAACCCATTACACGCTGGAATTGGCCAATTCTGCACACAGTGCAGTGGCTCTGCTTTTTCCAGTTTGATGATGAATTCACTGTGACAGAATCAACTCAGATCAGCCCAAACTGTATTTGCAAATCAGCTTTTCTCCTCATAGCCCAGCTTTGTGGGCACCCAAACGCTGTCAGCTCTAGCCTCCCCTACCTTTCTCCCCCACAGCTGGGCTGCTTTGCAGAGCAGGCAGACAGCTGCTCCTCAGGGAGAAGCGCCGTCAGGATAAATATTTGAGCAGGGCAGCTAATCCTGCATGTCAGGAGACATGTGAATGTCCGCTGAGTCTTGTACAGTTCTCAAAGGGTTTCCATTGTTAGTTACAGGAGGAAATAGTAAAGCTGCTTCGCAAACTCCTGAGCTATTTACACATGTAGTTCGTGTGCCAGCTAAAAAACATTCCTGATGGAAATGAAAATAAGGTCCTAGCCAATGTCCTACCTAAACCTTCCTTGAGGGTAAGGCATGGCAGAGACACAAAAAAAGAATTGTGTTTTTTTTCCAAGCCATCAGTTGGGGATTTTTTTTTTTATTCTCAGTACATACTTTATTAACCTTAAAAAAAATCCCACATAAATACTGGTGCATTCACATTGCTATCTCCAGATTTATTTTGGCACCAAAAGACAAACTTATCTCTTTGGTCTACAGGAAAAGTATATGATGCTCTCTACAGACCCAGAGACACACATAAATTGTGGGGCACTGGCCTCATCCGGTGCCCATTTTTCTTGCCAAGTGTCTCAGGAAGTGGAACAGCTTAGAGAGAGGAAGGAAGGCTGTGCCTGCTCCTCCCCTTCCTGCTGGTGGCATCATCTTCACTTCTTTCTCCTCATGAGTGAAGAAGGTCACCACCACATCCCTCCTCCTGCATACAAGGAAGCTGCTCCAAGTTTTGGGGCTGAAAGGATTTATTCCTTCTTTGGATGGGTACATTAAAAATAGCAGAAGCTGGGGAACTAGTGGTGGAAAGTCCGAAGAGCAAATACTGGGTGGGCACAGCAGAACTGGCCAAGGTCCAGGGTTCACAAAGATGGTAACAGCCCATGTTCAGATGCTTGAACAGGAAGATTTTGGAAAGGGCATAAAAGAGTTCTTGTCCCAGCCTTCAGGTTATGTCTTTCAGGGCCTACAAAGCAATAAACTATCCAAGAGGAAAAAACCCATACCTTTTTATTACAAGAGTATGGAGAATAGTGTGAAATTTCTTTATTTTTCTACTTAAGAATCTTACCTCAGCATATTTGTATGAAAGTGCAAAACCTAAAGGAAACTCAGTTTAAGCATTCACACTTGGTTTCTTTTCATTTTCCTGTAGAGAAAAAGCATCAAAATCTACAAACATCCAATCAAAACCCCACATCAAATCAAACTCCCCAGAGGGATTGCAAGCTTGCCCAGCTTTCAGGAAAATGCAGCTGAGTGGTGTTGGGTTGACCCCCTCAACAATTCAGTTGTACAGTTATCCTTACTCTTTCATGCCTACTGCAGAATTCCCTGTAAATCATCAGGGGAAAAGCGAAGAAACCCCTCTGTTGCACAACTATGTCCATTTATTTTATCCCAATACTTCAGTCCAAATAATGTGTTCACCATCACCACCAGGATAAAAGAGATGGTAGGAAGGAATCAGCAGGTGACTTGCCCAAATTTCATTTGCCATGTGGGTGGAAAGGGAAGGACAGACAAAAAAAAGAAAAAAGAAAAACAAACAAAAAAGAAAAACAAAACAAAACAAAACAAAACAAAAAAAAATAAAAAAACAAACCCCAGGAAGGGGTTAAGGCTGAAGTCTCCTGGTGAATCTGGTGGTGCACCTGAACAAGGCATCTCCAAACCAGAAAAGCCCACGGGACACTTAAAACAAGTGAATAATGTGTCTGGGATACAAGGTTTTCGAGACTGTTTTGCCTAAAAGATTATTTCATTTGCATTTTCTATAAATGAGTCATGACCTATTGATAGCTAAAAAACTCTCCATATTTATTCTGCAAAAGTTGCACCTCAAAGATGCCACCTTTTGGTTTTTTCCTCATTAAAATTCTGGCTCCCCACATGGTGGGAGACACGGTGCTGACTCCAAGTGGGACAATGCAGTGGCAGAAAGCAGAAAGCAAAAAGCAAAACCAGGGAAACTTATACAGGAGAGAGAAACAGAAGGTTTAGTGCTGCTGGAGCCAGATCATTCATGAGGCTGGTGTCCCCTCATCACTGCTCTGGTCTCTTGCCTAGAAGACCTCAGCTATGGCTGAGGAGTGCAGGCACTGCACCTAATAGCTCATCCTGCCTTTTCTGCTGACCAGTTACCAGAGGAAGGATACCTTGGAGTACCTGGGCAGACACCCAGGAGGCTTCTGAATAAACCAGACATGGCTCTGGACTGCAAAGCTAATTAAGAAAAAGGAAGGAAACCTCCCCAGTCTAATTTAAAGCAAGAAAGATATTAGGGTTTTCTTTTATATATTCTCCAAAATGCACCTAATCCCTCCACCCTTGCCTTTTTAAATCTCTTTCAGACCACCTTAAATTCACTGGAGAAATGTTCAGTCTTGCATTATGTACAGCCCTGCCATCTGTCAGATTTTTTTTTAAATTAAACGCTTGTTTAATATTGGGATAAAAAAATTGCAGCAGTGGCTTGGCTTTTTATTTCAGTGAAGTACATGTTCGCTCTCCTAAATTAGTTCAGAAACAAGCAGCAGCCCTGACATTTCCTGGGGAATCCAGTTCATCCGGGACCCCATCCAGACATCCCAAGGTTGGACTCCTGCCTCAGAGCCTGTCTCACCAAAACTGTAAACCCTCTTCAGTGATGGCAACATCCTGCTTCTGTGGGCATCTTCTTGCATGAAAAGGAAAAGGTTGTTGGGTTTTTTTCTTATAAGACTAACAGGTCATGTATGTTTATCTATGCTCCAGAGAGACTCTCTGAGGAAAGACTACCAAGGAGCCAAAAGACCTCTAACCAAAGAAAGAGAGGGATAAGAAGACACAACAATAGGAATCTCAAGCCAGACAAATTCTTGTATTTAACAGAATGAACTATAACACAATTTACGGAGGGATGTGGAAGTTCTTTGCCTTTGTTTTAGGTGAGATTCCCCTAGGTGTCCTCAATGGAAAGAGGTAATTTTCAATTAGGAACCTTTTCTGTTTCTGGAGAACCACATCTGCTTTCATGGTGCAGTTCATTTCTTCAAATGGACACTTCATCTTCAGGCTGAAATGAATTGCATTTGTTTGAGTATCTCTGTACCTTTTTGTCTCTGGTGACCATGCTGGGATCTTGGGGTGACATCCGATGAGACAAGTGTGCATTTCCTTGCCTAGATGTGTCTAGGCATCTCTCTGGCATTACTACATGAACAAAACAAGTAATTGTTCCCAAAGCTTAGGTGACCAGGTACAGTGTAAAACTTGATGCTTAGACATGCTCAGATGACCCCACTGTCCCTTCTGGCCTTCTCTCTCAATTTCTGGGGCTGACACCATAGCAGAGCATGACATAGGCAGTCAGGACCAGCCCATGATCCGGATGACTTTGAAAAGTGCTTTTGGTTCCCTGCATGGTATGAGGGACAATGAGAGGGGATGCACCTTTGGAAGTGCCCAGGGTGAAGTCACAGGAGAAATCAGCCACCAGCAAGCACTGGCTTGGCAGTTTTGCCCAGCACAGCACCCTCTCCCGGCTTCTTCCTTTCAATATGAAGAGGGCTTCAACGAAAAAATTAAAAGAGGCTCACTAGAGAACCTCTGAGCACAGAGGATTCATTCATTGTCACTGTTCTGATTCAAGTCCCTGAAGATGTCGAACTTGCTCACATTACTCATTCACTCTGAACAGAAGAAATGACCACTCTGGCTTCTGTTCCCATATACTTAAGCTACATTCAACAGAAAAGAAGCCCCAGGTGTTTTTTTGTTGCGAGACCCAGGTAAGGTTAGATGAACTGGCAAATGGATTTTTTTCTTATGAAACTATGAAAGGTGGTATTTAGAAACTGCTTATTTGAGATGCTGTTGCAGCTGTAGACAATGGCAGATCTTCCCTGAAGTGTGCTGTTTGGAAGCAGAATATTTAGAACAGTTACTGTATTCATGGTGGGGAGCTTGCGTTGTTCCTCCAGCAGTCTTGTTCCATTTCACAGAGTAACACTTACTGCTGTGTCAAAACACAGGCAAATTTCCTCTCTGAAAGCTAGCAGGCAGATAAAGGAAACAACTGCAAATAATGCTGGGGGGGTTCTTTACTGACACAGAAACAACAGGGAAAAGCTCACACCTAATCTGCACTTGGGATGTTTTCCCACCCTCCAGAAGTTCTTCCCCACAATGGAGGACTTACTCCAAACTTACTCCAAACCTTTCAGGGCACTTAGTCCTGCCCTGACTGAGCTGGATCCTGACAAAAATAATGGAGAGCCGAGGCAAAAATGCTTCCCTGAGTCATGTATCCAATGCAAAGCAAGGTCACAGTGTGCTGGGAGACAGCCCGGGGTGCGCACGCATGGATGAGCGGCACTGCCTGACACCCAGCCAGTGTTGTGACAGCAGCGAGAAGGTGACACCCAGTGAACTGCGGAACACGCACTCCAGACCTTTGCCGCGGGCAAATGCACTCCCACAGAGGGAGCACAGCCCAGAGGATGTAACTACTGTGGTACAGAAGGGTAAAGCTCAGCTGTCAATTAAAATCTCTGCAAAGTCTCACTTAGCAGCCACGTTGCTTCCACACATGCATGGGCAGCCTGAACTTCGCCCAGACAGAGAGGATGCTGGCGGGGAGGACAAAAAGACACACCAGTTCAGGCAGGGTGGTCACACCATCTACATTAAGCAGTTCATGTATGGATTGTAACACCTCAGCTCCATGCACTGACCACACAGTCTTCAAGCATCTTCAAAGCAATGAACCAAGCTCAACTTTTCCTCAGTGATGCTGGACCTCCAGCTGCTCATACTCTCCCAGACACAGTCAGGACTTGGCATGGGTCTGGCACCCTTTGCAGTAGTTAGGCAGAGACACTGGTCCAGTTTCGGGGGGAAGTGAATTTACTAGTGCAGATATGAGCAGCGCTGTGCCTGCAGCCCTCAGGGCCAGCTAATGATCTCTGCTCTGTTATATTACAGTGGAGAGACAGCCTCTGGGTCTAAAATGTACCTGGTCATTTTTCCATGTACCTTCTGCTAACAGGATCCAGAGTGCAGTTGCCTATTATGCATTAAATCAGGAAATTACTGTCATTAAAAATCACTTTATTCAATCAGTTTTATAGTCATCTGGCAGTTGCCAACTTTTGCCTTCAACTGCACACTGATACTGTATCTATGTGACTGCCAGCCCTTTGTAGGTCTCTTGAAAATACCAAGTACACCTTTAAAATGTCTAGCTAGGGTCCTGCAAACAGAGTTGCTATGGCAGCATGGAATTCTGGCCCAGCAGAATATCTTTGCTTGCTTTTCCAAAGGTGACAAACCATTCAGAGCATCCAGTGGATACTTCTTTTAAAAAATCTGGGCTTAAGGAAAACCTCATTTGTCCCTCTCTCTTAAAACATCAACCTGAGACTGAAAATCAGTAGTCACATAAGAAAAGGGGGCTGGCAGTGGCATGAGAGGCCTGATGGGGTCAGAAACCTGCATAAGCCTGTAGTGAAATCAGAGCAAGTCCCCAGCAATGGGAAGACAGACAACAGTGTTGCTGTTGGTGGCTGGAGAGCACAGCAGTGCCTCAGTTTTCCCTTTGCCTTCTGCAGATGTCTGTCACAGCAGTGATTACTGCTATTGAAAATACCTGCCTTTATTCTCCTTCCTTTCCTTCTGACAGGATAAATTACTGCACTTGGAAAATAAATAAACAGCTTTTGCAGTTCTCCTGAATATAAGCACTGCTATAAAACATTTTAAAAAATGCACACAATGCAGAAAATAATACTGAGCACCAGTTGTTAGTATTTCCATCATGCCACAGGAGTGCCTAATATTTAACTGGTTATTAATATTACAAGAGTACCTTCCCTTCAGGACCTGAGGCCTCAGCTCCTCAAAGACTTCAGTATGTGCTTTCATCTGACCGGTACAGTTGCACAGAGGGACTATTTGATGTGCATAAAGGTTTATGCTTAAGTATTTGTAGGGCTGGAGCGTGACCTGATGAGTACAGAAAATTGGAGAAAACTACAAGGAGTAGCAGATCAGTTCAATCTTGATTGGGCAAAATCAAAGCTGAGGTACTCAGCAGCGCCAAAAGCCATTTAGGCTGGGTAACTTCTGTCCCTTTGAGAGAGGAATTCAGGAGTTCCTCTTAAATGCTCAGACTGAGTCCCATCACGGCCTGAGGCATACAAACATCTTCAGCTCCATCAAGTTGCTCACTTTATGTGTCCGGCTGTACCATGATGAACACAGAGAGGTAACAAAGGGAAAACCTCCTGATTTATACCCTGTCACTTGACCTATAATTTAAAATCTCTGAGATCCCTACATCTTTATATGCAACCTCACCCAACAGAGAGCTTTATTTAGAGCCAGATAGCTCCAGAACTGAGTTCAGAAGCTTCCTCTTGATCTACAGCATTTCTGTCTGCAGATTGTCCAGTCTGGATTTGAGGAACCCTTTCCCTCTGTAAACAAGTCCAATGCATATCTCCAGCTTCTCTGAATCTGAAGATCCACCGCTTTACTATCTTGCTCCTTTTAAATAATGACACTTTACGTCTTCTCTGACTGTGTCCCAGACATTTATTTGTAGGCTATAAGGAACTCCCACATTCATCTTCTCATGTGCAGGCTACAGGACTTGTTGTATCTTCTTCTATATTTGCTTCTTGCTTTCTCCTTTTCTCCATCAGCCTTTTAATTTTTTTTTTATTTTTTTGTACTTTGGCTCACACCCAAGGGATGGAGCTCCTGCTAGTGCAAGTTTCAGGGAACAGCATTTTGCAGGGAGAAGTCCAGGCTCCCTCAGCCACCAGTTCTCACAAGTGACTCCGTGCTCCCAGCAGGGACCATGCACATCAGCAGCACAACAAAATAAGGGGAGAATTAAGCTGCAGCTTTTGTCTGGGTGCTATTTTTTCCTCTAAGAAGTGATCTCTTTCTTTTTGAAGAGTAGGAGGCAAGGAAGGAGGAATAGAAACACATCTGAATCATATCTTTGTTGTTTGGGTTTTTATTACCCTTCCTTTCACTTAAGACACATCAGTAATCTAGAAGCCTCTAGTGAAATGCTCTTGTTGACAGTCAGGGTCAGAGCAACACATATTGGAAAGCCCATAACAGAACAAAAACTTATACAGGTTTTCTACAAACTCAACTGCTATTCCCAGCCAAGACTAGCTACTACCCAGCAGCCCAAAAGAGAAGTACCCCATGGGATGGCTTGAGTGCCTCTGTCCCCGTTGTCAGCCCCTGCCATACTCAGCACAGGCTGGCCTTGGCCAGAGACAGTGCTTACAAAGGAGCTGGTCACTGCTTCATGGGTTGGGGTTTTTCAGACTTACTGTTGTTTAGGTAATCCAATCTTTCTTGAAATTGAGGGAGGAATTGCAGGGTTAATAAAAGAAAAAAAGGAGAAGCAATGAACCAGCCCAACATGGCCGCAAGGGGTGGCTCTCTGTTTGCCACTTGGAGATCAGGGCTTTGACTTGACTGTCAGTTGCACTGTCCCCTGGTTTTGCTCAGGCTCTTGTAGACAGCTGCCTTGGTGACACTGGCAGAGACTAAAATTCCTTGTTCCTGAGGCTGTCTGTTTTGTCTAAGTGGCAATACACACTCTTTCACAATCGTTATTCTCCTTTATAGAGGGACAGGAGGGGAGTTTGGGCTGAATTTTGTAGTGGGGAAAAGACTGAATGTTTCACAGTCCCCTTTGTGTCCTGCCAAGGTCTTTTACATCGAAGAAATCCTTATTTCTGCAGAAAGTAGAATTTCTGGTGGGAGAGAATAGTTGCCCCACATCCATCAGCAAGTCCTACATTTTTCACCACTTGGGTTATTAATGCCATTTTGGAAGTGCCAAGTAGAGCACTGTGGAGAAGCCTTTATCCCGATAATCAGGAAAAAAGTCATAGAAAATGTGGAAGTGGCTTTGCTGTGATATTCCTGGATGGCAACAGCTCCGAGAGGCAACCACTGAAGATTTCTTTTTATAGCAACTACAGCTATAATGTCACCTAATGGGGACTGAGAATATGGGTCATAAGCTGGAGCTATCGCAAAGGGACTTTTCCAAATGTGGCTCTGCTGCACGCTGAGCATCGTCAGGTAGAAGAGGAAAAGGCAGCACTGGGGCCCCCAGGTAAACACTGCCCTTCCCACCTTCCCACTCAGAACCATTGTGTCTCAGTAGCCAAAATTCCCAGAGGGACAATTTTTCCGGGAAGGTTAGCAGCAGGATTTGCAGGGAGGGCGCTGCTTGCCTCGCCTAATGAAGAAGGACAGGGCGGCTGACACGGGCGCTGCGGCGGAGGAAGCCTTGCTTGGAACTCTTTCTTCCCGGGTAAAAGCTGTGTGGCTGCTGCCTGAGCGGCAGCTAGTTCACACTGTGAATGGCAGAGGGTGAAAATGTGCTTTTTGCAAGGGTGATGGTGGGAGTGTGCCAGCTCACAGGCTATCAGTGCCGGGCCCTTTCTCTGCCCGCCTCCAGCCAGCCTGTAGCTGCGCTAGCCACGGCTCCCGGCAGGAAAAGGCATGGAGCCGCAGCGCCGGAGGGGAGCGGGGGGGAGGCAGCCCCGGGACGGGCGGGAGGTGCTGCCGTGTCCATCCCGAGGGTGCCCAGAACACAAATCAGGGCTTCAGGCAGCTGCCAGTGCGAAGCAGGAGCCAGGGCAATTTATAGAAGAGAAGTACGCGATACCCTTGATGTAGCAGTTTACTTTGTACTGTCAGAGAGAAGCAGGGAATTATTGTGTTATTTGCCCCAGAGACATTTTTCAAAAGCTGAGTAAGTAAAGAAGAAGGCGTGAGCAAAATTTGTTGTGAGACAAGAAATATTAATAATGAATGGATGCTTTCCAGAGTGGAAACAGGTTACTAAAACAGGCTGCTCATCTGACCAGTGGCAATTTGGGAAAAGATTTAGACAGTGATGTGTTGATTTGGCTAAGAATAGAAATACATTAATTTAAACACAGATGTAATGTGCCACAGAAGCTACAGGGGAGATTCTACAGGAACCATCCCTGGGATTTCAAAAGACAAAAGTTTTGAGACTTAGGAGATCTTTTGTGATGTATCACTCCCGGTTATCCCTTGGACTTTTGGGGAAGGGTCCTTTGTCCTCCCTATTCCCAACAGTCAGACAGAAAAGGTTCGGGTTTTGCAGCAAGGGCTGCATTTAGGGAATCACATCAAACAGCACAATGTTGCACAAAAATACACAGTAAAAAAAAAAACAGTTTCCTTCATCTAAAAAACTATCTAAATTTCACTCCATGACAGTGCTGGGCCAAGGCATGACCTCTGATCAAAATGAAGGGGCAGCAGTTGGGTTAGATACTCCAACCAACCTTCTCATTGGTGTCCTGGGGTTGCAGGATACCAGCTCTCTGCCGCAAAAGAACAACAAAACTTCCCAATTTGCCTCGAAAAAACAAAGATTTGGGCCCAGGGCCATAACTCCTTGGAGCATCAGCTGAGTATCCATAACTGTCCCCAGCACAAGGAGTGGTGCCATGTTGACACACAGGGAAGAAAGAGTTTATCCTCCCAAATATGAACTGATACTCCTAAATTAACACACTCAACAATCATGCCACAAACCTCAAAACTCGTAAAGTTGATTTGAAAAGCGCATGATTCTAAAAAATAAACTTTTTTTATTATTTTTCTGTTAACTCAGTCTCTAGACTTCAGGTCCCTGAGGTTAGCTCTGCAGCCAAAAGGCTACAAACTTTTTCCAAAACTGAAAGCCAAGTTTGCCAAGGAATTGTTTAGTCACACAAACTGAGACTGTAAGGAAAAAACACCAAAGATCACAAGACTCCTGATAATTTTCTGGACTTGTCATCACACAAGATTTGTCATGTAAGTTTGTGGAGAACGATGGTTTCAAAATCCTCTGAAATGCTCTTTGGTTTTATGGGAACTCCTGGAGAACTAAATACTGGATTTTCTCTTCAACTTTTTTTTTTTTTTTCCCTTTTTTTCTTTTGTTTTTCATTTTTTCTTTAGAGTGCTTGGTTTTTTGTTTTTGTTTTGGTTTTGGTTTTTTTGGGGGGGAGAATCTTTTTTGTTTGTTTGTTTGGTGGTGGGTTTTTTGTTTTGTTTTTTGGGAAGGCTTTTTTGGTATAGGTTGGGGGGTTTTTTTGACTAGTGTAGTACCTGAAGCACTTAGAGCATTTTTATACTTAATATTTCAGAATCTATGTAAGGGACCATTCAGAAAGAAGCAGTTTTCTGTACATCCAGCTGAATTCAGTTGGGAAAGTTTCACCCCTCTCTTCAGCATATTCCCTAGTTCAGATTTTCTAATAACAGAAGAGAGAAGTAAATACTGAATTGGCTTCTTTTATTGAGCAACTGGACAGACAGAAATGGAAATAAATGTGTAGTACATGAAAAATCAGATTGCAAAATAGGTAAAAAGAATTTTGTCAAATTTTCTAATTTGTAATCCCACACACAGTTCTGTTAACCTGCCAGTGGGTAAACAGTTACTTTAATGAAAAAAGGGAAAGCAGCAAAAATTTTATTAATTTGTCTTTTGTCTGTTTGAACTGTCAGTAAGATAGCAGAGAGGAGCTGGTAGCTATTAGAATTAAACACCCTCTTTTCCAAAGTCAGCTCATGTACAAATATATGGTACCAGGCACTAAAAGTGACCCAACAGAGGGATTTTTACAGCTGTGGAGTTTCTGTGTCTGTCACCACAAGGCCTTTCATGCTGGCCTGTGCTGAAAGGCAAAATGCTCAATGATCCCAATGCCTTTCTGTGTCCTGAAATTTCCGCCTGCAACCAGTGCCATTGCCCTGTAACCTCAGGTAACACCAGGTCTCTCTCCTCCTGCTTCCTCCCAAGTGTAGTAAATAAACTTCCTGCAGCATTTGCTAAAGTACAGACAAACACACTTTTCAGCAACATGACTGTGAAAGCTGCAGTCCCACTTCTACTCATCCACATGTGTGTAAAGACACTCAATTAATGTGCTTAGCTTTAGCAAGAGATTCTGATTTTATCATAACACACTAGCTTGAAAATCTCCACTAAAAGAATAAAAAACTCCACAATACCTTCATCCCAACCCCACATGCCACTTCCTCAAGATTAAATAGCTCACACTGCACTGCTGTCTCCACTACTTGCATTATACTACTTGTAATTATATTTTCTGTGTAAGTTTGTGTGTGTGTTCCTCATCTCACAGCAATTCATATGGACATACTCAGGTGGCATACTCTTGTGCCAGCCTTTGGAAATTGTCTGTTTTCTGTGAGATTAAGTTCTTCCCTCCTAATTAAAAGAATTGCTTGAATTTGGCAAAATTAATTGAATATACTATTAGCTAATTTATTTTTAGTTAGGCCTAAGGGAAAATCCAATTATAGATGATAAAGTTCTGGGATCTCCGTGTTCTCCTTCCCCCTCAAGAAACTATGAGCTATGAAACTATTTCTGGTGAGCCAAATCCTTCTAACATTTCCTACCTCCAGTACACCACCACCACTGCAGGCTGACTGGAGAGCTACATAGGACCAGTCTACAAACCAGAGTGACCTCAAGGACCTGAAGTCTGGGTGCTGGAGGTGGCTCTGAGTGATGGCAGCTCCCTTTACGAGCTCGCATTTTGTAAAATCCAGGCAGTACCCACTTCCCATAGCTGCAGTGTCTGTCCCTGCTGGTACCCATATATGGATTTAAAGAAATTCCCTGATGGTTTAATTGAATATTTGCTTAGGAAAAATGTCTTTGAGGGTAGACATTTCTTTGAAGACTGAGGGGTATTGCAGTTCTTCCGCCTGATGCTTCATAGTTATCCACCTCAATGGCTTTTAGACACTCTGGTATTTCTTAGCTGAAGCTCTCCTGATGGTGCACCGATAGTTTCCCCAGCCAGAGCTTTTGCAGGATGTTTTATACAAAAGGGCACTGCTTCCCTCCTGGATGTGAGGAATTTTGGATATTCAGGCACTGGACATAAGGAATACACTTCAGCTTGAGAGACTTCTCCTGCCTGAATTTGCCTTGGATTACCAGCAATACAACTTCTGCTGTTCGTCCTGTAATTGCATTCAGCATGACAGGGCGGGAGGGAAGGAGGGAAGGAAGGAAGGAAGGGAGGAAGGGAGGAAGGGAGGAAGGGAGGAAGGGAGGAAGGGAGGAAGGGAGGAAGGGAGGAAGGGAGGAAGGGAGGAAGGGAGGAAGGGAGGAAGGGAGGAAGGGAGGAAGGTTTCAGAGTCACAGTTTTCATGCACAGCTTAAGACAAGCTGTTAGCAGTAAAGGCTGTTTCCAAAGGAGGCTAACCACACCAGACACAGAAGGTTTCCATGTGCATACATGTACACAGCACTACTATGGATGTGTTGCACAGTATAGCTAAACTGTTAGTAGCGATTATATAGCTATAATAACGCTAGCTATTATTCAGGTGAACACAGAGGAGAAAGAAAAAAAAATAAAAGAAAAGAAAATAGTGAAAAGAATGAAAAGAAGGAATCGGGTTGCTCTCCCAAATGCTCATAATAATTACACTGGCTGTTTGCTGTGGCCTTCTACAGCATCAAGGCCAACTTCACTGCCTCTCCAGAGGCAGAAAATGCCAATGACTATCAGCAGAGTTGCCATTCTGCTGTGAGAAATTCCTCTGTCTAGACTGAAAATGCTGTATTCAGTAGCCTGCAGGAAAACTGGATGCTGCTGCTTTTATCTGGCCATCCTCAGCACGTGGTTTTTCAGACCACATTTACATTTTCTTCACTGTAGGGCAAACCAGACCCTCCCACCACTTCAGTATGATAACAACCTCAGGGTTGGTGAGAGCAGCCCAGTTCCCTCGAGGGTGGCACCAGCATCCTCCTCCACCTGCGATCAGTCCTTCCTGCTGAGGCAGCGCAGCAGGAAGCCAGAACCTGGCCCCAGGGAATGGCACCATCTGCCCTTGACACCTCTAGGAGGAGGCTAACACTGCTCCTTCAACAGGCCAGTCTCCTCTCAGAGAAGCAGCAGTGGGGCTGGGTGTCCATCACCTGGGTGCAGCTACCTTTGGTGTCAGCAGCCAAATCACTCTTGCCAGGCAGAAGGAGGGTTTGGGGGCTGTGCTTCAGTGGAAATGGCCTCACAAAGCACTGTAGAGTGAGGTTTGGTGCCTACTGAAGAGTGTCCTAGGTTACAATATAAAAATATGCCAGAAGGTCTGTATTCTATCTCCATCTTCATGAAGTGTTGAAACCAGGAGGGGCAGTGTTTTCCTTGCCTCCTCCCCCGGACCATCTCCTGTTAATGGGCCATCAATGCCTTGCCCCATGAGTCATAGATAACTCCCTCTGGGAGCCATTTCCTGTTTAATGGGCAATTAAGGACCCACCACATGACTCATAGAATGACATCATCCCATTGTGAGATGCTCCTCCCAGGAGGCGGAGCCAAGCATTCCCATCTGGATATAATGTGGGAATTAGAACAGAACAAGCAGCCCTTACCCATTGGTTTCCAGAGGACAAGAGTTACTGGACCTGTCTACAGGATTGCCACTTCAGCAAGACCACCTCATCTGGACTGCTGCTACCACCACCCTAACTAGCAGGGTATCAGGTTGTATTCTGACTATCAGTGTTTTTGTTTCTTTTGTGTTACTTGCATGTATTTTATTCTTTCCTATTAAATTGTATTTCTGACTTGGAGTCTCACTGGTTTTGCTTTCGAACCAGCACAAAAAGTCACCTGCAGCTCTGGATCAACACGGGCTCTTAAAAGCACAGCCTTTGCCAACTTCTCCCCACAGCCAGCTCACCAGCTCCCAGCTGAGCACTCCAGCCACTGCCCCGAGGCCTGGAAACAAAATTCCTCAAAGACTTAGTGATGATCTCAGCAACACTGCACAGCTGCTGAGTGCCTGGCACTGGAGAGAGATGGTTTGCAGCTAAATGCTCTGCTGGTGCCTGCAGGGCAGTGGTGACCCACTGGAGCTGCTGCTGAGCCGTTTCCTCTGACCCTGCTATGGGGTTTTTTCTTCCTGTACCACTGCAGTGACCAACAAGTCTTGCCTGCTGGGACTTGGCTCCTCCACTAGAAGGCTCGGGGCTGTAATTTGTCAGACCAGATACAGCTGTCTGTAGGGTTTTTTGGGGTTTTTTTGCAGGTCTTCAATTGCAGACAAGGCAGATGTCAGTTCCAAATACACATCTAAGGATATCCACCTGTTGTCCTCAGTGGATAAAAAATATTCCTTGGGTGCAATTTGTCCTCTCAGAAAGAGGGGTCTAAGCAAGTCAAACAACTCATATGCCAGAAGGATCTACTCCTGTCCTTCAGCTGGAAGGGGCACATAGGGTGGTGCCCAGGGCAGCAGTGGGCACCAGCAGTGTGTGGTCCCATGCAATCAGCAGAGATTCTCCCCAGCGCCCCTCCTGGCTTCCAGGGAACCCCACCTTGAAACTGCACAGAGATCTGCTTTCAGCACCAGCAGCTTTTTCCGCCTGTGAGCACCCTCACAAAGCACAGAGAATCCTACATAGAGTGTAGAAACAAAAATGAGTATTTTTGTTACAAGCTCAGTGGATATAGTAAGTCCATGCATCACCTTTTTATGCATATCTCTCTCCTGGCAGTTGTTCATCAAGTACAATGTCTGCCTGGGTGAGATGCTGTCTCTTCTCTACTACAAAGGGATGCATCTCTCACCATCTGAGCTCTCGTTTTCCCTGCATGCCCAGAAGATCTCGCCTAGCATGGAGAATAGCCAGACATCTGTGCTGTGTGCAGGGTAACAAGTGTCCTCTGTTTTCTCCCATAAGAATGATAAGGCTTTCACTGGATGTACTCAGAAAGAACAGACCTCTTGGTCTGCTATCAGATGTTCTCCCTTATGGAAAATGCAAGCCCCAGGAAATAGTTATGGCTCTACATCATTTCAGACAGGGCCTGGCCCCAGCCAGATTCTCAAAGTCCTGTTAAAAATAGATTTTCACTCCCCAATTTCATTTTCTATCCAATTTTCTCTCAGTGCTGCACCACACCCACGCTATTTCTCCTTGAACTGAAATGCTTCCCACCACTGCTTCCTTTCAACGCCCCTCGCCAGGCTTGTCATTTACTGTACATCTGCATTTCGCAAGCCACAGCCAGCAACCGAAAGGACCAAGCCTTTCATGTTTTGCTTAGCGCTGGAGGGGGAGAAAGCAACATATTAAAAGGAGGCACCAGCAGCTGACAAGGCACCCCAAAATGGGATGGGTGTGAGGCTGAAGGAGCAGTGTGGGAATGCTCTGGTGGCTCTACAGTACTTAAGCACAGAAGACACTGGGCCTGTCTGACGCATGAAGGTTATTTAGGGCTAAGAGTCTTCTTAAGGTAAGTTCTTAAGGCAGTCACCAAAGAGAGAGAACAAGGTTCATAGTCAAGTCAGTATTGGAGTTTGGAGAAGAGCCTTAAAATATGGTGTGAGCTAGATCAATTGCAGAAATAGAGTGCAACAAAACTGAGATTTAAGAAGACAGATGTGAAATGCTTCCTATCTAAGAGAAACATCAGCTGCAGAAACACAGAAAGTAGGGATGTTGCTTTTGCACAGCATAGCCCAACCCAAGATGAAAGTGGATCCTGAGCCTTATAGGAGTACTGCATGTGCATCCCAAGCAGGAACATTGCTCATGCATAAAACTAGCAGGGGCTTCTCCTGAGGCAGACTGCGAGAGGTAGGTCTTGGTGTGAGAACAGCATTTATCTGTGGGGCATCCTTCTGTCACAACTGACCAAAAAAAAAAAAAAAAACCAAAAAAAAAAAAAAAAAAAAAAAACCACTGGAGGAAGTCCCCTGAGAGAAATGAAAAAAAGGAGGTTTGACGTAATCTGACAATTGAAGAAGGTGAAACTAAATGTGTTCAGAAGAGGTAGCAAGATACCTAAAGAAGTCAGTGAGGTGTAGAAAATTATTTCTACAATTGCACAGACCACAGCCCCATCCATTTATTGAGGACAAAATAACAAGTAGAGCACAAACAAAGAAACAAAGAATGAAAGTACATGTACTTTTAAGAAACCATGTAGAATTTATGGAAATAGATGGGATATGCTGTGTAGTCCAGGCAGGCCTGTGCTCCTGGATGCAGCTACTGTGGGCACACCATGGTTTCATGCAGCAACACAGCCCTGACAGCTGCTACAGATGCAGAGAGCTGCTGCACCAGCCTGTGCTGACCAGGCTCCCTCCTCCTCCCACCCACTGGAACCTTGCCCCTTTGCCCCTCTGCCCCTCTGGTAACAATTCCCACACTTCATTCAGAGTAATTATCTCAATGAGCATTTTCAACACAGGTGTCCTTAGAAGGATTGTCTTGCTCAGAACTATAGGCACTTTAAAATGTGACTCATCTTGCTCATAGGAGCTTTATTTTTCCCTTTGTTTATATCACAGGTAATCTGTCGAAAATCATGTAAATTTATTTTGTGTAGATATCCAAAGTGATACATCAGCCAGCACAGAGACATGCAGAGGGACCTTCCCATAATGTGACACTTCAGTGGGTCCCCCTGTCCTCTGCTGGAGCTGGGCATGCCTCCTGCAGAAATGGTGAGTTGTTTTGAAATGCTGAAAAGAAATTGGTAACCCTTTTCCTAATATCAGGCCTGCATTTTTTTTTTCCCAAATGGTGTACTGTGGATGTTCTGAAAGGTTTATTTTGTTCTTCAGCAGGAAGGCTATGCTGTGCAGGAGTCTCCTCCCACAGTTCTCTTCTGCAGAGGCTTGGGAGTGGGAATCCCCTTGGAACTCCCCAGTGCTCCACAGCTCCCCAAAGCCACCAGGCTTGCCTGGCAAAAGAGGATGGGCTCATTCACTGGAGCAAGAGGTCTGCAGGGAAACATCTCAAGGGCTCAGTGAGCAAGGACACAGGAGGACTAAATTGTTTATGCCTTCAGCTGCCAAATTTTATGTCTGCTTCTCTGTAGTGAGGGTCACGCTGCTCTTGTCTTTCTTCAGGCACTTTGCTGTTTAGTTTAGCCAGCACCCTCTGTATCAGAGAACCCTGGGCACATGTACAGGGCTGGGCTGTCTCACTTGGAGGCAGGGGACACCGTGGCAAGGCATGGCAGATGCCCATCAGATTTTATTGGCTACACCAATGCACAAAAGACTCCTCTTCTGTACAATGACAATGAGAGGACTGCACACACAGCGTGGCAGCTGGAGGTGTCCCAGAATCCCAATAGATTCCCTTCAACATCTGCTCAAAAATAGTTTTTTCTTTTGCTTTTAATATTTTTTTTCAGCTTGAAAAGAAGAAAACAAGCAAAACCACAGGGTACAGTAAACTGCTCAGAAGGGCGATGGTCTGAAGTTGTAGAAATCACTGCAGTGCTGTGTTAGGACACTGGGAATTCAAAATGTTCAACAATAAAAGGACAGCTCACATTCAAAGGTGACATTCAAAGCAATTCAAACGGCATAACAAAGCAGTGTGTAATGAGGTACACTCTTTGTATCAAATGTCCTCTTAATAAAGAGCTGCTGAGTGTGCTATGCAAAAGAATTTAAAATAGATATTTCTAGTTAAACAAGGTCTTGCTTCTAACATATCTTCCTTTTTGACGGTTCCTGTAGTCAGGGAGGTCATATCACAAGGCTAAATTTGTGACGACATAACTGTTTCCATGGTAGCAAACTATTGTCATAAACACTGAGCATTATGATTTCACAGCTGGATTAAGAAAAAAAGAGAATCAGGCTGGAAAGGGAGGGAGTTTTTTATTCCAACGAGACTTAGGGGAATACAGAAGATTGCAGGCAAAGAAAATTGCTTTTTGCGTAAATGTTCTTTTTTTAAGTTTACCCCAGTGTGAAAGTCCTTTTTAAGGGATATAATTTGGGTAACGATCCCTCTCCTATTTAAATGCTCACAAGGCTAATGAGCAAGCTTGTCTATTTTTGGAACACTTCAGCAGTAAGGCTGGATGTTTTGCAGCAGGAAGCCAACAGTATCAAAATGTGTTTTCTTCACTTTTCTGAAAGCTCCTGACCCCTTCCTCCATGATTTTCTGTACCTTCACCATCTAGAAGGCAGTGTACAGGTTAGACTATTCATGATGGTGAATAAACCCCACCAGCCACCCTTCACCTCCTCATTATGGCTTCTTTTTATCAATTATGTTGAAACATCCAAGACTACTGAATGGAAACGCCTGTCAAGGTGGACAGGTTGAAATATAGTTGTGTTTTTAGGGAGAGTAGTTTTCTTTACATGGTGATTTATGTCCTTAAGTTAAATTAGTGTTGATAATTATCAATAGCCCTTGAATATGAAAATGCAGTCAAAGTGCATAGCTTGTGGGAGGCCAGAGGTGGCCTGTGTTGCCAGACCACCAGAAAATGCCATCACACCTTGGATGACAGGACTCATTTTGCCAGGGGTAAATCCCTGGACAGCTTTGTGGGCATGAAAGTCCATTCCTGCGTCCCCAACCTCATATCCCAGTCCCTCTAAGGGCAAGAGTGAGGCCTGGAGAAATCCCTGGTGCCCATCACTTGCCATGGGCAAGCTCCTCTCCAAGCAGCATGCAGTTCTGCCTCCAGGGGAAATAAGACTGGGGTGTCTGTAGGTCTCTGCAGGGAGAGGGGTAAAAGATTCAGTTCTCTGACAGCCCTCAGTGTTCCCTGGAGGGATATCTGGCTTGTGTGAGAGTGCTCCCTCCATGCAGCTACAATGGAACAGGGCAACCTCCATCCTCACTGTCTGGGAAGGAGCAGCATCACACCATGAAAGGCACAGTATTCCTATAGGAATACAAGTGGTGAAATATCCTGTGTCGGCCTCCATCAATGATAGAGCTCAAAGCTAAAGGAATATTATTACTGTGTGTCCTAGTGATTCCCCTGGAATTTCTACAGCAGAAACAAATTAAACGTAATTCATCTCACAAATAATTAGCACATTTCATTTCAAGAAATCCCAGCTGACTTTACCTACTAGGCACTAGATTAGTGTGTCCTGCCCTAAAATGCAGCTGACATTTAGCTTTCTAACAAAGAAAATTCATGTGCGGGTAATCTACCTTGTCAAAATACAAAATAACAGCACAGACAGTGCTACAGAAGGCTGCAGAATTTCTTCCTGAGCTACTCCAAAATGAAAATGTTTTAGAGCATGAAGGCTGGGCAGCCACAGATCCAGCGTGCTGATGCAGCCTGACTTTATTGACTATTAAAGTCTCAAGGGAGTCTTTTTTTATTTTCTGTGAAAGAAATCCAAAATAAACAGAAAGGTCACTTTGTA
This sequence comes from Bombycilla garrulus, assembly GCA_013400315.1. Taxonomy (NCBI): domain Eukaryota; kingdom Metazoa; phylum Chordata; class Aves; order Passeriformes; family Bombycillidae; genus Bombycilla; species Bombycilla garrulus. The sequence goes on from VXBU01006350.1 coordinate 1,020,230, forward strand.
AGGCTGCTTCCTTCCCATGAGACAGAAAATGGCCTTGCTCTGCAAGCTGGAATTGCTGGGTCTGGATACTGAGAGCTGTACACTAGAGGTCACTGCTATAATAAAGGAAAGATCTATCTAGCAGCTAAGGCACCCTATTTATTACAAGGCAACTCACAATGAAAAGTAACAGCTAACTGAATAATACTGTATCTAGTGTAAAGAATCGCTGAATAATGCCTATTCAGCTATGGATGAAAACTGAGAGATATTGAGATTTTTGGAGAAAGGAGATAAAGGCACATATAAGGCCCTTTATTTTGAACTTTTATCGGTTTCTATTGCTTTAATTGGAACTGGATAATTATGTCAGCCTGTGGGATTTCTGCCACACTGATCCTCCTCCTTATATTTTTTTCTCTGAAATGAGTACTACTGGGTTGGCTTTATCTCCCAATGCTGCCTTTATTGCCAACATTCAATTCTGCTAAACTTTACTAGTAATAAATGGACACAAGGAATTTCAATATGAATCAGAGATGCAAACCAGTGGGTAATTAGTTGAGGATTACAGATGGGATGCCAGTGAAATAGTTTCCTGTAGAGAGATTGTCACTGCTTACTGTGCACAAGTCAACTTATCTCAACGCCTTCCAAGTCTCCAAGCATGCTTGCCTCCTTGTATCTGTTTCTGTATACTCTTAATTAGTGTCTAAGACTGTTTGTTTAATGAGGCATCCCACACTGTGGCAGTGTAGCTTCTCTCTCATGTGCATCTTGTGGCTGAGCAGAGATGATCAGCCTCAATTTTCAGCCTATATTTCCCAAGCTTGTGTCATAATGTTATGGTGCTATTTAAGTCTCTTTTTTCTTAACCTTGCTGAATTATTAATTTCATTCAGGATCAAGCCATGTAACCTGTCCACAGCCTGTTTGCTGATGATTCATGACATTTCCTGTTTTGTTTCCTTTATAGGAACCGTGGTTCCTGATGATTTTGCACATCTTCATGTGGCACATCCTGTGCAGGGAACTTCTTATCACAGTAGACAACAACATATTTTGTCAGCTGTTTCTCCTTATTCAGTTTTAGTTTCAGCATTTCACAACCTTCTGGCATTATTTTATCCCATGCACTTAATTTTCACAATTTCATTCTTCTTTTGCATCCAATGCCATGTCAAGCAGACCAATTCCAGCAAAAGGTATTTTTGTAGTGGGCAGCTGTGATGTGAGATTGGCTCATCTCACAATCCTGGCCCATGCCCATGCTCACTTCTTGTAAGATCTCTCGTGTTTCATCTTGGTCATGTGTCAGACACCAAGAGACAAACTCATCATGACAACAGAAGCCACCTAAGGCCTAATCAGTTTCTGCACAGATCACTCTATCTCTATAAAGCGTTCTGCCAAAACATTTTTTTATGAAACTCAGTTTAGGTATTTCTTTTGTAGCTATCCTCTTTCTTATCCTTGAATAGCATTCCTTTTTTCTTGCTTGTTTTCTGTGGCTAGAAATAGTCAAAGAATTACTCCTCAGTTCCTCTGACAATACTATTCAAATATCTGCAAATTTTTTTCCCTTCTGAAATCTGATCTGCTGTGATGCATTTTAGGCTTTGCGTCTGCAACTGAAACTTAGAGTCAGCTTTGTAAAGATGTTTTATACTATAGGTTCAGGTCCAGTTCAACCTTTCCTTTTTTTTGTTATTTCTCCTATGTCTTTTTCAGCATGATCATTTCTCAGGAACATCTTCTTGACAATCCGTTTGTACTTTGTATACACCAGAAACTGTTTCCAGTATTCATCTCATTGCTATGAGTCTCTCCCGACCCAAGAAAAATTTATTGGAAAAAGAATTATTGGGGTTTATTTTGTCCTAATAATTTTCATTTAAAGTAGAATGTGTTATATAAAGTATGCAGTGTGCTAGAGCAAATTTTGGGAAGAAGCAGTCTGGACCTATGAGTACTGGTAATGTTTTACACGAGTATTAAGCCTGCTTTCTACCAAAATATCTCTGGTCATGTTCATTACCTTCCTACACTTCTTTGTAATTGAAAACAACCTTGCTGTGAAGCTGTTGAAATGCAGACAGGCTAGGGAAAAAAAAAAAAAAAGACCAGTTACATACATCTGCTGTGAAAGGAAGTTCCCATAACAGCCCTGTGAGCAACCCAGGGTGTCCTTCTCTGCTGTTCCCTCGAGCACCCTCTGCCACAGTGCCTGTCTCCCAGGCCTCAGGAGCCTGAGCCTGCTGGTCCTGCTGCAGCCACCGAGCCGCTTCCTCCCCTCTTTGTCACTGACTGCCAGGCACCCTGCTGGCACCCAGCCCTGCAGCATCTCTCTAGGCCTCCCTGCAGTACAAATAAATAGTAAGCAAGGGGGTTGCCTCAATGCTGCTGGCCAGACGGTGTTTCCAGGTCAACGGTTCCCTCTCTTGGAGCCGTGAGCTTGGAAGCACTCATGCCAGCGACACTGCCACTTGAGGCCACGAAAAAACAAGGTCATGAGAAGAAAAGTTTAAAAATCAGTGTTTCAGACTGTTCATTTTTCTCAAATGGGGCTTTCTTTCAAATGCCTTTACAGAGTATCACTCGCACTGACCTTTCCAATGTGTCATAAGAAACGTTAAGGGAGACCGCATTAAGGTTGAGTGTATTTTGATGCTGTTACGTGCAATAAATCCAGAAGCTGACTCCAGTTCTAGGCTGGGCTGCCATACATGCTCTGAATCTACACACACTCTCCATTCTTTCTCCTGGAGTCTAAACATGTGTGCACACATGGTTTATTCAGCTTATACCCCTACTCCTGTTCTTTATTTGAAGGTACTTGGGACCCTGAGATCTCCAGCAGAATTTGCACCTGAGCATCAGCATTGTCTGGAAAGCTTTTTAGTGACATGCACATGACACTTGGGAAGGGCAGAACATTTTTCAGAAGACCACAACAGGAATGATTCTGAAATGTAGTCATAAAACAGAAGCAGTCTATGTAGCTGGCACCTTCATTCATTTTTATAATTCATGCAAATTCATCCTGCAAATGGATGTTTTGGAGGACTCTGCTAAGCCTAGACTATAACCTATCCTACAATAAATTCCAGCTCCACATTTTATATAATACTTTTGTTTACTGTCTATTTCCTTTTTACATTTACAGAAATTCTAAAGTTGTATTTAAGGAGAAAAGTGAGTCATAAGGCATGTTGCTTCATCACTTATTTGCCTGGAATGCATGAAGATACATGGTTGCAAATATAAGAGGAAATTTTAACATCAGATCTAAATGTTTCCAAAACAGGGGTGGAAGGAGGACAAATGCCCTAGTTAGCTTGAAGATGGAGCTGGGATGAGATTTGGGACACACTCCCTGCCAGCACAAGGACCTGGTCTTAGTGACCTCCCAAGTCCTTTCCAGGCTGGGATTTCCACATCTGCTTTATCCAAGTTCCCCAGCGGGTCAGCCTGATCGCAATGCACTTCTCCCCAAGTGAGTTCATGCTCTCACATGGTATTTGTATGGATGAAGATTTTCATTGTTTTCAAGTGTTGTCAAGGAGTAGGATTGCAACTGTACATGCAAAATTTCATCATGTCACTTGGCTGAATGTTCCTCAGGGCTGGGATAGAAGTGTATGATGAATTTTTGGATACTAAACAAATCACAATTAATATTTAGCGTGTTGTACTGCTGAGTCATGGAAATTTGTGTGTAGAACTTCATTGTCTGAATGGTTTTAGCTTTATTTTTTTTTTCCTGGGTAGACTTTTGAAAATGCTGAAGTCCTGGCATCAGCCTCTTCTTGCTGTTTTCCAAGGATTTTTTTGCAAAATTCTTGGAGACTAATACCAGACACTGTGCAGACAGACTCAGAAACCACAGAGCTCAGCCATTTGAGACATTCTCAAGCTTTTGGGACAGGAAGCTCTAAAACACTTTGGTTCCCCCATAACCTAGGCTGTTTAGGGGAACAACGTGTGTCCATGTTATAACAATAGCCATGTGGCCCCAGAGCACTGCCTCTTTCTGTAGCACATGCTGGTCACCACGGTACAAAACATCTTTACTGGGAACAGAAAGCACGGCTAGTGTAGAGCCCTTGGAAAGGCCTGAGAGGACTAGAGAGGTCCTCTGAGCAGTAAGCCTTCTCAGAGGGACTTCTACAAACCTTTTTCAAAACTCTTTATGTCCACAGACAGGTAGCTAACATAGGGTTAAGCTGTGGAGGCTCCTGAGCCTCTGTGACTGTGGAAGGAAGGTTCCCCCTGGTTTGCAAAGGATCATTGGCAGGCAGGCTGTGTTCAGCCAAGCCATGCAGATGCCTCACATTGCAAAGGGAAGATCACTATCCTTATAAAGACTTTTGTCTGGTGCTCACCTCCTATTCTTTTTTTTCCATCTCATTTTTTCCCGACCGAAATAAGAGTGCATTGATTGTGAGCATATTGCCATCCTTTGTGTGTGGAAAACATGTCAAAACAGTAGCAAGATATCTGCAAAGGGTAATATTAGCAATGTCTCTCTGCCTCAGAGTGTCCTGGAGAAATTCATTAATTCATTTGCAAGATGTTCTGACTGGAGTAAGGGTCCAATAATTAAATTCCACTTACTCATTGTCAATGCCTTTATGTGCTTTTAGTAAGAAAACAAAGAAAAACATAAACATGCAAAAGTACTCAATTTCAAATAAGACACACAAGATACACTTGTGCTTGCAGAGATTATTATTTTTTTCTCAGGCTTTCACTGCCCAGATTACTTTCCACAAGCACGTGGCACTTCATAAACTGTATCTCTGGGACCACAGCAATGTGGGATTTCTGGTGACAGCACAAGGTGACACTTGCCATCCTATCCTCCATGCCTGTGTAACTCCTCCTTAATGGATGACTACCTACTGCCATGCCACCCTGTCAGGACATTGTCTCATCCCCCCAGCTTCAGCCAGACACCCTTGCTGCAGGAGACTTCCACTGTGCCCTGTCTCACTTTGGCAGGGCCTTAGCTCAGAAGAACTCTGATAATTAATTACGAGGGTATCACCAAGAAGTTTGCAGAGACAAGGGCTGAGGGAGCACATCCTCCCATCTCAAGCCTAGGAAGAAGCATTACACAAGCCAGGGGGAAGGAAAGTGACAGCAAGATCCTGGGACTCCCTGCCTGCAGCAAGGGATGAGCTTCTGGGACCACGAGTATAAACGCACAGCCAGAGAACTAGTTAATCAAGTCATTTAAGAGATGCACAGGTTAGAAGATGCAACCTCTTGGTCACTAATCTGTAAGACTTCTATTTTAGCAGAGCTGCTGAGGCAAAGTCTTAAGAAGCCTGTTAAAGAAAATATTACCTATAATTCTAATCACCACTGACACATGTGTGAATCTGCATTTCTGTGAAGTCTGGATCAAAACAATTTTTTTAATCAGAATAAATAAATTTTTACTACTGCTTTCACACAGGACAGTGCAAGGTTACCGGCAGACTTTAAGTGGGAAGCACTGTAGAAAAATGAGCTGGGTGGAAGGTGTTAATTCGGCTGATCTTTATGGTAGCTGAAGGAGACAAACAGTCTGCAATCTAAAACCAAACTAAATTTTTTAAATATTTCAGGCAAAAAGATGAAGGAACACACCACAAAGCATATCTCTCTCATGGCAAGTCCAGAGAAGCATAGGGTTTGAACTTCTTTGATTCATTTGCTTCTAAGAAATACATGTCTACAAAAAAACTATTTCTTAGTGGCTCTATACCAGGCATTACTGCACCCACTGCTGCCATTCAGACTGGACAAGGAGCTAGCAGATGACTGTTTTCAAGTTGGATTTGAAAGAAGTCATCTCACAAGAATACTCTTGGTCCTAACAGCCAGGCAATAAAAATGCATATGTCAACATAGAGGAACAGAGACAGTCAGATCATCAGCTCTGGTAAAATTAGAAAGAAACACAATGGAATCTATTAACGCTACTCACAAGTAATAGGGACTGTAACATAAAACTGAAGAAACATAAAAAGCTTGACCATCCACAAAGATTATAAGTTAATGTCCTAGGTTACAATATAAAAATGTGCCAGAAGGTCTGTATTCTATCTCCATCTTCATGAACTGTTAAAATCAGGAGGGGCAGTGTTTTCCTTGCCTCCTCCCCTGGACCATCTCCTGTTAATGGGCCATCAACGCCTTGCCCCATGAGTCATAGATAACTCCCTCCGGGAGCCATTTCCTGTTTAATGGGCCATTAAGGACCCACCCCATGACTCATAGAATGACATCAGCCCATTGTGAGATGCTCCGCCCAGGGGGAGGAGCCAAGCATTCCCACCAGGATATAATCTGGGCATTTGGACAGAACAGCCATCTGCCTTCTACTGGATTCCCAGAGGAGCAGCCTTCTCTCCCGCTGGATTCCCAGAGGAAGGACCAGACCCTTCAACATCACCACTGGACCATTGGAGGAAAACTCTGCCCTTCTACAGGATCTCTGCCTCAGCAGAACCATCTGTCACTCCAGGAGGACTACTGGAGCCACCATTCAAACTGGACTGCTACCAACACCCTGACTGACAGGGTGTCAGGTTGTATTCTAACTGTCAGGGTTTGGGTTTTTTTTGTTTAATACTGCATCTTGGACTAATTTTCCTATTAGGTTGTAGTTTGTTGGTTTTGTTTTACTTTATTTTGTTTATACATGTTAAAGAACTGTTATTCCTATCCTCATATCTTTGCCTGAGAGCCCCTTTTAATAATTTGGAGGGAGGGGGTTTACATTTTCTGTTCTAAGAGAAGCTCCTGCCCTCCTTAGCAGGCACCTGTCTTTTAAAACCAAAACAGTTAATCAGAAATAACAGCAGCAGGGGACCTACCACACTAAGAACAGACTTCACTTTATTGAATATCATACTTACAATGAACTATTCTGGACAATAAACTGCAACATGAGCATGAGGAATCTGGACAGTTAGAGAGCAGTCCCATTTTGGTTTTTGAGTTAGTTTTGGTTCAGAAAGAAAAATAATGGAAAGGGATACACCCCTCAGTTTCTGTTCACATGGAGGATACCCACCTACAAGCAAATCTGTAGATCCTGAGGATTGCTCTTGCTAGCACTGGGCAACACTGAAGGCACTGCCTGTGATGCCGACAGAAAAGAGACCACTACTCTTCTAGTGGTCCTCACATACCTGAAGAAAACCTGACACAGGCCTACAGCCAAAATGCACAGTCACGAGTAGGTACTTCTTGCAAGGACAACAGTAGTACTTCAACCAAATACAAGAAAAGATTCAAGCTCAGGGACTAAAGGGGTCATCTGGTGGTGCTGCTTGACAAGAATGTTGGCAATTGCATCCTGTCACAGTTGCCTCCCATCCAGCAGCCAAGCCCCACGCAGCTGCTGGCTCACTGCCCCACCCGCAGGATCAGGGAGAGAATCAGAAGGGTAAAAGCTGGAAAACTCATGGATTGAGATGAAAGCAGTTTGACAGGGAATGCAAAAGCTGTGCACACCTGCAAAGCAAAACAAGGGCTTAATTCACTGCTTCCCGTGGACAGGCAGGTGTTCAGCCATCCCCAGGAGAGCAGGGCCCCATCATGTGCAACAGTGACATGGGAAGACATCATCACTTCAAATGTCCCCCTCTTCTTCTGTATTCCCTCCATTTTATATAACTATTATTTATGTAATGAGCATGATGTTATATGGTCTGGAATATGCCTTTGGTGAGTTGGAGTCACCTGTCGCAGCTGTGTCTCCTCCCAGCCTCCCATGCTCTCCCAAGCAGAGAAGGCCTTGACTCTGTGCAAGCCTTGCTCAGCAATAACAAAAACATCTCTGTATTATCAACTCTGTGTTCAGCACAGACCCAAAACACAGCCCCATACTAGTCACTGTGAAGAAAGTTAACTCTACCCCAGCCAAAGTCAGCACACATCCCCAGTCTTCTGCTTTGTAAAGTAAGAAAGAAATCATGAGGATTTGGGAAATATTTTTTAATAAAAAAAAAAAAAAAGTATTTGGGCATTCTCCCTTCAAAACAACACAAACTTAAAATTTCATGGCTGCTCTGCATGTGTTTGTGTGTGTGCTGGGCCATAGGAAGCAAAATGTGTTAGGAAACCAGAATAGTAAAATTTAATTTAATTTACCCTACCCAATGTAGAAAAGGGACCTAGCTTTTTCCTCACTGCTTATGCAATCTTTCCCATTGAACACTACCTCACAGGTCATACACCTCCTTTCCAAACATAACACCCCCTCATAATAAAACTTAGAAAAACATATTGAAAGGTCAAAATAACAGTAACAAGTTATAAAACTATTTTACTTATTCAAGGTTTCTATTTCCAATATCCTCTCTTTAATCTTCCACTTTCAATATTTACATACACTTTTGCAAACTTTATTAGGGTGATATTTTGAGTTTGGGTGGACAGTGTTAAAGTGTTAATCCCTGAATGCATTTAAACACCCCAACCAGACTGTGTAACTAAAATATTTAATGTCTCTATGGCTCTCTCTCTCCACTTTCTTGTGAGCAGTTTTCCTTAAACTAATCCTGAATACCCTAGCAGAAGCTTACTTTTCTGTTTAGATGTTCTGCCATCAGTAAGTATTTTAGCTTCATCACACAGGGGCTAAGCTGAGGTTGGTCCAGATAAAGGAAAGCTCAGAAGAGCAAGCAGCCTCACCCTCCCAACTGAAGTACTCTGTCTGATAGAAACCAGATCACCAGGAGCAAAAAAAGGGAATTATCTGTGCTCAGGCATTGTCCTCCCTACTTTGAGACATTCTCCAATGTCCTGCCATCAAACACAAGTTAAAATACCTTCTCATGATCCAGCTTCTGAGAGGTAATCACAGACACTTATGGCAATTGCATCAAAGGAAGCTTCCAATTTATTGTTTTGAAAAATGTGCCTTTAAACAATTTTCTCAAAAGCATAAAAGAGGCCGATGCATAGCTAGAAATGGGATTTTGATCTTCTAAACAAAGGCATAAAATTCACCCCAGACTTCAGCTCTTCAGCATCACTCACTCTCCTGAGACGCATAGCATGAGCTCATGGTTCAGTGTGAATCCCACAGTCCTAGCTTTAGGAGTTGCTGCTGATCTGTGGGGATGATGCATTTGTTGGGTGCAATATTCACAGAGCACATGCTCTTCTCAAATTCCTTATCATCTGTTTCCACACTGTTTGTCACCAGGTCTCTGTCCCTGGCTACCTCCCGCCATGACAAAGCAAGCAGAGTAGAACATACAGCCACACATCTTTTCAGTCCCCTGCAGCAGTTCAGGCTTCATCACTGGATGCTGCATTGAGAGAGGTCAGGATTGTCCCAAAGGTCCCTGACTTGTCCCATCTGTCAGGCAAATTGCTCCTAAAAAACAGGTGATAGAACATGACTGAGGTTAGAATGTAGGAGGAAAACTGCAGCAGAGTCTTATAGTTCCATATATTTTTACTATGAAAATATTTAAGGGGAGGGGGCAGATTACAACCTCATACTTGCCCAAAGGCAGAGTAATCCTGCCGTAAGTTACTCCTCACTGAAGCTTGGTACAGAAATGTTACCTTGTGCAGGGGAAGGTTATGAATGGCACATTGACAGTTTGGCTAACAAGCAGGTTTAAAATGAATTTGTGCTAACATGATTGTGTGCTGTCTCTTCCTTCACATCTGAACAGTATTTCTTTTGGTATCACGTGAGATGATGGTGTCTTAATTGAACCTAAAAGCTCTGAGTCCTTGATGGATCTTGAGGCTTCTGTGGCAATAAAATTAGGTGATGATTCCAATATGAATGAAAAATTTCAAATACTAAAGCTTCTACTACAATTTCTCTGCTCTTAGTTGTCTCTCTTATCCTACTTTTAAAGAGAAAAGACTTTTTTAAGATTTTTCTGACTCTGGCAAGGAATGCAAAGCCCTACAGGACTTTTGCTGCTATCTCTGAAACTTGTGTGGCTATTGTAAATTGAGAATGCTGGTGGATAAGAAGGATTGTTCATTTTCTGAGCACTACACCAGCTGCTGCGTATCCTGTCCTGTATCCTACTCCTCTGCCTGAGCTACAAGTGGAATTACACATATGCTTTGGCCATGGCTCCTGCATCTTCAGTGAAGTAATTAATACTTTCAATTGTGCACATTCGGGACGCAAATTGAACTTCAGCAGCTTCAATTTACTCTCTTGGGCTACAGGATTAACCACAGTGATGTTTCTACAGGAAACCTTTGCACCTTTGCATACAGGACGTTACTTTTATCTGCAGGAGTAAAGGAAGTCACCGTTTCCCCTGCACATCCGCCGTGCTTCATCTGCTCTCATCAGCGCTTCAGTACGTGGAACACAACTTCTTATTCTCGTCAAAGGGCAGCAGCGGGTCCGGGCTGAGGCACTCCTGTAGGCACCCACCTTGTCCTGTGGCACTGGCAGGCGATGGCAGCCCGAGGCAGAGCAGGATAAAGGCGCTGAGGGTCTGCCCGGGCGCCGGAGGCACCGGCACCATGGGGAAACTCACACGGAGCGAGCGACTGGCAGCGCCTCCGGTCACTCTCACAGCTCAGAACTTCCTCCCCGCCCCCCCCCCGCCCCCCCCCCGCTATGTCTTCTCAGCACGAACAAGGTCCTGTCACCTGTGTTTAGGAAGGGAGAAAGACCGGGAAGAGATGTAGCCTCGCAGACTGCTCCCCGGAGACCCCGCCTCGCCTCGGCTTCCGCCGCACGCTTCGGACGTGATGGATGGAGGGGTCAGTGCTTGGAGACCGGATGAATCATATTTTCCGTCTTCAGCTGTAATCTGTGTAATTTCTTTATCACAGGACAAAACGCATTAAAGCCCAGGCAGCTGCAGCGCTCTGTGGGCTGCGCTCTGGTTTCCTCTGCCGTCAGGACACCGTGCCATCCAGCTGCCCCTCCTTGTGCAAAATCCCCGGCGTTCTTCAGGGCTCTCACCTCTTGGCAGCTTTCTTCTTTCCCTTTGGTGCAGCAGGGCTCAGGGGTGCTGAGGGACGATAACTCCTGCTCAGTTGCTCACCTTTTTTGCCCCGGTAACACGAATCAGCTTGGAAAGGTGCGCAGAGAGCATTCGCAAAATGTTTCTCTCATCTGCAGCCCTGAAGCATATTAGGCTTCTCCTCACCTTGCCATTCCTTTAGGAGGTTTTGGTTTCTCCTGCTGAATGTTGCTGCAGAACTGATGGACCATGCAAACAGGGAGCTGGAGTTGTGTGGTGTTCCCTGCTCAGCCACTCCTACCTGCTTTGGCTGAGGAGGCAAGACGTGGCTGTACTTCTGAACGGAGCACAAAGCTTCCACTCCTGAGCATATTGCCAGGAAATGCTGCGTGCGTCTGTCAGCCTCACCAGGGCCCAGAATAGCTGTGCTCTCTGCCTGCCCCCGATCTTCACCACTCCTGTGGATTTACTTTTTTAACTCTGTCACAGCCCTCGCATGGGCTGCCCAACTTAAAGCAAATTTTTTAGTCATCTCTCTATCTACCAGACGTAATGTCACACTGGTCACTGTGCCTTTCCATGTCATGGGCTCCTCGTTTTGACTCTCTAGCTACACTTCCACTAGTAAGCAATGCTGTGTCATGGCTCCTCTACTGGGGTTTTTCCACACTGTCAAACTATCACTGTGGTTATGTTGCATGATTCAGGCCAACACCCCACAGTGCTGTCTCACATGGTGCCCAGGACTAGTCCAGGATTAGCAGAGGCAGGTGCCATCCTTAACAGACAGAGTGGGTGCAATTACCCTGACCTGGAGTGTGAAATGTGCTACTCTAAGAACAAAGCCCATGCTGTGCCCCAAGGAAAACAGTCTAGTCTGTGGATGGGGATAAGAGCTAGAGAGCCAAACTTCTTTCTCTGTGGAGTTACGGCCCTCTGACCATCACTGGACACACACCTCTAGGTGGGCTTCACCTCACCAGCCTTGGGCTGTTTAAATGTAATCATCCACCAGTTTGCCTCCTAGTAAAGGAACAGAAACAGGAACCTCTAATGGGCAACCTAAAATAGATGGGGTGAGTCACCAACAGGAGACATCTGTTACTATCCACTAATTAAAGACGGAGCCAAGAGAACTCAGACAACTTTCTTCACCCAGCTAAACTTGGGTGACATGAATCTTCCTTTATGAGGTTTTGCCTTTACCTAGCCTACTGAGTCCTAGGGCAAGGCATTGCCCTATGCACGTTTAACAAGTAAGCTCACACAAATGTACAGATGCAGAGTTTCCTATGGCTTTTTGAACTGATCATTCCTGACTTCTGAATAATTATTTCTGCAGAATTAACATTCTGAACATTTGCTTTCCAGAGGAATATATGTCATGCCATACAATCTGTGATGTGCTAGATTCTAAATTCACATAATAAATTAATTTCAGATATATTTTTAACCAATATGTTTGTTCCCTGAATTATACCACATGGATGAAGGAAAATACACACTTCTGTTCATCAGATCCCACAGTTCAAGCAGCATTGTATTGGTAATAGTGACTCCGACCAGCACATGTAAGACTATTTTAGCAGCACCATCATTTTATACCCACAGAAGCTGGTATTTATGACGGCATGAATAAATGAGAATCTAAAAAGTGGTTGTGTCTGAGTCCTGTTCTTTTCCACTTTTCCATTCTTGCAGCAGGGATGAGGCAGGAATATCAAAAGAATGCATGTTTGCTTCTCCAAAATACTGGTATGCCAATTCTCATTGAAACGGAATAAAACTCATTTTCCTCTTGTCTCCATGCGCTCACAAATGTGTGAATAAATACAAGCTGACACAGGATTTGCGTGATATGAGTGTGATACTGTGAAGCACCATTTTATTTTGCACCACCAAGCTTTTGGCACATCTCATGAGGAAAGGAACGGCTCACAAACCATGCAAGTCTCCCTATAACACACATCGTAAAACCTGTGGTGTGTTCCTAGCCACTCTACATGCTGTTTGTTCCACTTACTCCCTTCCAGTGTTAGTCTTCGCCTTTCAAAATCCTCTGATTTTCCCCCTCTCATTGAATAATGTTAGTTACTATGGAAACTGGTCTGTGGACACAGAACTTGGTGACATCCACATGGAAGGGATGCTTCCCAGGAACTTAAATATCGACTGGATGGTTATATGCCAACAGTGTGTATGGCTTAGATTTTGTAAAAACCCACAGAAGGTCACCGAGGGAAAAGAGGTATCAGCTGAGGTTATGATGAAAGAAACCCCAAATCCACCCACTGGTATGTTTGGCAGTCCCATGACCTTCCTGGTGACACAGCCCTGTGACTCAGAGGGAGAAGAACCAGAGACAGGCTGTGTTGAACCACAGGACTATGGATTCCTCCCAGGAACTGCTTCATACTGAGAGAAAAACACAAGGTCACCACAGCTTTTGTGGTGAGCTTTAACAATCCTTACCAGAGGACTGTTAGCTAGAGTTAAAGGTAATTAAAGAAAAAGAATACCATACACAGCACACCAGAAACATTTGTGACCTGGCTGTTTCAGGGAGGTCCTTTCTCATAACACAGAAATTCAGCTATTGCAGAAAACCCTTTGTGAAGATACAGTTGGCCGGGTGGTACTTTGCTATGTCATTACGAGGAGAAAAGCTTCTTCGGGCTTAGGTCCACCAGAAAACAACTGCAACAAAGAGAAGAGAGCCCTGCTCTCAAGTAGGCAGCAGCCAGCAGGAGGAGTAGGACCAGGCAGTAGCAGGCACCAGCCCCTTTGTGGGTGTCATCCTGCACTTCACTGCAGCCCCACCTGGCTATGTGAGGATGCCTCTTGGTCTCATTGCTCATTAAATGCTGTTTTCTGTTCTTGTTAATAAACTTACTAGATACCACCTCCCTCAGTGAAGGCCGGAGACCAGGCAGAGGCATGTGGGGAGGACAGCCCCCTTTCCTTCTGGGCAGAAGGAAACCTGTGGGGCAGGCAGGAGAGAGGTGGAAGGTCAGGCAGGAGGGAGGTGGCACTGCAGGCAACAGAGCAGAAAACTGGGTTGAGGGGACTGGACACAGCATGATCTCAGCCCAGATTTATGGATTCCAGCCCTTGTTTTTGATTAAAAAATGTGACTACTTTTCTAGAACAGAGATACACAGGCTGAGCTGTGGCATCCTGCTGCAACCAAAGATGGATTTTTGTTCATAGAGATTTTTTTTCTAACTGTGTTTCCAGAGGAATAGGAGACATCTCAAGGTATCTCCCGGTGTTTATCAGCACAAGTCACTGCCAGGGCAAATGCTGCCAGATGAGTATTGTAGAGGGATAAAATCCTCAGAGTGGAGGGATTGTTTGACTTTCTTCGGGTTGGGTTGGTGTTTTATTTAATATGAAATGCCCGCAGTATTTCCATTCACCTACAAACCAGGTCAGCTGGCTGTGCTAAAGTACTGAAAATTCTGTTTATTTACCTGGATGCATAAGGAGCAGGTAAGGAGTGTGGGTTCCCTCCTCATTCTTTGCTCCTTACTCCACAATCCTGAGTGTGGATCACTCCCCTTTCCCTTTGTGCCGTTGAGTAGCTGAAGAGGAAAAAGGCTACAGTAGATTTAGTGATCAATGGCTGAGAATAAAATCTGACCCAATTTCAAGCTCCTCTTGAAAGATTTAAAAAAAAAAAAAAAGACATTCATCACTTTTGGAGGTTGGTGCCACTGCAGCAGTAGCAGACCTACTGTGGGCAGTAAGGTAAAGAGGTACAGATTGCATATTTTAAGTGGGACTATCCTCAAAAACAACCAAGTAATTTAACACCTTGCACTGTGCTGTCACATTTTTGTTTAGCATCTACGTGAAAAGTCATCATGTCCCATTTTTAGACGGCCACCTCCCTGTTCACACTGATCTTTATAACAAGCACATAAATGCCCGTCTATTTTTAAAGGGGGATATTTGCAGAACCCTAGAAATTTCAGTGTGACAGAGATTTTAGGCTGAATAAGGTCAAGTACGTAAAGTGATGAGTTTTGCAGCTTACCTACACTTTCAGGACCTGTTCTCTCTTGCCAGGCTACCCTCTGGCACTGTCCCCATCCTCCACTTCTCTACTCTCTCGGGGCATTAGCAGAACACAGGCTACCCTAGTGAGGGGAGTGGCTCTAACACACTCCCCTGTCATTTCCCAGTGCACCAATTGTAGGGATTTTCCAGAGGGCTTTTTTAGATCCACCTGTTGTTTGTTCAGCCAGCCCCACAGAAACATATAAACCTGTTTTACTTGAAAAGGGAAAGCAGGCAAACCTCTCTCTGTGCAATTAGATTGAGCTGTCTGTCTGCTTTCAGCAGAGAAAGAGCTGCCAACCATGTTGAAGGAACAATTTACCTGACTGACATCTGAAGAGGAGCAGAGTGAGTCCCCTAAATGAAACTTTCTCTTTAGCCTCAGGAAAAAAAAGATCTATTCCCGCAGTTTTGGCTTATCCCCTCTGAGTCTGTGTGAGGCATGACGGCTCTGAACTGTTCTCACTTGAAATAAACTGGCTGACCCATCCCTAATCAAAACCAGTATTTAAAATGTGACAGAGGAACAGCTGCCCAAAAATTAACATGAAGCTGATGACCCAGATGATGAAATTAACTGCCAAAAACTCAGGTTCTAAAATACATGCATTCAAAATTAATGTTAAATAAATATCGCTAGATAGCAATACATAAGCTACAGAAATAGACTCAATCTACTTCTGGTATTGTAGGAATTTTGTGTGCTCATATACTCAAAAAAAAAATAGAAGTGAAGCAATAGCAAAAAATAGCAAAAATTGCAATGATGGGAAATCAGCTGGCTGAAGTCCATGCTGGTCACAAAGAGAATGACTACATCTTATAATAAGTTGTGCTGAGGAATAATTGAGTGGAGAAATGGAAAGAAAATTGAACAGCAACCTCTCCCTGTCTTTTCTAACAAGAAGATGTCTCAAAACTTAGCGACACTTTTTGAGATGGTAAAAAGTAACTTCAAAGCAATCAGCAGGAGAGCTGACACCCCAGAGCTGCTGAGTTCCATACAGAGTGGAAAAAACTACACTGAATCTGATTGCTAACATACTCTGTCCCTGTACAAGCCATGCCACAGGAAAAAGCAGTGGAAAATCCAGAGCCAAGACTTGCAATAAGGTCAAAAATTAAAGCCAAAGAAGGAAAAAGATTAATAGAAGGGCAGCACCATCCTCTGCTCACCTGCGTCAACCAGCAAGACCTCTCCCTTCTTTGCATTTGTTTTTGCATACTGATGTGAGCTCTAGACTTGGAGCCAAGGGACTGAATTTTTATTAGGCACAGGCTGTCAAAGCACAGACAGCGGCAGCGTAGCAGGGCTTGAACAGCCTCAGTTTCGCTAAGCAGGACCGCGGCTGCTCTCTATAAATACACAGTGTGGGGTAAGCGCCAGGGGGAGGGGAGAGCTATTTCTGATAAGACAGGTTTCCCGAGAGGGCTGCAAAGGGAGAGCAAAAGCCCTCCCTGCAGAGGGGACAGGCTCTGCCACTGTGACCACCCCGCCAGGCATTGCCTGGGCTCTGACCAGTTCTTTGGGAGCAGCAGGTGGGCTGGTGTGTGCCCTGATGCAGAGGATGGGCATGAGAAGCAATTCAAAGCCCATGGGTTTGCCAAGGTGTGCTTGGGCAGCTGTGCGCTCCCAGGAGTCAGGGCAGCATCCCTCTGCATGCCAGGGACACCAAGGCTCCCAGCATGGGGGCATTGTCACACACTGGCACCCTGGTCTCATGTGCCTCTCCAGCAGCATCTGTGTCTCAGGTCTGGGTGGGACAGCCACACCTTCAGTGGAACTTTCCTAAAGACTTGGTCAGGAAAGCCCAGATTTCAAAAGAGCGGACGGGGTGTCTCTATGCTGCCAGAAGCAGTGACTGTGAAATGAATACCAAAAATTAAATAAACACTAAAAAATACTCAGGGAAGTACTGCAGTGTAATTCTTCACTGCTGGTGTTTAGAAACACTTAGTACACAGCTGTACAAAGGTTCTGCTTGAACAGTGAATTATCAGACTTGAAAAATCCCCATGTTCCTCTCTCCAGGACAGACACAGAGCAGAAGAACAAGCAAAAGAAGGAAAGCTCCACCATAAAGAGTGGCAAAGGAAGTAACAAATGGGAGGGACATGTGACAGGGGAGATCCTAATGTGCCTTCAGCCCAGGGCTCTGGAAAGGCAGAATGGTGCAGGATGGGACCTTCACAGGGAACCACGCATCCCTTCTGCTCCAGCAGCTTGTCCTTGGGCTGCAGGGGGTGCTGGGCCCAGGTGCAGCTGGCCTGTCATGCTCTCAGCCCTGCTGCTGGACCCCAACAGGAGGGCAAATTGGTGGCCACAGACCCACAGTCCTCATGAAGGGCAGTCCTTAAGTATCTGTCTGCAGCACAGGTTTTTCTCCCACCAGTGCTAGGCAGTTATCATTATATTTAAAAGGCTACTGTCAGCTTACAGACAGCTCGCTTCTTTTTTTCTTTATTTTTTTGCCAGAACTTGAAGTAAATAGAAAAGGTTTAAAAGGTTTGCTGGGGAGGGGAATTCTGTTCCAGTAAAAACAGCTGGTTCAGATAAATAAATATTATGTTACTATGTAGTAGCCACATCACAAGCAAGACAGCACTAGGAACTCAACAGCAAAACTACCCAGATTTAAAACTGCATTTCATTCCCCAAGCTAAGAAACAAACACAGAATGTAAAGGAAGAGTTTTTTGGTTTTTTTACTACTCTCAAATTTAATAAGTACTGTTTTTTCTGGTAGCATTAGTAAAGAAATATATGTTTAAAATATAAATTTTCTATACTGAAAGTAAGGTTGTAGACTATAGGGTATAAAAGTTTCCCAAAACAAAATTCTTCCTTTTCAAAACTAAATATCAGAAGAAATCTGATAAACACTGGACTCTTGAGGCCTTGTATGAAGTTTCTACACAATCCTACCACTGTAGGACTTCAAGCCCCCTCAGAAGGGTGATTTGGAGACCTCCAGTGCTGAAAGTGTCCAAACATGAGAATAAGCTGTCCTTGTTTGTTATGGATTTGTCTATATTTGGTATCCATCTGCTTTCCTGACAAGACCATCAATGGCATAATTTGCAAAACGTATAGTTCTATTAGGCCTGCCTGGAAATTACCTCACCTAAAAAGTCTGTTTCAGCTGATTGGTTTGAAGTACAGTACACTGCAAAATACTCTTCTTCAACCATGTAATCTGGAGCAACCCCAGAGTTTATCAGCCTCCTTATCTAACTTCCTACATCCCGTATCAAAGCCCTTCACTTCTCTGGTAATGCTTTCAAATAAACATAAGAGGCTTTTCCTAAATGTGGGATTTATTCAGCATTCACACTGGGATCTCATTCATAAGATAAATCATGCTGTAAGGGACAAGAGCTAAACAGCTTTCCAGCTGGGGGTATGAGGTGATACAACTTTAGATAGAAGATGCTGCTGGACTGAAGAAAAGCTTGGTAAACACCAGCCCAGTTCACCCGGACAACACATCTTTGTAAGTGAGGCCTGCAATTGGCTGGGAGGAGTTTTGCTGCAACTCACAGCAGAAAACAGCTGTCCCCCTCAAATTTTGGCGGTCTCACCCATTCCTTCTCAACATGCTGCTTTTTGAAGCTCTGTTTTCCAGACTTTTGAGGAAGAGCCTCAGGATAACTGAGCATTTTCCCATTTTATCTGGAGAAGGCTCCTTGATGAAGTTCACCCAGAATCAGCCTTGGCCAGGGTAATGTGAAAAGCTGACCCAAGCTGTCAGCTTCCTGTGCCTTCTAACCTACCACCCTCCTCTCTTACCCCTCAGGACAGTGATGTTTATTGTCACAGCTGATTTTGATGGCACTGTGGATACTTGTTTTCTTTCTTCTAGTTGACGTGCTGCAGAGGTCCTGCTGGGAGCAATAAACATCCCCATCCATTCACAGGGACCAAAACCCACCCTGAGGTGATATTTTGGGAGTGCAAACAATGAACTTCAAAGGAAAACTGACCAGAAAAGCCATTTCTGAGCAGCACTGCTGATTCCAAATATGTAGAGAGGAGTTTTGCTGTGTTAAAATGATCCCAAGTAAACAGCATAATAAATCATTCAAAGGGAGGAGTAGCCCCTATATCCCTCGTATCTGCCTTGCAGTGGAGAGCTTGGCACTGATGTGCCTCCTGCCTCCTGTCTCCAAACTGTTCCAGAGTTATCAATGATCATGAGGGGATTTTTAGACCTACAACCAACATGCATTCAAGAATGCCCTTGGCTCCATCACCCCCAGGCAGAGATGTGGTGCATGTCACATGGGACTGGGCCATATGTGGGCTCCTCATCCCCAGCAGCTGGCTTGCCCAGGCAGCAGGGGGTGAACTGAGCTGTCACACCCACCTGTGTTGAGAAATAAAACATTGCTCTGGCACAGATGTGCCCACCCCTGCACCCACATGGCCCAGCCCAGGGCTGCAGCCACTCAGCACTCTCCCAGGGGAGCATGGATGCCAAGGAGTACTTCCCCAATGTGCTTTGGATGGGGTCACTTCCTTCAGGGTAGCAGGGAAATTTACCCACCCCCACCAGTCAGCCCCGGCATCAGTCAATGCTGCCTTGTTTTCCTTGTTTGCAAGTATAGCCAAAGAGCAACTAGAGGTCAATCCTGCCTACTAGACACTTATTCAGAACTTGCACAAAGAGGTATGGAATTATAGCAGGAAATAATTTTAGGAGTGTATTATTGTATATTCATTTTTAAATTTTCTTGTCCTTCTCATAGGACAAGAAAGTGGCAACCCTTCATTTTAATAGGAGGGAGATATTCACATTCCTGAACATGGATATTGGACCTCTCCCAGTGACTGTTCCTACCGTGTGATCTAAAATTCCTGTTTTCCTTTCCCAAGCTTGCAGCAAACAAAAGTATTTGTTTACAGGGAAGCTTGTCTAGAATTATGCAGTTCTAAAGAGAGTCCCATGGAGAAGAGAGAAGAAGAAAACATGGCTTAGATAGGAGAGGTGGAAAACTAAAAGGTTTACTCCAGACTTTCACAAGAGATTATGAATATGAAAAGATGTACACAGCCCTGCAAGAAGTTTAGCAGCTTCTGTCAGTTCCATCACGAATGGTCTCCTGGCTCATCTCTTGCCTCATGGGCAACCATGATCTAAATATATATCCCAGGTACAGCTGCATGAGGAAGACACTGCCCATTTTTTAGCAACACCAAGCCTCTGTCACCCAGAGAGAGACTAAAGACAGTGGAAGTCATGTGTGTGTAGGACAGAGTGGAATAGCAAGATGAGCAATGCTGGAAAGATATGTGACTCCTCCAAGGTCACAAGGGCTTCTAACTGCCCCCAGTCAGCTCCAGCCTCAGACCTGGGAGAATCTGGGCATATGTAAAAATAGGGTGTGGAAACAACCTTATCTTTTTAGTTGCTTTCCTGTTTTACATTTGCTGCCTGCTTTAAGCCACATCCCAGGGGCTGGGTAGGGTTAGTGCAGAGCTGTTATGCCAACTCATTCTTGACTCCCTGGTGAAAGCATCCCCTCCCTTGCTTTTTGTAGTGCCCAAGTGCTGCCAAGGGATCATCACAGGGCTTAGCGCAGAGCTCATGTTGCTGGCTCACTGTGTATTGTACTGTGCTGTTATTCCTTCACTTTTCTGCCTAAGCAACAGCTGCAGTAATTTTCCATCACCAGGCTAATTCACTAATTTATCCAAACAGGGATTTCCATGAGGATGCACACACCTGTATCTGGCCATATTTTCTTTGTTTGCCTCATTTAGTGCAGGAAGAGATGGGAAAGCATGACCAGTGAATAAATCTACCCCAGCCTTTTGCTATCAGCTGGCAGTCAGCAGACAGACTCTGGGCACAGGGGTAATGTGTCCAGATATGTCACTGCCAAACTGCCTGGTTCCAGATAAATATCCCTTGTCATACCAGGCTTTTTTAAACTTCTCTCCACTGATCAAAATCCTTGTAGCCAAACTAATGTTGTTTGCCTCATAACTGTTTCCGTCAGAGGAAAGAAGAGTGGGCCTGCTTGGGAACATCTGCTGTACACAGCCACTTCAGGCAGAACAAAGGAACTGCAAACAGAGGAGCCTGCACCCTGAGAGTGGCTGCCAGAGTAACAAGACGTATATTTCCCAAGACATTTTCACCTTCCTCTCCTTTCAGGAGGCCTCTTTAGTCTCAAGTGTCCACGTAACCATACAGAGAGGAAAACTCGGCTTTTACACGGTTTGGTACTAACCCCGGGAGAGATCCCCAGACACACCCTTCCTCATCATCAGCTAAAGAGCCTCACCAGATTTACACAGAGTTTTTATGATGTCTCGCTGTCAGTGCCCCAACTACAGCAGTATTTTCTGTTTAAGGGTGCCATGAGACTCACATAAGACTGAATTGTCTTGCAGCCCATACAGTTAGTGGCGAAAAAACAACCAAAGCCCACCTGAAGCCCACAGGAAGGTCACAGGCACTGTGCACAAGCTGGTGGAAAAAAGCAGGATAGGGACCAGTAGCACCGAGTAGTTCTGCTTTTTTGTGTTTTGCGATCCACCTACAGCATGAGCCTGGGATGATTTCCCTGAGGAAGGGGGAATCTCCCTGAGGAAGGGCTTCTAAAACAAGCTTGGTTTCTGCAGCCAGCTACCACACAAAACTTGGCAACTTGCAGCACAAACCCTTTCGAAGGCTTTTTTTCCCCCTCCTTTCCCTGCCTCTAACACAGAATGTATACCATGCCCAGGACCCCAGAGAGTAATCAGGGCAGGAAAACAGTTTGACTAGGAAATCTTTCCAATGTCAACATCCTCTATCCCGGGGCCTTGCTTTCCGTGAAAAAATGGACTTTGTGTACACATTTGCGTGGACTGGGCTTAAAGGAAAAGACCCATCCTGTGGGTTTAAAAAGAAAAGTTAAAAGATATCCTACAGCCTAAAGAGGCTGTGCTCCCTGACTACTCCAGTGATGTATTTAGCAACGTATTTATTTAGACTGAGCAAAACCTTGGGCATTTCAATGCAGAGAAGCCCTGGGGCCACAGCATTCTATACCAGACCTTATATTCAACACTGTAAACTGTTGCTCTAATCCTCAGCAAAATTGTGGAGTGATTTAGGGACTCCCAGGCTATTCAGACTCCCAGGATCTGGGCTAGAACATCCATGGCTAAACAGATCCCTAAGGCTTTTATGTCATTACCTTTAATTTCTACTGGAGCAGGAAAACCCTGGCTTGATCAGCGCTGTGACTTCTCCACGTAGCCAGCCCAGCTGGGGCAGAGATAAGAAACTGAACCAGTGCATTAAGGCTGAAAGTAAAACTAGTGGTGGCTGGTCCTGAAGAGTGACCAAGCAGGATCTGCTGAGCTGCACCAGTCAGTTGAACCACCGGTTAGGAATTGCCATAGCATCATTGTCTCTCTTCCATGACTCAGTCTCAAGGCTGATGAAAGGTAATCCTTGAGGCAAAGCTACCCAAACTATGTTTCCCTTAGGGACACACATCCCTGCCAAGAGAATCCATAAAAGAGGGACATTCACAACTACCATGCTGAAATATTGCCATTTCAATAGAAATACTATTAATTCTGCATGGCAGGAAGGCATGAGCATTTTGAGAATGCACAACACCAAGAAGCAGCTTACCTCACAAGACTGACATGAGTATTATTTTGAAGGAGGTCGTATCTGTAGAAATAAACCTATACCATTTCCCTGCTTGAATTTCCTGTAGATCATTAAGGAGTACAGAGACCTAAACAAGTCATTCTCTTTAAAGGAAACATTTGAGATCATTAGCAACTTGCCTGCTGGGAGGTTCTCAAATCCAGATGTCTTTGTGGTAAATTTGCACAGAGCATTTGATACCTATTTATCCCCTCATTTACAAACCACGTGCAACTCATAAAGTCAGCACTACCCTAAGAGAGGCATGACTAGTGATTGCTATGCTTGCAATAGACAGACCTTGGATTAAAAGTGAAAAGTTAACTTCCAGGCACAGTTCTTAATTTAAAACATCTGAAAAATTAACATTCTCGTTTGGGCATTTTTCCAGGTCAGATGGTAGTGCCTGGATATTCTCTGGACAAACTATCTCATCCACAGAGTCTAAATATTTGGCTCACTTCTCTAATGTATGGAAGTGAAGAATTATGTTGGTTTTATTCATCACCCCAGAATAAGTTCATCATCCCTCATCACAGGTATTTGTTCCATTGCTGCGTCTGGCTAACTAAAAGCAGAAAACTTGTGTTACAACCTCTGACAGTCCCCACACATATTGGCAGTTTCATATTTGGGTGACTCCAGTTGCTTTCATTTTGAATAACTTATTGAATCCCTTCAGCACCTGTCAAGTCTAGAGCTTAAATATGCAATTGGTCTGGAGGGTTTTTCGGGTTTTGTTTCTGAGGTGGTTTTTTTGGTTGGTTGGTTTGTTTTGTTTTTTTTTGTTTTGGGGTTTTGTAGGTTGTTTTTTTTTCATTGTTGTTGGTTTTTTGGTTGTTTGTTTTTAGTTTGTTTGTTTGTTTTTGGTTGGTTGGGGGGTTTTTTGGTTTTTTGGTTGTTTGGATTTTTTCCCTACAAGTTAATATCTCTTAACCCATTTATATTCCATGATTCCAAGCAGATTTAAAACAGAAAGGGACTGTCCACACAGTGCATTCTGCAGGGGGTCCCCAATCCTTTGGTTTGTTTTCCAGGCTCTTCTTATTACATCTTCAAATAGCACCTCTGTTCATGGTTATTGTAAGCTTGAGCAGCCCTTTGAAGGAAGTGAATTGCACCTCAGCTTGGTGGAAACATGGGCTTACAAGACTGAAGAAGGTTACATTGGACTCTGGTAAACCATGCAGAAGAACTTTTATTAAAACATGTAAAATAACCTTCATGTTCTATTTGGTACTTGCTTCTAATGGAAAGATATTTTCTGATGGAAAATATCAACCAGTTTGGGGCACCATCCTTCAAAAAAGACAGAAATAAAAAAATGATGGTGTAGGAAAAATTACCTGCTAGGAAGGGTTAAAGTTGATTGGTCTAGCAGGAAAAAAAAAACAACTAAGGACAGACATTAAGAGCCTTTAAGGACAAGACAGATGCAAAAAGGGAGAAAAGAAATTATTCATATGTTCTTTGGAGACAGGACAAGTGTAATGTATTTTGATTGCACTAAGGGTTGGTGCTAGAGACAGCTTCCTCTTGTGATAAGGACAGTAAACAGTGGAAAAGATTGCCTAGGGAGGTTGTGGAATATCTATCACTCTTGGTTTCTAAAAGCAAATGTGACAGATGTGAGTTGGAATCATTCTGGTATAGCTGGACCTGCTTTGGGCAAGGACTGTGGACAAGTTTATTCCTCAAGGCAGTCTACCAGAGCTATTTTTTAATAGTTGGTAATAATGTGCCTCATAGGCAGAGAGGATTAAATATGTAATACAAAAAAAAAAAAATCTCAGGAAAAGAAGGAAGATAAAAAGGCCTTGGACATTGCCAAGTTCTGGGTAGCTAGAGGTGTGCTTTAGTCTTCAAAGAGTCCTCTGATCTGTTTTTGTTTTGCATAAAGTTAATATAAAAGATCACTTTGTAGGCAGCATTAAGCCTGTTGACTTCAGAAAGGTCACTTAAGGGGGATAAGCTGGGTGGGGGTACTGGAGTAATTTCAGATAACTCATCGAGTTTCTTGTATCCATCCCAGTGGTGGGCCTCATGAGAGGAAGTGCACATATTGCCTGGCCAAGCAAAGATTTGTGCTATAAAGTTCAGAATCCTTTTGGAAGAGATTCAAAGCTAGATGGTTATATTTTT
>VXBU01006350.1:1045068-1060361 GCA_013400315.1 Bombycilla garrulus
AAAAAGGAGGGGGGGCAGTGGGGCATATAAAAACTCCAGTTCCAGAAAACTGGAACTGAAAATTTCTGAAGTTAACTTTAGTTTAACAACCACGTACAGACAGCGATGGGAAGAGAGAATTAAGCTAGCCATAAATGTTTATGATGAAAATATTAGAGATCTCCTCACAGTCATGGAGTCTCGGTTTACCATGTTTCATACTATGTACGAGGGTTACCGATATCCAGGTGGGAGAGGAGGTTGCTGGATTGTCCCTCTTCCCATGGAAGAAACAAGAAGAGTATGTGTTTCACAAAGCCAACAGGACCATCTTTCAGAATTCCAGTTAACTTCCTCTTCTCCTTAAATCATCCTCTACTCTTATATAAGCCTCCTAAATCTTCTTCACAGTTACTTTAATAAAATCCAAAACCACATCCATCATTTTAAGGTGCCTTCCCCAGTAGCAACTCATTAACAAATCTTCCAAATTCTGACTTCACTGACACAGTATTTAATGAACTGTTGAGAGTCAAACCAGAATTCAAATGATGGGGAAATTGAGGTCTAAAATGGCAAAGACATAAGATGACATATTTCCAAGAGTTTCACAGCCTTTATTTCTGTGAATATTCTCATCTGTGCTAGTAAAAACTGGGAGGAATTTCACTAAATGTGGCAAAAACCCCCAATAATTGCACATCAGCATAGTACCACTGTGAAATCAAGATCAGTCCTGAAAATGCTCTCATGAATTACCATTTAGATCATACTTTTTTTGAAAGCCTTTAGCAATAACTGAGAAGAAAACAACTTCAATAAAAGTACATCACAATTCTTCTCACTGCATAATGACATTTGATAAAAAGAGAAAATCTATATTGTTTTTTGTTTATGAAGCTGATGTGCTTTCCAAATGCATACAGCAAAGTCAAAATACTTTAAACAATAAAGCGTTTCCAAGATAAATGTAGCTAGTTTCAGGATATTTATGAAAAGTGGCTAAGTAGATGAAAAAAGATTATGAGTACATTAGAGACAAAGAAGAAAAAGACTGCTTAAAATTACATACAGGCTGTTTTGATATTCAAGATTTTCAAGCTATGGGAAGTGGACTTGTAATGGCAATTAATGTTTCCCTTTCCTTTCCAAAACACTCAGACCTGTGACAAATTGACAAATACCGAAGTTCATTCAGAAGCAAAAAAACCTCAGAGAGCTCCTCCATCTATTCGTGATACAGGTGTAAACTTTAAACTCACATTTGACTAACTGTACTTCTTTAAATAACTTTAAATTAGGAAACTTTTGATCAGGATTTATGGACCACTGAAGTCTCATAAGCAATATGCAACTTAGTAATTTTTTTTCGGATTGAAAACTGGAGAGGACGGAATTTCCAACAAGTGTTAATTTCTTATATTTTTTTCCTTGAAAGAGTAAATTACTTTTTGTCCATTCAGTATATATTCAATTTTTAAGCACACATTAGAAGGAAATATGTTAAAAAACATTTTCAGAATAAGACATAATATACTGAACAAAATCATAGCACAAATAGGGGATTTCTTTTCCAAGAGAAAGTCATTACAATGGAGGACTCTGGGGCTGTCAGAATGGACTGTATTGGACTGAGGGCTCTCACCAGNGTATTGTGCAGATTAATTTATGGAGCTTGAATATCTTTGAATGCTCTAACTATTGATATATGAATACTTTTGATCAAGAAAAACAACCTTGGTGAAGAATAAAGAAATTACCAGATTTCAGTACTCCTAAACTCTGTATGAAAAGCCCATGCTGAATAAGAACAAAAATCACAGATTCTTATAAACAAGTACAATTGGTCACACCTATGTAAACATGAATATATATTCAATTTGTAAGCACATATTAGAAGGAAATATGTTAAAAAACATTTTCAGAATAAGACATAATATACTGAACAAAATCATAGCACAAATAGGGGATTTCTTTTCCAAGAGAAAGTCATTACAATGGAGGACTCTGGGGCTGTCAGAATGGACTGTATTGGACTGAGGGCTCTCACCAGAGCCACATTTCGCCTTCTTGGCCACCAGTGAGGATGCTAACACTGACATACTTTTCTCTGGCAGCAGTCCCACTTGAGTAGAAGTATGGATAGCTAATTCCATATATGCTTACTCTTGGGGTTTTGTTTTGTTTTGCTCTTTATTTGGCCCTGTGAAGCACAGTTCAGATGGCCAGGACAGCTCACTCGTGTGTATTTTAACACTGAACAGAGGATGTTCAGGTAATGTTCAGGTCTCCATAAGGCAAGGGACTCCTTGGTCCCTTCTTTTATTTGCTATCCATAATGTCTCCGGAGGTTCTCTAAATTTGTACCTAAGCCTCATATTACTCTTCTGGGTCATGAATTGGTCAAGTTCCTCGCAGTTATCTTCTCCACTTCCTTTGCTCTTATGTGAATGTTCTGATACGAAACGTGAATGTTGTAGTTTCTAGATATAATACAACCTCAAATGGTACTTATCAGAAATTTTTGAGCATCTCACCTAGCTTTTGACTGATCAAACACTCTTGAAAACTGTTTCCAGCATTCCATTTGTAACTTCATGCAGCTATTAATTAAAAAGAAAATCCATACTACAACAACTTTTGCTTCCTTCCTTGCAAATTTGACGCTGCTCTGCAATTCCCCTAGCACAGATCATATCACTGTCAATAGCTGATCCTTAGGAAAATGCAACATTAAATATGCAAGACTGGAAAATGCAACATTAAATATGCAATCTAATGCCAGCCACCACATTTGTTGGCTGTAGTTCCAAGACAACTTTGCTCTTTAGTGTGCAAGTTGGCATGATTGCCAGTAAGGCTAGAGGGGTTTCTGATTTTGCAAAGTCTCTTCTGTGTCAGCAGTGTGAGCACGGAGTGAGCCCAGTGAGCATGCTGGAGTGAGGGCAACCACAGGAATAGTGACTGTCTCTGGAGACATGAGAGAGCTGGTGGAGGAATGGTAGGTACCTCTTCTCTGCTTCTTCCCTCTTTAGTTTTACCTAGGCCAGCCCTCCAGTCTTAGTGTCTGCGTTTCTTTCTCAAGAGGATCTTGTTTAGCAGCTCTACAGGTAGATCTACCTGCTTTTACAGGTAGATCTACTCCAAAGACCATACAGTTAAAATGCCTGAACTTGCCAGATGCCAAAAGTCTTGCTCAGAATTGCATGACAGGAGGCAGACAAAGCACCTAGCAGAAATCTTTGCCTTGGTTCCCAATGCATGCATGAAATTAGCAAATTTGTTGGAAAACAGGCAGCACAATGATAAGTCTTCCCATCCCGGAAGAGCTCATGTGATGCTAACTGTGGGGCTCTGCAGTGTGCTGCCCTGCACAGTGCTAAGTGATAATGCCCTTGATTTCATAGGGTCATTAATGCTAATTAGACCTTGAGTGTCTGCACTTAAAAAATATTTGGGACAGGACAAAAGTACTGTGCCAACAATAGCTAAGGGCGAAGCCACAGATTGCTGATTTTCCTGGTGTTTGGGATTGTTTATGGAGCATTTCACAGCTCAAAGTTTTTTCAGTGATAGTGCATAAAAATACCAGTTTTGTAGAAAGCCACAGCAATTTGTAATAAGACCATGAGTAAAGTACACACCATACATGTTGTGATATAAAATATTAGTTTTAGCCAACTGACGGTACTTCTTTACATCCGTGAGACACGCTCGTAGTAAAGTCCACTGTATTTCTCACTGTGCTCACCTAAGTATTCCCTTAAAATTACCCTTACAATGAGTTTTCATAGAGCTGAGAATCTGGCCCATCTGATTCCAAGCGTCTGTGAAGTGTGAAGCACAAACCTCTGAAAATTAGACTGTTTTGTCAAAAAATCATCTTAAACTTTAAATATTCCAGAAGCAAGAGATGTCAAAGTAAATTTTGCACACCTCAAAGCAGAACAAAGTAACAGGCCCCAAAGAGTAAAGAGAGATTCCTGGCTTGTGATTTAAGCACTCCCTTCTCTAAATTTAAATAACAAAAATATTTTTCAAAGTATGAATCTCTTGGGCACTGTCATATTGTGTCACCAAACAATTCCTTGAGGAATGTTAGCTCTACTTCTGCTGTTTGAAGTGCCAGAGGTTTCTTTGCAT
This sequence comes from Bombycilla garrulus, assembly GCA_013400315.1. Lineage (NCBI taxonomy): Eukaryota > Metazoa > Chordata > Aves > Passeriformes > Bombycillidae > Bombycilla > Bombycilla garrulus. The sequence goes on from VXBU01006350.1 coordinate 1,049,191, forward strand.
GAAATGGCCTGTTATTCCCAAGGACAGAGTGAAGAAGAGGATTCTCTTCATGTTTTTCTTTCAGACCACAATGGATTAAAAAAAATCTTAAATAATGAGAGAGTGAGTAAACTCATTCTAAAGGATTCTAGAGTGCTCTAATAGTATGTCACCATCCATAGTAGGACAAGGCTCTGTTCCCTCCCTGTGCACAAATTGCTTGATTGCTTTCACTGCCACAGTTTGTTTCCTAATATTTGGCATCACATTTCCTGTTTCTAGCCTTGGGCTTATATGGGTTTGATCCAGCCTGCCCTGAAATTAATGGAAAGCCTGCTACGTACTACAGTGTCCCCTTTTCCTCTTGCTGGAGCTTGTTGGCTACTCCAATGATTTTTCTCACTTTCATTTTGGCTGGCCTTCAAGTCCTTCCAAAATATCATGCCTCTTGTTCTGTACACACGCACAGACAGAAAGAGAGAGAGAGACAAGATAAAAACCCCTTTGCCCTGTGTGGTGGCCAAGGGGCATGGAATGGTTCACGTGGCAGCAGTGTAGGGAACAAACCGGGCTCCTGTCCCAGGCAAACCTCGGCAGGTGCCTCAGCCTTCCCCAGCTACTCCCACTCTACTGCAACTGCCAGTACCGGCAAAGCCAAGAGCTGCGGCAACTCTCTACCTTCATCAAACACTATATGCTGAGTTTTTTAGGTCCCTAGACAGAATCCCATACTTAATCCTGGTATAATGCCTCCTACTTGGGTGATTTGTCTTGCATCACTTAAATATGTCTCAAAAAATGAGTGTAAATACTGCTCCTTGCTTACGTATTCAGACAGCCCCTAATTATCTCTAGAGATAATCTCTCTTTGAGTGATCTGCTTGTTTGACTGCAAACACCCTGGGTTTGTGAGGTGTTGCAAAGAGTCAGGTGTGTACTTTCTAGGTGCTCAATACCAAAATATGTATCACGCTGTTCTCCCACTGATGACCAACAGCCTTGCACTTTTGGTGGTGGGGTATTAAGTAATTGTGGGCTGACACTTTCTTGTCCAGCTTTATCAATTTAATGTTAAGTTCCTAGAGGGCTTTAGTTTGCCCACAGTGGAAGGCTTTAGCCCATAGATATTTCCCTTTCATCCTTTTTCTTGCTCTTATTACCACTTCTGTTTGATGGGGTAAAGTACCAAAGGTATACATTCATCTTGACAGCAAATATTTTCATCAGGCTGCTGTTAACACTTTCCTCAGGGAATGTTACTATATTCAGGGATGGTTTGGCATATATTTTTTTTTTAGCAGCTTGCTTTTGTAGGTCTGTGGCACTTTTAAGCAGTGATTAAGCTTTGTCATTGTAACATGATGCTGATGTAGGACTCCTCTTCCAAGGTAAATCATCTGAACAGAGTGGTGTAAGTCAGGGTTATTATCTGAAAGCATGAGGCTGAGGGTACCAGGCCTGCTGAAATGATTTCTGCTGCGGTCAGTGCAGTGTCTGACAGTCATCTGCTTCCTGTAAGACTGAAAGACAGTCCACAGTGTGTGTACCGACAGGGAGGGATGGGCAGCCAGGGCAATCTCAGGGTCACAGGTCAGTCAGCTCAGTTAGGCAGTAGCGAGAAATACCTGTGGTGTGGGTGGGAGGGCACCAAAAACATTTTTCTGAGGCACCTGTAACTATCTATATCTGCACCATTGAATAACGGACTGATTCCTGATCTCAGTTTTCCAATGGAACACACTAGATCATGCCTACTAATCTGCAGGGTAGTTGCTTGAAGAAACCTAAGTTTGAATCATCCAAGAAAAGCCAGGAATGACAATTAAACAGTGTGGACAATGTGTTACCAATACTCAAGTTCATTCCCACGCCCTCCCTTATTTAGAGCACAGACAAACTAAATGCTGTGGACGTTTCATCAGCTTTGGGTTGGTTTGGCACACACCCACATGAACCCCAACCACTTACCAGGTCTTTGATATCCCTGGCCATGTCTGCCAAACAGTGACATCTCCAGGTTTTTGGAAACACACTTCAGTTTCAGAAGGTGCTCTGAGGAAGCGTCTGTGATCTGAATGCTGTAAGCCAAATGCCTTTATCTGTGGTGCTCTATCTCGTATGCCCAGACTGCCTCAAAAATTCAAGTACTCTCTGAATGTGGGTGGGAGCTCTCCTTTGGCATATGCCCAGTTCCACAAAATTATAGATATAAGCGCTTGTTTCATATGGTTTGTTGTCAGCTTCCTTTCATATGCTTCCTTGACAATGGTAAATAATTGTCTTGATTGCTCTCTGTGCACTTCTCTAACCCATTTTTTCTAGCAATCTGAGGATCTCAAATCTTGGCTCATCTGTTGTACTTTCATGACCACAAAATTAAGTCAGTTATGTATATCTATTTCCTTCTTCTTGTTGTGTACCTCAAAATTGTAGCACTGTAGTTTCAGCATCATGGAGAGTCACAAGTAATAACTCTTTTAAAGTGCTCTCTAGTGATTTAGTGTCATTTTCTACTTCACTACTTCAGTTGCTTTACACCCTCAAACTTAATGGTGAAACGACTCACATCAAACAGGATTGCTAGACATTTCTTCTTCCTCTGGGTGTCTTTTGGTTCTGTGTTGACAATGAACTCAATCAAAAAGCTACCAGCTGTCTTCCGCTGCAGGAATTGGTACTCCAAACTACAACTCACTAGCATCGCATAGTGTTGCCTTTTCAGTCATACAGACTTATTTTTGGGACAGGACAAATGATTATCTTTTTTTTCTGGTGGTATGTAACAGTTATATGTGGTAACCATGTCTGTGCCATTTTTTTTCCCATTTTTTCATAATTCAGCAGACGTTTGATGGTGGGAAAATAGTATAAATAATATCTGCTACTTTAGAAACTATTATTAAAGCTAGTTAGAAATTATCTTTAGATGCAGCTTTGTTGTTTTTACCTCCTAAGGAGGTCAGCAAATGAGTGTGAATGACATGGCAGAAAACCACATTTTACTGTGGTTACAATCAAATTTTATTCCACTTACTGAACTCTATCACACCAGGTTGTAGCCAGCAAAAGATCATGAGATACATCTGCTCCCTGGAGATTCAGCTAATCCCTCTTCTGTTGTTGACAGGGATTACTCATTTCTCCTCAGATAGGGGCCTAAATGCCATTGCCAATTTTCTTGATCTAGATGAAGTCCATAATCTTGCAGAGGAGCTATTTGACTTACCTGGGTGCCTTTAACATTACCACCATTGGCCATGAAGCACTGGGAATCATCCAAAGCAAATAATCCTCATCCAGGAAGGTACTTAGTCATGAACTCCAGCTGTCTTGTCCTGGCTGCAGTGCTTGCTGAGCTTTTCCTCATCCAGTCACAGCACAGGGAAAGTGGAAGCGGACTTACATACACGCATCAGGGATACCCAAAAAGCACTTTTGGGAAAAGGGAGCTTGATTACCAACCAACTCTTCTTATTTCTCAAATGAAATAAACACTGAGGTGAAGTGAAGCATGAGTGCTGAAAACAAACAACATCCTGCTGTTCCTGGTAGGAAAAGTGTGTAAAGAGAAGGGTGCAGCAAAACACTCAGGCACAGAGTCACTGTGATCTGTGTAACAAAAGATGCTTATCCCGCCTGAGTTGGTACAGTCATTCACACAGTGACACCCGTGAGAGCCCTGCTGACCTCACCTTCAAGGGATTCACAATAATGCTGGCAGTTTGGATTTTTATACCACCCTACCACCATTACAGTACTTAGGTTGACCGAGTTTTCTCTCAAACAATACTGAAATCTTATCGCTTCACATATTTCCTACTGCTTCTTTTGCATCTGATTTCCTGAGGGCTTTTTTTTTCCAGTTTGCATCATGGAATTTTATTTTGGAGCAGATTTTTTGATGCTACCTTCATATTCATATAATTCGTTTTTCTGAGGTTTACAGCATCATTTCTGGTTCCATGCCTTTGCACCACATTAATACCACATGTCTGTAAAATCTGACTCTTGGTCTCACTTCCTGCCTGCTTGACAATGTTCTTTCATATTATTTCTTTTATCAGTATTTTTAATATCAATGACTTCTCTTTCCATGAATATGGTATACAAAGTCTTTGTGCAGGGAGACCTTTATTATTCCTCAGGTTATTCATTTTTCCCTTTAAATTTTGTTTGTCTAGATTTTACTTCTGTGCATCTGGGTTTTGCATTCATATGGGTACCTTTCTGTGTTTTCTCTCTTCTACTAGTGGATTAACAATCCTGGGTCTGGTTCATCTTAAATCTTACATTTACATGGGAAATTGCTCCTCACCCTTGCAGGCAGCTCCAGCTTTTGGAGGCTTGTTGAGGAGCAATCTCATATTTAGGTACTTTAAGATTTGATAATAACAGGAGCTTTGAACAGTTCAACAAAATGGTCACCTGTTTCAGACTGAGCAGATACTCTTTCTGGGTAGAAACAGTCTTAGAAACTTTTTAGTTCTGCCCTTGGGTGAAGACAGCTTAGTGCTGACGCCTCTGTTCAGCATGTGGCTGCGCGTCTTAGAGAGCAGTGCGGCCTCATTTATTTTGTTCCTCCTTCTGCCTGGTTTCAACTACATCCTCTATCTGTTTTCCAGTGCAGCTAGGGGATGTCCAAATGATGAGCATGCTCATCTGTATATAGGCAGCTATGGCACAGTGCCATGATCATTGGTTTTTCTTTAGCTGAAGGATCCAGAATTCATCCCTAATGACAGACGCAATTGCAATTGCCAAGCAGTAAAGGATCCCAGTTAGAAAATAAGCCTATGAGGGCACAGGTTCACTTCGACATTGTCAACAAAACAGTGTGTTCAAAATACTACAAGAGGTGAGAATGATGCAAAAGGAGGGCAGTGGCATTGCTGCAGCTCCACAACAGCATTCCATGGTGCTAGCAATGTGATGACAGCAAGGTGAAGCCTGCTTTGTGGGAGGTTCGCACTGAATCACATCCATTTGCAGGTGCCAGCAGACACAGCGTGGGTAAAGAGCACGATGAGCACACGGCTGGCTTGGATGTGTTTTCCTTGGAGATAACACCAGCGGAAGAGGCTCTGATTAATAAGCTGAAAGCAAATGCAAATCTTATTAATGCTTACTTGGAATCCAGTCCACAAGTCAGCATCTCATTAGAAAGAGGGTTACTGTCAGTAAAATAGTGCATCAAGGCTGCTGGTGTGTAATAGGGACACATGGGGCATTAGAGAGAGCACAGCCTCTATGAGCATGAGTAGAAAGGGGCAGATTCGGGAAAGAAAGCATATGAGACATAGAATCTATGAGAAGCTCGGCCCCTACCCCAAATTGAGGGAACAGCCACCAGCACTCCACTGTCAGCAGAGAGCTGGAAACTCACTGCTAAGACATGTACTCTGTACCTTCCTAATAACTGTCCCAGGCAGACAAGGACATCCCACTGGTTCTGAGTGGTAACTGCAGCCTCCAGGAGGATACTACAGGCAACCAAAGGACTCCCCCAACCCTCTAATAAGCTCATTAGCATATGTCTTTGCTGACAATATGCATGGAACCAGTCTACTTCCAGCTGACAGATCTCTGGGTTATTTTACCATTAGGAGGAAAAAAAAAACAACAAACCAAGCAAACTGGGAAATCACATCCAAAAATAGATTAAAAGAACATGAGAAGTAGAAGGTCAAGAGTTCAACAGTTGGGTAGTGCCAGAACTGGGACAGTTTACATAACCTTGCTGTAGCCTCCCTGAGTGCATGCAGCAGTTAGTCACAGGAACATGAATCGTTTTTTTGAGAGAACCTGACTCATTTGGTGATGTAATGGCCAAAAGGATTAGAGAGAAAAAATAGAAATATGCCTCTCCTCACATTCAGGAGGTGGCACTGTGCAAAACTTCAGCCCCACAATGGAAAGAGTATTACTAATTTTCTTCATGCTCCTGCAGTACAACCTGCCCAGAATATTTATAATTCTTCACAAATAGTAATTAATCTTCAGGCTGCATAAGTAAGAAGACATTTTCATCCCCATTTTGTACGTTGGGGATGGAAGCACTATAGTCAAAGTACTCCCTCGGATAATCTGAGTATCCTTATGGAGTCAGTTAGTTCTTAGCACCTACTGACATTTTAGATCTGAAGATTGCTATGTTAGTTCTGTTACACAGTGTGGCTTGGAGACAGCGACAGACAAGAAACTGTTTACTTCTATTTTTTTGGCATTTGGAGGTAGTTCTTTGAAAAGTGTATACTTCTGGGAATCACAAAGCCCTACATGAGCCAATTTCCTGGAAATAAATCTGCAGTTTATCAGTGCATCTACTATGGTGTTGGTGTCTACAAGTAAATGAAGAAAGTGATATTTAAGAATAAGCTTGGGCTTTATTCTACTGTAGGAAGCCAACCTTCCCAGCATTCCTCTAACGCTCAGTAGAGGGCTAGTGCTGACTACAGAAGAGGACAATGACACATCTTTAAGTATATTATCTGTTCTGCATCTCTAAAAAAATTATGTGATGTAATATACACACTGCCTCCTGTATTTTTTTAAATATACTGTCCCAAGAAGAGAACTGCTGTATTCTTTGGCTGGATTATACATGCAACAAATTACTGTTGTCCCCAGCATTCTTATCCCACAGGCTCTTCACTGTCATTTAAAAAATATTTTTACTGAAAGGCAATACCTTTTACCAACTTTCACAGACATTTTCAAATGTTTATTTGAGTAAGTAAAATAAGAATAAGAATTTTTTTTCTGACTTGAGTAGGATGTGACTTCTAATAAATCTGGAATTTATGAAAAATGGCTTTAATATTTTTATGCTATTTATGGATTTCCTAAGGTTGTCCCACATCTGTTTTTTCCCCTGTATCCATGTGTAGCCACAGAGAGTGCAAACACATCTGGACCTTATAAACACAGAAATTAAACTTTTAGAAAATGCCTGATGCCATTTGAAGATGCTATTTTTACAGTTTAACACCTGCTTTGCTGGTTTTGGAAAACCTCTGTGTAGTGTCTGAGGAAACACCTCTTCCAATTTTTGTTTTTGGGATGTTCTAAGACAGTTAGAAAAGCAGGCTTGTATGAATGTAAATGTTTGAGATTAGACCCTCTACAGCAATAAGGAAGGCCTCTTCTGTTTATTTCTTAAAGATACAAGGTGGTATCTGTCTACTTGCTCCCACAAATTATCTACCTAATACAAAATTGCCAAAGTGCTCTTTTCCTATCCCTGCCAATATCCTTCCTTCAGCTTCTGTGCATTAGTGTGACTATTGCTGACGAGCATGACGAGGAGCTCAGTTCAAACCTCCACTTCTGCTTCCAGGTTGGTGTTCACATCTCAAAGATGTTGTCCCCAGGAAGGCAGACCTGCCACCTCAGCATTCCCTGGCGGTAATCACCTGTGAGTCAGCAAGACCCATTTAGCACTCCCCAGTTGAAGCACCTCTTGAAAATATAGTAGGATGTTTGAGGCAAATACTGTCAGCCTCCTAAAATACTGTAGGCAAGTGCAGATCCCTTTTTCCCCCCCTCCCCACTACTCTGTAATTATTTATAACATGCTGTACATGACAGGCTGGTAAAATACACCCAGCCAAAACCAAAACGAAAGGAAGTGTTGCCAAGTTAGCAATGTAAAAAGGGAGGAAGTGTAAGACAGAAGATAAAAGGTTGAAACAGATTAGTGACCTATCAGTCTGTGACTAGTGTATTGGTTTAAGTGAAGAATTTGAGCATGATGTTTGTTTATCCTTATGAAAGGATAATCTCCATCATAAAATTTGTTGTTAAAAAATAAAAAAGAAAGAAAAATAAAGACACTACAACATTTAATACTTTGGGGATCTTTTAAAATACAAGTTCCTTAGGATCTGACTTTTACAAATTATGGCTCAGAAGAATCCCGCAAATAATTCTGATAGTTGTTCCTGAGGGTCAGCCTAGTTTTACCAAGAGTGGCTTCACACAATCAAGGAAACTGAACTGATGTCCTGCCCTGCTCTACAAATGTGCTGCTTTTACATGTTTTTGCTGTTATAGCCATGAGCATGATTTGCATATCAAAATATTACCTTTCATTGAAAACTGTGGATATTACTTATTCAGCATACATTCATGATAGCTGCCACTTACTTCTTGCCCACTGCCAAGTCCAAAAGACAGTTGTGTCTCATTTTGTGACTCTATTCCCAGATGCTAAATTATTAAAACTAATAAATCCTAATCAGACTTTAATTTTCATATTGCTATGAGAAGCTACATATCTCTGTAGGAAGATAGGAGTGGGGAATAGGAAGGAGAGGAAAAAATCTTGACACCACATCGTTTAGCACATGTGACTGTAAATTTAAGGTTTTGATAGTATAGCCATGAAAATTGCTGGTGGAGAAGCAGCATTTTAATGGACATTATTTCAAGATTTTAATGAATAGGTGTTTTAAAGTGAGGTTGGAGAAAGGAGAAAATAGTTTGCATGAGAAGGAAGGCTACAAAGATGAAGGTGAGGGAAAACAGTGTAATGAACTCAAGGTTTAGAAAAGTTGAGAGAATAAGAGGAGAGTATAAAGAACTCTTCCTGTTATGTAAGTAAATTTAATTATTTCTTCTGTTTAACTGGGAGAATGTCTGTCAGATTTTCTGGGTGATTCCTGAAGGCAAGTATCAATACAGTCAAACCACGGTGGTGAGCACTAAAGAGCAAGACTTGTGTGAGGAAGAGCTGCTGTGGGGACATGTGGGCTTGACTCACACAGGGAGAACACTCCAGCACATCTTGTCTCTGCCACTGGGGCTGCAGAAGCTCAGCAGCTTTGTGATCCTAGGGGAAGTACCCTGAAGGGGAAACCCAAGGCTTCTTCCTATGCTTCCCATGCAACTACCTGCACTTGATTCCTGGCTCCACACCTTGCTCCTCTTCAACTATACTAGCTCAGAATCAGACTTTCAATGACATGCTGCTGAGCCAGTTTGCCCAGGCTTACAGCAGTTCTGTGGCTGCTGTGTGATATTGTTTTGGTCTGCTTTCATTGATTAGTTAGTTAGTTTCTAGTTTGGCTCCAGTGTCAAGTAGTTTTTTGGTCTGGTTTCTTGTTGTTTGTTGTTTTTCCTTTGGGCCATTCTGGTTTTCATTCAGAGCAAGAACATTCAAATTTCAGACAAAGATTTTAATTCACACTTTTTGATTATAAAATTAAAGCATTTATTTCCTCTAGCTTTTGCAGAAATAATATCTGGTTGGTTAATTAATTTCTAAGGTACTTAAGGTCCCAAAGAAACTTCTATTGACTTGTGGGGATGTAAGATTATGTATAAGCCCATAAAAAAAGCAAACAAGGCATGCAAAAATGCCCCTTTTCCTAGAGCCACATGCCAGCTTTCTGCTGAGGAGCCTGGAGTATTAAGTGCAGTCCTGATAGTCTCTGAGATGGAAGTCCATAAATCTGCTCTGCCTCCAAACTGCTCTGGGCCAGCTGAAGCTCTGTTCTGCACGAACAGAGAACCTGCTGCCTGTGCTGGTCCAATGGCTGCAGCCTGAGCTCCTCAAAGCCTGCAGCATCAGGATCCCAGTCAGTGTTTCTGGAAAGACATAATCAGACCTCTCCACTGAGCTGCAGTTTTCATAGAATGGGAGGAAAATTAAAAGTTGGTTTTCCAATTGATCTATACATTTCTACTCTTGTGCTGATTATACATTTTACATGGTAAAATGAATTATTAAAAAAAAAACAATCTGCATAGAAGGATTAGGATGGAAACTAAGAATGTGCTACCTAGGAGCCTGAAAAACTTGTTTCTCTGTACATCTACAATCAGGTTTAAAATAAGAAGTGACACAAGTGGCATTTTATTTTGGAATTCCCCAGCTTCTCCAAACATTTTATGTGAATTTGTGGAAAAAAATCTATTTGGTCCTGAAACGTAATGATCAAGAGTCACCTACACACAACCTTAACAGTCACCAGACAGAGAAGTGAAACCCTTCAGTGAAGACTCAGCTGTAGACATCTTGATAAGAAACAAGTTTATATTTAGATTTATAAAACTGTAATTTCATCAGGAAATCAAATTGTCAAGATGACATAATTCTCTGGTTAAATACCAGCATAGAAAAATGAAATCCAGGGAGGAATGGGAGAGAAATGTAAACCTCATTTATTGAAAAGTTGCGTTATAGTTCTCTTTGCTATTTCAACATATTTAATTAAGTTTCTCTCCCTCTGCATTTGTATTTTGTATGTCTCTCCTGTTCTTGTTGAAGCCTAAACTGCAATTTCTTCAGTCCTAAGGCAAAAGAGCTTTCCAAGCCTAGGAGACAAGTGACAGTGAGATATGTCAATCTGTCAGTATGGGAGCACCCAAGGTCACAGACGGGGCGGTGCTGGGGAGAGGACCTGAAGCTGGAGCAAGTGGTGCTTTCAGTGGGCGTTGGAGGTGGATGCAACACCTTGAGAAATGCTGGGAGGATTTACGGCGTTGCTGAGAACCTGAAGGGAACAAAGCGTACAGGGAACTTTTCCAACCACCTGCCTGTGGAGCAGGGTGCCCCGCGACCGGAGGACAGGGCAGACCGCACATCTTGGGCTACAGCGCAAGAGCGAAGCCCCAGCAAAGGTGATCAGCCGTGCTGTGGGGACAGCAGGTACACCCCTGAAAGACAAACGTCGTGGGGCTGACGCTCCTCCCAACACGTCTGGCTTAATACTCCGCGATTAAATGTGGAAAATGGAATAAAATCCTAACTCTGGAAAACCTCCGCATATTTCATTACAGCCGTTGCCTTATCACCCACTATTGCCAATTTAAAGAATTACGGATAAGAAAATCACAACAGTAAAACAAGCCGTCGTCTTCCACAAAGATGCGTAATGTGCTTAAGATTGTTCTCCCATTCATCGGGTGTGTTGAGACGTTCAGCTCACTCCTTTCTCCTCCTCCCGAGGCGCCCCAGCGCCGCGCGGAGCATCGCGAACCGCTCCGGCGCTGGCAGCTACCGGTCGCGAAACCCGACACGGAGCGACCACCCCTCCTCTGCTTCTTTCTCCCTCCTCTTCGCCCCCGGTTCCCTTCCCCTCCCCACCCGGGTCCGGGTCTGCCTCCGTCACGGCCGCGCCGGCCGCCCGGAGCAGCGCCCACTGCCCGGGGGCGTCGGTGGGCGCTGCCCGCCCGCGGCCGCGCGCCCC